>JAVJAQ010005410.1:0-63656 GCA_032362365.1 Zygogramma bicolorata
AATATGTACATATATGTACATTTTCTTTTCATTTTGTAATGTATGCGTTTGGCATACCAATTTTTTTCACAAATTTCAGTTGTATCACGATGGATTGCTGCAAATAGGCAATGTTTTTAACTGATATATAGACAGCATTTTGAACAATCAAAATGGACTGTATTTAGGAAAACGGCTTGAGTGGTAATGTTCTATTTTTGAAAACTGAGTGAGGCTCAAGTTATTGAAGAGTATTGGGGTTTTGAGAAAAAAAAGTGAGTACCTATATCTTTTTTGTACGTTCGATACTGAGCTAATGTCTGGTAGCTATAATAGTGTGTCAGGGTTCAGCCTGTTTTGTATAACTACGTTGGTGTGTAAACGTTAGCGGGGATATAAACACTTCGTTGATTTCGATGAGTAAAATGAAGTTCCGAATAAAAGACGAAGAGGTTGGAAAGTTTCAAAAGGAGTCGGAAACTGTATTTCCTATCTCGTCTTCTTCTTCCAACATGAAAGTGGGTTAGAAACAAGCAATGTGAATGAAAAATATGGTTCCTTGCCTGAATTCTTATTATATCTTGGTAATTATTATCTGCTCTGTGTTATTCTTGAAATAGGTGAATAGACTATAATAATGAACAGATTGAGATAAAATGATGGGCGATAATAAACAAAAACTTGGTGAATCCAGTGGGCTACTCAAAATGTTGATAAAATCTTTAAAATGGAATGAATGTGATGAATAAATGCCTTATTATTCAAATTTAGTTCCCTCTTTACTATTTCGATGAATAGCCGATGTCGAAGTAATTCCAGACACCATTTCAAAACAACGTGTGTGGTTCCATTATCTTCACTTTGAATGGGGCACATTTTAGGTAAACGAAATGATTATTTATATCAAAAGACTCATTGTAATGATCAAAACATTGTATATGTGATTTCCAATTTTTATACATATACCGGGTATCAACGAAATGATTGTATAGGTGGCATTCAGTTTTTTTACGTTAAATTTGAGATTCGAAATCAAGGTACCTATAGTTCATTGACCAATATCCTCAAAAAAATAATTGCAAAGCATTTCCAGTTTGGTCAGAATCGGAGACTCGCGTCTAAAATTCATACGAAGAACAACATTTTTTTCTCAACGATATAACACAAATTGAAATAATTTTTAGCGGCATTTAGGCTATTGCGAATTCAAAAAAAAATTAGCTTCCCCAAGTGGGACTCGAACCCACTTCTACCATTAACTAGATACTAGATGGATGCTCTTACCACTGAGCTGTCGAGGAACCTGAGTTCTCCATCGCATATTCAAAAATCATTCCTCTCAAATTCTGGTGTTAGTTGTTATCATTCAAATTCGAAAATCCATTCATTATCAATTGGTCTCAGCACCAAATTGTACCGGTAAATTATATTTGTTGAAACGCATTTATCAGTTGCTTGGATAAGCGATATTTTCTATTGCTGCATTAAATCAATTATACAATGAAAATATAGTATTTATTGAATTCCAGATGAATCATTTCACATATCCCACTATTTATTTTGTACATTTCTAGAGATATGCTCACTAGCTTTTCGTACACTTGAAACTGATAAACCAAATCCATCAATTACCTGCCGTCTTATACATATATTGTTTTTTTTTAGTAAATGCACTCCAATTATAATATGGTCCAATCAGGCTAATAAATGATCTTCATTATAATATGTTTGGAATATATACAATAAATAACACCCAAATCATCAACTTAAAAAATAACACATATTTCTAAGTATTGGACGATTCCACTTAACAACTTATCGTTGTTAACGTTCGGGAAGCCTTATGTTCCTCGACTGTCTGGAAAGATAACAGAAATTGTATTTATTCACCAATCCCTTGTTCGTGCGGTCATAAATATATCGGTAAAACGTCCAGAACTCTGGAAGTGCGAAAGAATGAACACAAGATGTACATCAAGACCAGACAGATTCTAAATTATCAGAACAAATTCTCACTGCCCATGTAAATAACACAAGTATTTTTTGGTAAATTTGAGTTATACGAGAAGGTTCTGGTAGATAAAACGTGTTCCATTCATAATCGCACGTTAAAAGTGAGAGCACGATAATTCTTATTTTGAAACCCTAATGCAAGCATAATACAGTAAATACACATGAATTCCTTACCATATGGAAGTTTTCTTTGGTGTTTTTCATGAATACGAGCCCTACAAGCAATGTCTGGTCTAAAAAATTCTTTCATTGACTGCCGATGTTCGTCTCTTTTTGTTCAAGGCAATTCTGAATTTCAATGTTGACCAGCGTACAATATGGCTTGTAGGGAGTACAGAGTACAATTATAGTAAACCTTAGGTTAGACCACTAGAAAAACGGATTTTGTGAATGCAGATATCTATCTAATTTCGAAATCAACCTACCCCAAAAGTGTAAAAAAATGAATGTCTCGTTTGAAGCACTTCATTTCATGCGACAACAAATATCAAACACCTCAAACTACTCTGCAAGATCTCTTTCAAAAAAGTCGAGAAAATCATTCATTCGATATTTGAAGATGTGAGATAACCGTCAAAAGTTGACATTTCGCCATTGGTGACAGTTTCAATTCGAAATATGAAGATTGGCTCTCAGATATTACATATATGTATGAAAATTTCAAATTCAAATCAGATTGCACTCGAATCGGTAGAGTGAAAGTTCCGAAAAATAAAAATACAGTAACTTTTTCCTTAGACACTTTAAAAAAACAACAACTATATTATTTAGTATCATTGTTTACAGAAAAATAGGATTGTTAGCAAACCATACGAAATTCTGATTTTAAGTGGTGGATGGCACATTAGGGAGTTCGTTTCTTTTCTTATATTCTTCTTACGGACGTCATAGCATTGCTTATTGAGATACCTAGTTAGTTAACCATATATGTCATTTCTTTTATTTTTTTAAAGATATCGTAGCTTGTATCACACATTTTCTTGATCACTATACCTAATACCAAAGGATGACGATCAATTCAGAAATAAAAGTGGATTTTTTGTCAATGTAGATCATTCATGTCTTGAGATTATTTCGATGGTCAAACTCAACTAACATTTCCTCTGTGAACTTTTATCATCAATTCTATTTTGAATCACACATTCCTCGACTTTACTTATACATAATACTAAAAGTGAAATTTTTTGTCTATGTCGATGTTCATTCATATTTTGAAGATTATTTTATTGCCTAAACTTTTATTTCCTTCATAAACTTCTATCGTCAACTCTATTTCGAAACTGCATTATCTTTGTTTCAACAGTCCAGTCAAACTGACAGACAATACTCTGCACATATTTTTCACTTCAGAGTAGGAAACGTTGTCGTGCATTGTCAAGTAAATATCGACATTATACTGTAAATGGCGTAACAAAAACGCTTCGATTCCTTTTTATACAGGTTGGCTAACTATCCTATATATCCATTAACAATGCTGGTATTCAAGATAACTTCCATATGGTACGGACTTTATGCGTGTCACTAAAAATAAATATTTTCATGAGGTCATTCAATTAATATAACGTTTTGTGTAACAATGCGAAAAGCTGCATTTTGCACGATTGTAAAATAGAAATTTGCGAAACAGTAGTGAGATTATAGTCTCGAAGCTTTATCTTCCAACACCATGCGTTTTTTTGAATTAACCGTCTGGACACAACTCAAACAGATTATGTACAACTAAGCCTCCGTTTCCCCGTCCGAAGCTTCAGCCTGCTCTTCCGGTGTCCTCAAATCGATCGCAAACTTCTTCATGTACCTCTCTCCCCCTTCAGACTTCACTCTCCTTCCGTAGTCCTGGAAGGCCGCCGCTAAAGCGTAAGTTATCTTCCTCGCTTGATCCCGAGATTCGCACACGAAACTGTGGCACACGAACGGAATACCGTTGTCGAGGTTGTCGTCCGTCACGACGATCATGCTGAACACCCGGGTGTACACCAGGTCCTGTACCCCGTAGGAGATGATGTCCACGGAAAAATTAACCGGTTTGCCCTCAGACTTTTTCGTAATGTCCATGTAGCTCAGACCGTCCTTGTCTACTCTCAGCTTCACTATGGGAAGAATGACGTTGGCGGGCAGTACTTTGGCTTGGGATACTAGATGGTCGACCGGCTTCCTGGTGTGCTTCATGCCCCATAATCCTTTCGCGGGCTGGCTACCTGGAATGATTTTTCGATTATTTCCATTTCATCCTTCTTTCACAATTATTTTGTTAATCTCTTGGAATATATTTTTTAATTTTTTCTCTCTAATCTAATTTTTTCAGCACTCTTCCCCAATACTCTTCACTTTGTATAAAGTTTATTGTCGTTTTTCAGAGCTTTTCATTTTATTTTTATTACAAATGGATTGAAAGAAGAATTACTTTAACTTGGTATATGGTACGGTTGTGCAAAGACATTTATCGAAGACACAAACTTTTGAAAGTGAGACATTTTTTAGATCTTTGAAATTTTAAGAGATATTTTTCTGAAAATTGAACTGGTAAAAATCAAAATTGTGTATGTTGTTTATGAAAACAGGTATATTAAGCCTCCGTACTCGAATTAGGTTATGAGCAAAAGGTTATTTACAGAAGTCTAGAAATTCCTTCAAAATGTCGAATCGTGAAACTGACCCTCACTATTTTGAGATTTGGGAGCTTTTCTGGCATTTATACATGCATATTTCTTTGAATATTTTTCAGCTACGCTTTGCTTTGTCTATCATATTCAATATTGAACAATGAACGAATAATGACTCAATGTGTGATGATCCTGTGACTTGTAGTTTTATTGTAGGTACTTTTTATTATACGAATCAATTTCGATAATGATGATTTATCATTGGAATTCAAAAAAGAGTAATTTATTTCTATCTATTTGGAACCAATGGCAGCACAAATATTTTTTCACTAAGAAGGACTTACTATATTCAAATAAACTTGAGCTTGTTTTACGCTAGCATCATTTAAGAATGTTCTTTTTTCTGTTATGGACTGACTAGTCGCCCAATGGCTTTTTCATTTAGGTGAAGTGATATTGAATGGTTATAAGTATGCCTGCAATATCACATCAATGAAACTACTGGTTTCACTTGAAAACTATATTTTTTGCTTTATCTTCTCCTAATCGAGAAGCCAAAAATAATTCCTCAAAATTTCATTTTTTTCTAAATCAATATTGGTATCCAGAAATATTTTTTTGTTTCTGAAGGAATTCACAAGTGGATCACTGACTCTTTCTTGCTTCAAATATCAATATCTTCACCATTTCTGAATATATATGAGAAATCACATTATCATATCCTTTTCATAAATCACTTATTTCTTGTGGTAACGCCGATCTATGATTTTTGTATGAAAATCGTATTCAATTCTGTAAAACAGGTTTTTCTCAATATTCTTGTTTATCTCAATAATAATGGCACTTCACGCTATATTGCATATATCCCGTTAATTTGGTTTGATTCTGAAGTACAGTTATCTTCTATATTAAGTGAATACATGATGTCGTGGGAACTGCATGAAGAGCAAACTCTCTGCGTACATTTTGTCCATTTTTTGAGTATTTCAAGTGTAGGTTGCGCAACAACCTATCAACAGCAGACTATATTTCATGCAGAAACTGACCATATGTTTCATGTAAGATAATTCAAGAATACGCCTCGGACATTCCGTGTATTTTGTCCTTACCGAGGTCCTTAGTAGATGAGAAACCAACAGGATTTTTTCCGTGCGCGGCATAGTTACAGGTAGTGACAGTGAAAGATCATCCTGACGAACATGTAGTTACGATGCTCGGTACGATGTGTATTTTACTTTTGTTGCATTTTGTGAGACTAAAACAGACCATTATCATGTAATGGTCATCCTTGTGAGAATTATAGAAAATGGGCAAAATGAATATGGATAATCTGCTTCTCACGAGTCCTTAGTATAAATAGTTGTTGCAACTCGGACAAAAATGCTCGTTTATTGATTATGGCATATTAACAGGAATAGCATAGCTTCTACATTTGGTTGAATATGGATAATTTCAAACTTAACTATAAATTAGTTTTATCTGAGATGGAACTGTTGACATTTTTTGGTGTTCTCAAATTCAAGACACGTATGTACACAGCAATAAACGTAATGCTAAGCTGTATATAATCTTCACCAAGTTTCACATCAAACTCAAATAACCCACCTAAATATTTCACTGTAAACGTCAAAGGCAAATCGTTCACCGTGACTACGGGATCCTTATCATCCATCATGTCGAATAGGTATGTCTGTTTAAACTGCACCGATAACTAAAAATTTCGTAACTTCGTCCGTAAAACTGCAGCCCACCTACACCACCTCTACACCACCAAGGTACTCGACATCTGTTTTTTTGTCATCCTGTGTCTGTTTTCGCTTCGTACCGTCATTATATTTTCCCCCTTTCGTTTAGCACCTGTCGCCCTCCCTCCCACCTCGTACCGCCTTATCATGCTTTAGATTCACCTATATACATGAAAAAAGATAAAAAGTTACGTGGTGCACACATCATAGGCGAGTTGCGTACATTTTCGTTTCGCATGGTTGCTTCGATGTTGATCTAGGTACTACCTGTGCCATTGTTCCTCCGTCACGGGAAATATTTTTGCGTGAGTCACAGCTTCCTGATCGGATGAGCGACGAATATGTAATGATGTGAGTGGAAAATTGTTTTATGATTTCATTTGTGCTCTTCAAATTTTTGTTTATACTGTAAGATAGTTGGCACTCACTGTTTCAAAAGTTTGGAAGCGAGAACCGAGTTGATTTTTCAATCGACTGTTTAGATATGTGACGTGATTTCCCAGCAGTGTTCCAATACAAAATCAATATTTGAAGTGATTGGATCCAGTCTCGATCGAAACTATGGACTACAAACATTTCTCACTGGGCTTAATTCCTTGAACGTCAAGTCAGGACTCAGGACTGGGATAATTCAATCATGAAATGAAACCGAATCTTCTCATTGACCCCCATTGTTATAAAAATTCAAAAAGAAGGAATTTCATGTAAATAATGTTTGAAATTTCACTTCATACAGAAAATAATAATTCTTATCTGTCTTGAAAAATAGAACTGATTTAGCTGCTTTTTCTTTCCCTCTGTTACATTCAACTCATTAACTCACTCATAGCGGATAACCCATGAAACAGTTGAATACTTTTACATAGTTTCGCTGCTATTAATTGCTTTAATTGAATAGGTCGTTCAACTGACAGAATTAAGCAAACTTCTCATTTTCAACGTTTTATGATTTTTCATTAATTTTTCTCTCTCGAAAACATATGCCTCCTACACCAAGCTCAATCCACCAAATTGGCTTTTTGACAAACGCTTTCATGTACAATACTATCAGATGAAATTCCTCGACTTGCGAGATTTTGTCAGATTATTATATGTTCAAGTGATTTGCTGTGGAAAATTTCGAAAGATAATAGTTGCGCACATATTTTTACAGATTAAACTTGGTGCCATTGGGATATTACCCAAAAATAAACCATGCCCAGGCACCCATAATTGAAATTGCAACAGGTAGCTCTTTCCTAATCTCGGACACATCCAATTGATCGTTTTCCAATTTTTTTTCATATGTTGATAAAGTCAAACTTCGTTTCCTTTCTAAATTCTAAATATTTCTTTTATTAAGTTCGAACAAGAGATAGGTAAAACAATAATGACCACTCAGACAAACATATTGGATTTTATGAAAACTAGCTGAACATTTATGAAAAAAATTGCTGATGCTTGTTTCTTTTTCAATCATAGTTTTTATCAATACAAAAATCAAAACGGGTGATATTTTCGGTATTCATTATGAACTGAATCTCGTTTCGGAAACCCGTCGAGCGCCAAGTTTGCCAATTCGAGAAAAACCGTAAAACTTCTTCATTAATTCCCAAATATCGTAAATGAAATAACTAAGTCAATTTATCGCACCAAAAAAGATTCATGCAACACGAAAAACTTCAACAAATTACAAACTAGTTCATTTCAACGAATTTCTACATTTTTATCAATAGTAATTATGACTTGATGGAAAATTCATTGACCAATATACACTATTTGATTAACAGTTATTTGGGAAAAAAGTGATGTTCTATGTGGCCAACGTGGATATTAACACGACATTGGGGGAGTCCACCTACCATGCGACCTTCACAAAACCCTTTTTCTCTGGAGTGAATGCACTGAATTTTACATCTAGTGTGCACCTTCCTCCGTGGTTCGTGAGACCGTTGTGAAAATGTATATATTTCACCCAGGTATCAAGATAGTATTGATCACACTATAAACCTATCAGAAGACTCAAAATTGTTTGTGATGGCCCGAATTCAATACATTCATTCCATTGAATATTTCCCTCATATATAAACTGTCCCATAAGAGCAATGCAATTATCGAAAACTTTCGGCGGTAATTGCATTGTATCGAAAACTTACAGCGGTAATTGCATTGTATCAAGTCACCATAACAACACATTTGAAACCGTATCGCTAGACGTCAGTAAACAACACAAATAAATGTCAGGTAGATTTCAAAAATAGAAAAACATTTCGCGTTTTGGTGAGTGCTCCATACAATCTATAGAAGAAAGTATAAATGAACAGAAAATAACATTTTTTTGAGAATTTCTTCATTCGTGAAATATTCCAATGAATTACCTTCGTGCATAAAAATGACCAGATAATTTTGTATTCAAGCGTGATATCTTATACAAATTGCATTCGGTTATTTTCATATTTTGTAAAAGAGCCCTCGTCCCTCGGACTCGGGCACTTTCGCCAAAATATGAAAATAAACTTGCAATTTTTAGATATCACGCTTTCTTGCAAAATTATCGGTAATTTTTATGCACTCGTGCAATTATATTTTTTTCTTTTTTCCCGCATGGGTAACCTACAGCGAATTATAGTGGAAATATTTTGAATTAAGCAGAGAATATTTTGTTCGACATAACAGGTCACTTACCCACCAAACTCATATTATTTGCGGTTGACGTACGTTTCGTTAACAAGGTCAGCATCTTCAGGAAAAGAAGATTCATAGTTAATCTTTGGACTAGCGTTAATTAATTGTATAAGGTAGTGCAGTTAAGCACAACATGGACTTCGTCTATTGAATATTCTAATTAATTCCTCAACATCATTCTGAATAGTGGGCTGAATGAGATGGGCCCTCTGTCACCATTCTTGTTATTTTTACATTTTGCTATTTCTAGACTCTCGAATGCCTCGTATCATGCATATCTTCGATTATACTCAGATTATTTTATGATCATTTTCCAGAGCATTTTGGGCGAAACGCCTTTTCCACCCTTCCGTATCTCATGGGTGCATGGTGTTCTTTAAAGCGGGTTTTTATAGCCCGTCACTCTGGCCAACATATTCAATGTTGCAATCTCGACAACAAATTTAATACATTCCCTAACTTTTTTGTGTTCTCTAATTAATCTTTCGGGGTTACCAAGGAGTTATTGTAATTTGTAAGAAGTTATATATTCGACTTCATATTTACCTTTTCGAAAATATGTTCAAGTCCTCCAGTGTAATGAGGTTCATATGAGATTACTATAAACTTTTTAACACTCTTTTCTTTTCGATAAGTCTTAGATTTACGAAGTGTTTCCAAAATTCGTCTACATGTTATATTAAGGGTGCCGCACTGCAAAAATTCAGCATAGAATTAGGCATACCATAGTTCTTATAGGTACGATTTTCGGAAGGAAATTGCGATTAAATTGTGATGGAGATCGAACACTGGAATATCATTGGCCATTTTTGAGTTACATCTTTTTTTATTCGGACGAATTTTGCAATTTTCGTTACTACATGAACTCTGCTTAAGTCGGACAAAATGACCTCTTGATTACATAATTGAATGGTTACAATTCAGCTGGTCAACGGAAACGAACAATTTTAGAACAATTGCCTACATATGTATCGAAAAACCGAAACCCGTGAATTATACATTTTCGAGTCGGTGGACGAGCTCGCTGTAGCAATATTTTTGTCGGGCATTTTGTTAACAATTTTCTCACAACAGCTTTTTTCTATCCATTTTGAATATATATTTATCGCAAAACCACTTTCTGGGAACCAGTCGTTAAGGAAAATGTAGGTATTGAACACTAGCCCGAATATGTTCTGTGCTGGGAACCAATAATACTCCTACACCTGCTGTTTAGGGCTGAAAGGATATTTCTGTCGCTGAAACGTTATTTCAAATGACGGTTATCCTTTAATCCACCAGAACGAATGTGTCATCAATACATCTGATCCAGATCCAAGGAAAGTAACTGAGCTATTTTCGAGAATATGTCTTAAATCTACCCATGAACAGGTTAGCTATTGAAGATTCAATGGATTAGTCATGGCCATTTCCTCGTGCTGTGAATAATATAAACCATTTTATTGAAAACAATTTCGGTCCATACAGAGTTTGATTTTATTATTGAAAAATAGAAGATAGCAAATTGGAAGGAGGATTATTAGTATTTTTCGATGTGAGTCCGTTTTTCCCTACTGTCTCGAAACCAAAGACTCGAGTGAAGGATCTTGAATCGAATAGCTTGGCGCATGAACTGTTATAAAAACCCGCTTCAAGAAGCACTGTGCACACATGTGAAACAGAAGGGTGGAAAAGTCCAGTGTAGCCCAGCATGCTCTGGACAATAGCTATTTGCATAAAAATGGGAAGAATGCTACTTTTCCTGCCTGGTGCGTAGTGGAGGGCAGTAATCATTCAACTCTCTTGTTATCCATATGATTTTTCCGCCCCCCTCGAATAAGTCATTTAGAAAAAAATATTTATGGAACTAACAAATAAAATTCAATAAAGAACTAAGTAGTAGGTACAGTATATCATGCTCCTGAAATTCCCAAAATTGGGAGAACCTACAAAACAAAGAATTCAAAAAAAGGTCTTGACGCCGTCGAACCAACACCCATATTTCCCATCGCACCTATCATGAACAATGTCTGATAATCAACACTTTGCGCGATGAGGGCGTGCAGATAATTTTTGCGGAATCATGACTATTGCGTATTGCTATAGTAGTTCTATTATAATATTTGACGAATAACTTTTATTGTTTCAAAATATTCACTTGAAAATATCTTACCTTCTTTATTGATTTTTACCATTTTGCAAAATACTAGGCGTTCTATAATTGAACGGTAAAATGTATACTTACATAATAGAACATAGTTTAGGTCGTCAATGCCGTATAAGTTATTTCATTGATGACGTCATATTTACTTTTCCTCCCTAGGGGGGAAAATAACGACTTTGCTCCCTACAGTGAGGCTAGGAAGTGTATACTTTGTATGGAGGGAGGCGGAGAAAACGTTTGCAGGTAGTGCTTGCCTGTACTACCTCAGATCGAAGATATACGAATAACTAACCGTATACTTCAGGTTCAATATCAATTCTCCCATCCTGAATATGCTTACTTCGTGAAAGAAACACGCGTCGAGTGAATATCAGTTCTGTTATAGGGAAATTGATCCCAAGAAAATATTTTAATTTTTCCACCAGAGGTTCAAATCCATCATTTATTCAAGAAAAACCACTGCTATGTGATTCATTATTTTTTGCGCCATATATGCGGGTAGTAGCCATTTCAGATGGACTCTTTTTTGTGAATCAATCAAACGTCGATGAACGATATTCACGTACCTATCGAAAGAGTATTTGTGTAAAATTATTATATTACCTCTTCCATAGAAGTTGGAAGATATTTTTTTTCTCTGCTTCGGGGAAGAAAGAGCACGAAAGGAGTTCCTCAAACAAATAATATTAACCTAACATGATTCGATCGTCAACGAACAGAGCATTGGCCTCACTGCGCCGTAATGCGTCAGTACATTACTGCCAACTCCGTTGGTTGGAAGATTTGTTGTTCAATTCATTCATGATGGCTCCTTGCATCAACTTGACTTTGTTTCCAGGCAATGTTCGTATTCACCTGCTCGTAACTATAGAGGGCCATGCATCACCTTGTGACATTGTTCAACCATAAATGGATTGGTTACTCATGATCATATTTGATTTAATTGCCCCTCCGGTTGTCTCACCTTTCCTTCGTGGGCACACCCAGAAATGGGGTCTGAGGGCGATGAAACTAGGAAAATTTATTTTCAGTGAATTCCGACGACATCAGTTACTAGGTAACAGAACAATTAAGCAATTTTTGCTGACTCTGGGGACGACTGCAGCCTGGCACCCCAATGCCCAATGCGCCAATGCTTACTGCTCTTAACCTTTTTTCGGGAATATTTGAAAAATGAAATCAATAAGTGGGTGAATATACTGCTACGGAGGCAAGCGAAAAAGTTGCAAGTGAAAATTATTCGAGCAGTTCAGAAACGGACACAAAAGGTAATTCAAGAAAGGGGTGGCTTCTTCGAACCCCTAAGAAAAAACTTCCCTTTTTTTGCATATCGAAACCATTAATATATCAATGTTCATCCTTACCCTTCATCCCCATAACTATTTCTCTATTTTTTGCTCCACAAAAAAACTGTCCATGAAGTAATTGGAATTCCCGAGCACCTACTCGTAACTACCTGAAACTTGCGAACCTGAAGGAATATGTATAAATACCAATATTTTCTTAGTAAAAATCATAAACTTAAAGTGAAAGTTGAGCTGAAAATTACTCTTGCATGAAATTAAGTTAATATTCTTGTCACCCCCCCCCCCCCCCCGGTAAGTTTGGCAGCATGTTACGTATCATATATTATTTGATCTCCTATTTCTATTCAGCTCATCATATTGGGTGAACTAACAACGGATCACGGTTTATGATTTCATTAATTAGTGTCTTTTTGTTCTGTAATACATGGGAATGGAAATAAGCTTACACTACAGCGTCAACGTACAAGATGGCATGACCAGATATAATCACTGCCCCCCATTATTAGTTTCTCCATCAAGTTGCGTCAATGTGCATCAGGAGAATAATGAAAATAACAATGAAATTGAGCTTTTGAGGTTTTCGGTTTGGTACTGAATGACCAACACTGTATTGTTGTCGGGTCACCTTCAACACAATAAACTTCATTAACGTGGTTCCATTAGACTGGCACTTTTAAATTGTACGTATAAAACTTTATAACGAATAAACAAACGATTCAAACTACCATTTTGAAATGCACTGGCTATGAGATTGTTGACGTAGAGATTTATGTATCTTTGTTTTTTTCAGCTGTGTTATCTTGATTGTTAATTTCAGTTGATTACTTTAACGACTATTTTATATCAAATATCAAGAGTTCTGGTTGGATAACCACTTGAAGTCAGGTTTTGAAAATTGTTGCCAGTATATGATATGGACAATTCTAGCTTTTGTATGTCGAAAATAGAACAGCGTCGTACTTTCGCGATACATTGGTCATTTGAACATAATTTATCACAAACTTCAACTATAGATCTTTCTTCTTATATCTCGACAACATGAATAAGTTTGTCTCAAAAGAATCATCACCTATTGAATTTGACCCCTCCGCGATGATCCATGTTTGTCCATTTTCAAGCAAAGACCAAGAGATAATAATTCCTCCTAGTCATAAATAAGTTAAAAGTTGAAAAGTTGTTTGTTAATAGCGTGTATTCCACCCACATAAATGTATTAACCTAAATTCAATACAGTTTATGATCACTTGGACCGTTTTTGAAGATGTAACATTCTACCGGCATGTCCGAACTAATTCGACCTCCATTTTAATATCAGTTGTTGCAGAATTGAATTAACAAGGCCAATAGATAAAGCTTTGGTTACCTTGTTCTTTATGTTTTTTTTTTAAATATGGAAATGGTGTCCGAGATGAAGCCTTAAATTACACACGCGTATATGAAAATCCGAATGAAATGATGTATCTCTGGCATTGCTTAAAATAATCTAGTGGAAAATCCAAGATTTCGTTTAGGAGCGGGAGGAGCACCTTTCCAGGAATCCGTTGTTGTAGTGCCACTTTTGGCAGACAGACAGACAGACTGCCCCTCGGTCATATATTAGTGCAATGTTTCAGTAGAATTTTCAGAATTTCTGCAAAGAATGTGAAGATGTAGTCGTTCAGGGGAGCAGTTATGCCACCCTATCCCCCCTAATCTGCCCCTGTCAGTTCGTTTTTCAATAGTGATTGTCTTCAAGGCTTTGTTTAATTTGTTTAATAGGCTGCTTGAATCTTAGTGTTTGAAATAAAGCATTGTGTTTTGAAGGTACACGTTTGGGCGCAAGGAAAAGTTGAAAGAGGTCATTTCTTATGAAATTTATTGTCATTTTTCAATCATGAATGACTCGAAAGTTTTTTCCGTCATCGCCTGTCATTCGAAACTCAACACTCAAACCTCATTTCAATATTTTTTCCACAAATGCACTAATATGTCGTCTGCCTTTGAGGAACAAACTGTGTCAAATACTTTGAAATGACTTCATGAGGTGTCTTCAATTACCCAATACAACTCAATTTGATATACTCGTTTATGAAAAGCCATAACTTGCTCATACTCCCCACAGAAGTAATCATTTCTTGAATTCCTGAAGTGGTAACATTCGGTGTTTCATAAAGTTTTGATGATTTGCAAGTACCGAACTTTGAATTGAATTCCATGGAATGGGTATCATAATGAATGTAATTTTGACTTCAATTATATAATTTGTGTACTGGTAATCTTGATGATTTGTTATTGGAGTTGGATTTAATCCTTTGTCAGATCTCAAACCAAAAATCTCGTCTTTCATAGTAGCCAAAAAAACAATTTTTTGAGTTGGTATATTTTCGAACGTTTCCAACTATGGTTTAATGTTTGAGTATTTGAGTTTCATCTTTTTCAAGATACTGATAGAAATCAATGTGTACAATATGAATCAGATAAACTCGATGCATAAAATATCTGTAAACGCAATTGTACCTTTGTGCAGAACTAAACTCCTAGAAGAGCCTTGAAGATCATCGGGAGTCGATGTGATATAGTATTTCTTAGAATGAATGCGTTTTTAAGAACTCTTTCGGCTATTCATCTCACGTGTTCGAAAATGGATGCTTTCTCTGGAACTATCACTTCTGACATTATTATGATATTGGAAAATTTTCGGTTTCGTCAAAATGAAATCCTGTCAGATCATTAGAACCGACGTGTCAACGCCTGTTTTTGGTGCTCGTCCGCAAAAAAAGGCACTGAAAAATTATCAGGTCCCAGCAATTCGTTATGAATTGAAATATTCGCTATGTTCTTTTTCGACAAGGAATTAAGGACTTTTTGGTTCGAACGGCCCTTGATGGATTGCAGATTGCAACAAAAGCCACCAATTTGAAAAAAACGATTCATGCCATAACTTTTGACCCAGGTTTTCTGATCATTTGGCCCAGTTGCTTGAGTCACAGGTAAAATAATAGAAAATGTATTATCACTTCTGATACCATATTTGAACTTTCGTTCTAATTAAATAGAAAAATTATTGATTTGGAAGTTAACAACATTTCTGGGAATATTTTATGCGAAGCTTCTCATCCCAAATAATTATGACAATGAGCGAACAGAACAGTAATTTTTTTTAGAAATCTTGATAAAATCCACTGCTGATGAATGATTAGATTTCAGTTCCCAAGAAAATGCAATAAAATTAAATACTGCGGCAAAACATAAGGCCTAACGAATACTGATCAACAATAATTATTAATTTCAATAATCGAATTATACATGTTCTGGACATAGTACCTAAACATGAATCCCTCGGAGTAAAACCACTATTATAGCGATATAGTTATCACAAATTGAAGAAAAAAATACAGAACGAAACGAATCTACAAAGTTTCCTAAAAATCAGCTGTCGTACTTTCGAATGCCGCTGCGGCCACTAAATGGAACTTGAACGAAGCTGAACAAACGGAACAGTACCCGCGGCTACATTCGAAAGTAAGAAAGCTGATTTCCAGGAAACTTATCTTCGCTTTGCTTCGTTTCGTTTCGCTCACAGTTCACAGTGGCCTTTATCGTTTCGGCGTCGATAAAACAACGGAAGATTGTAATGCCGATTATTTAATTTTCTACTATTTGCCGTAAATGAAAACTGATAAAGGAAAATCTCAAGTGCTTCAAAGACTTCGAAAATAATTCCAATATTCGAAAACGCTAAATCTGAAAATGAGGAAAACTTTAGGGGTATATCTATCATTAGTCTTGTATATGGGGTGGGAATTTTCAATCCCGTGCTTTCGATTTGTTGAATCCAAATATTTTGAAATCAGTTCTATTCATTGGGAATTTGTAGACTAGTGAACTAATGGTCGATCTGTTCATTCACTTTTATTGAATACAATGCCACTAATATTTCGAAAAATTAATTTAACATTGAGATTTATTAAATAATAGCTGACCCGTGCCCATTGCATTGGGCGTTAATTATTTTTGTGGCGCGATTATATTGTGTAGTACTTCGTACTGAGATTTATCATGTTCGTCACAGCTCTCTCTGCCTTCTTGGCACACTCGAAAGAACGTTTGGAAAAAATCGAAAATGTTATAAAAAATTTTTTACCCCTTCAGTCAATGAATTTCAATGAAATATGAAACACGCTTTCATCATTTCTGATGAAGAATATTTCTGCGACATTGGTAGTAGATTGAATACAAAGAACACACCCTCCAAGTTCCAGATCTCTACGGTCAGTGGTTCAGGCTGTGCGTTGGTTAACCCCTAAAATAATTTCCTACACCTTTTCAACCCCGTTAAGCGAGTTATTTCAATGAAATACGGAACACGTCTTACATCTATTCTGTTGAAGAATATTTATGCAAAATTTGAAGTAGATTGGACCTAGGAATCACGTTGTCCTATATAAACTTCGAAACCTTTTTTCACCCTCTCAGGGATAGAATATCCGAAAACACTGTAAAACGGAATGAAAAGTATCCCATGTCCGTCTCCTGGTTCTAAGCTAGCGCTCTACCAACTTTCAGCCAAATCGGTTCAGCCGTTCTTGAGTTATAAATAGTGTAACTAACGCGACTTTCCTTTATATATTTTCAACAAGTTGACCCGTGCTTACTTCGTTGGGCGTTAATACTAATACTAAGTTTTATCAGGATCATCACAGCTCTGCCGTTTGGGCGCACTCGGATGGGTGTCTGAAAGAAGTCGAAAATTTTGTTTCATAAATTATGTGAAAGAAAGTTCATGCAAAATTTGAATTAGATCGGACCAAAGGCATCGCGTTGTCCCATATTAACTTTGACCCCATTTTTCCCCCTTGAGGGTGGAATTCCGGAAAATCATTTCAGGTCTCTACGATATCTACTTCTAAAATACACTTATATAATGAAGAATATTTTTGCAATGTTCGATAGGCTAGTGGTGACTGTCCTGCGGGGAAATCCATGCTGAGAAGAAATCCAAAAGATGAGGTAGTTTATTATTCGAAAGGTTAGACTTCAATTTCGCTTTCATTACTTTACTACTCATTTCTTTTTAGGAGGAAGGGACCTTGTTGTAGAGCCATTAACGATAATGTGTAAATGAACCTTTATATCTGCTGGATTTGTAACTTGGCTGGGATATCATACCTTCGAATCTCAAATTGAGATTATGCACATCTATCCTGAATGTTTGTCCACTCTCAGTGAGTTCGGTTCATATACAACATCTGCAGGATTTGCATGTGAGAGCGCAAGGTTTTCACATTACATATGATTTACAGAAACATTCAGGACAGACTTGTTGGAGTAGATTTAAGGATACTGTATTTCTTTTTCGAAATGTCAGTGATGTGACTATAAAACCTAAATGAGCTATTCAGGGTCAGACCAAAATTTTTTACCTCGTCTTTCACGGGTAGAGTTACCTCACCAGTGACTATTCTGATGTTATTTTTGCAAAGTCCTCAAGCTGATGATTCGACCAAAGACTATCATAGGGGACTTTGAAGAGTTGACAGTGAGACAATATTTTTTAGATAGGTTGAGTAGATGCCCTATATCCTGACTCACTCTTTTACATTCCTGGTTCAGTTCATTTTAGGAAAAGTCATATAAAGTTTGGTGTCAGCTGCGTATGTATGTATCGAAGTATGAGTTAGTGAGTTGGGAATTGAGAAGTATATAATGTGAATATGAGTGGACCCATGATTGATCCTGGCGGCACACCACTTTTTATTGTTTCATAATCCATACAATTATTATTAAGAATTACGCGTTGTGATCTTGGACCTAGATAATGTCTAAGAAGGTTTATAGCGTTTTCGGTGAACAGAAAAAAATTGAATATAAAAGTTGTGTGCTTGTGACTAAATTTTGATAAAATGCTATAAAAAATACAGAGGCGTGCAGATTTCAGGGGATACAAATTTTTTAATATTTTTTTCATATGGGACACCCAGTATATTATTGAATTTTTGGAATGGTCTTTTTTTCCTGATTTCAAAAATATACCATATGTTACCCCTATCTCATAACGTTTTTGAGTTATAAGAGATGAGGAAGAAAAGTTATTAGAGGTGGGGAAGAAAAGTTCATTTAGGAAATTCAAATAACATTATAAGTCATAACAGATGTTCAATATGCCCACCATTATTGTCAATGAATAATTGAAAACGTCTTCTTATATTTATAAGTGCATCGGAAATAGCTTCATTATTGCCATTCAGATTCATTATTTCACGTCAAACCGTGTCTTTAGTTAATTGAATATTATTATTATCGTTATTAACAATGTCTTTTAGAAATTCCACGAAAAATTAATCCATAGGGGTCAAGTCTGGACTGAACATTACCATAAAAAATTATAGTTTCATCTTAAGTTTGTGATTGAGTTGTTAAGACTAAGTTACGTCAAGCATGAATTCACCATTAATCGACGTCTCATAACTCGAAAACGTTATAAGATAGCCTTGCACTGACGAGAGGCCAGATAGACCGAAACCGGTCTGCAGATATGTCCCGTCCCAATAAATGAAAGTTAATTCTGGCAGTTGTATTGTATCGCCAAGAGCATAAGCGGGAATCTCTTCTATGAAGAATCCCGCGCTAACACCTGTTGGATGTAATCCAATACCCTTCGTGGTATTAGCTAAGGGAGTAATTGTTAGTCAACCTACAGTGTAGTTGAGTTGAGGCAGGCCTGAACGAATGGTTCATTTCAGAATATTTTATTCACTTCTTCTTCATTGAATTATATTCTTTCTTATGATTGAGGACAACTTCGGCGAAAGTCAACATTTTTCTCTCAAGAAACTGATCACCGCGACCTTCAGCCTCGGTGACCTACAGTTTCCTCTCATAATAAATGTTGCACTGTCCGCCTCGGTATGTAATCTACAGAAAGATTGCTGTTCTGGAATCAAGGTATGAATTGTATGTGCCATCAATTCTATATGTAGCATCGGATCTTACCTTGAAACAAACGTAGGCGTTAATTTTCAGAGAATTGTTGTGACTAAAGTTTATCAAAACAGATTGTTTGGAACATTAGTTAATTATATAAGAGAAGTATATGTGGCACTTTGGCATTCCTGAATATAATAAACAATTGACCCGATACGGTTTGGGAAGATGATAGACAATACTGTGAGTGCTGGATGTTTACATTTTTCGAAAATGACTTGATAACATATATTTCAATAAGTCGTTCGTTAATTTGGTCTGTGACCAGTCCCAGTTTGTTTCAGACATACGTGGAGCGTTCATGCCAAAAATATTCGCTACGACTGTGCTTTGATATCAATTTAAATCGAGGATAGGGTAAGTACATTTGGAACACTCGCGTTGGTTTGTTGGGTGCAGTTCACCTTAAGTACTCACTCATTAGATTGTACGATTTTTCGATTATTTTTCATCGGAAGCGACGGAAGATGATAGTTTTGTTTCTATTCGCATCTTGTAACGCTGCCAACTCCGTTTATCTAACATTACGGCTGTAGGAATATATGACAGTCGAATCAAGAGCTGAATAACCTCTACGAATTCATAAAATGTGCTAAGATACGCATGACTTGGTTGGCATATTAATGTCGAATCTATTACAAAAAGGAATGTGTCTAGAAATGGTTCAACTGTGAAATTTCTGTGCGTAAATGGTGCCTCAATGAATCACGAGAACCGTTTGACAGATGGTCGAGTAGAAAACAAACATGACCTTGGAGTTAAGTAGAGTAAGATGTGCGACGCCACGGCTATATATAATACAGAGTAGCTCAATGAAAGCGTCGCTTCTAAAAGTATGTTCATATCACCTCCACTTTTTCATCTCTATATGATGATCCAATATGAGTACGCATTATTGGTAACTTCGTTATTATTGTAGAAAAGATATCGTGAAAATTGGCATACTATAAATCTTCTCGAAACACCAAAATCTCCAGAAAATGATTGTGGATTTTTTTAGAAAGCGTTGTTCTACCGACGTTTCGGCTCCCACTTTGCTGCCATTCTCAAGACTTCTTCTTGGTGGCGGGGCCTGAGTCCCCTTAACTCCCAGCTCTCATCTTATAATAATAATAATAATAATAAAGGCTTTTATTGATGGTTCTCATAGAATACAACGAAGGATATCACAAAACGACCCTGGAAAATAATCCATCAAATGGCAGGATTCAATATCTGCGTATGTCGAAACATAGCAGATGTTGCTCTTCCATCCAACCAGAGTCTTGCCAAAGTGAAGATTGTGGTTCTGTGGTAGAGGGATGGTATTTATATCTTTGTGAGAATCCGACGTTGAAACTGTCGGACCAAATATAGGTCTGGTTTGAAAAGGATTAATTAATGGATTTGTTCGATGGAATGGTAATGGTTTCCAGGAATTGGGAAGCCTTTGTGAGTCGTCTCGTTTGTTGACTCTCTGAGGTTTACAACCCCCACATTCGAATCGCTCATCAGCGCGAACCTCAGAGATCAACCTATAGCACAAAATTCCACAGAATTCGTTAACAAACTGAGCAAAAGACTTTCAGCGGTCTCCGTACTCACAACAAAAAGATGGAAAGATCACACGTCGCGTCGAGACAATCGCGGTGAATCTGCGGTGGAAGGACTGATGACATTTTAGGAGTGCAATCGCAATGGAAATATAAATAGGGAGATTAATTGCCGATTGGAAAGCGTTTTTTTTGTTGAGAAGTGAGTACCTTGGCTTTGCCGGCTTTGAATTTAATTAGGTTATTGGAACGTCACTTTGCCCATTTCCTCACCTACAGTGTCCAAAATCCTTCTGAAACATGAAAATAAATGTGGCATTGCAATGTCGATTCAGATTAGCTCAAAATCGACCTTCCTCGAATAGCCGATGAATGTTTACCATTTGATTCAAAGCTGGTGTGCCTGGCATACAAATGTAGCAAAAAAAAGATAATTATATCTAATACCAAATTATATAATCTGAATTTCGAAAACATCAACAATTTCCATAAAATTTAGTATGCAGAGGTTTTTGTGGGCAATATATATATATAGGAAGAGATTTGAAGTCGAGGAATAAGTGTTGATAAATTCAAACCCCTTTTTACCAATTTCATGTATATTCTACTAGTTTCATACATACAATATTACAATAATATACAAGTGTGATGGATAAACAGCTTCCTATTTTAATCTCACATTTCGTAAGTTAATTCCCTCATACTGTATTTTAGATATTTAAGAATTGATTTTTGATTGTATAGCGTTCCTGAAGAAGAGCCAAATAGACTCGAAAGCTCGAAATGAAATATAGAGTACACTTATTCCTCGACTGCAATATATATATATATATATATATATATATATATATATATATATATATATATATATATATGTATATAGGTTTACAACCCCCACATTCGGAATAAGTGTTTTCGGTTTTCCAAATATTACAGGGGGTTCTCACTCATAGAGTCGATAGCAAATGCCTTCAACAGTTTGGCTACGGTATTTCCAAAATCCAATCAACCAAACTCACTCGTGAAAAACTGAATATTTGTAGTAGTAATTCTCTTATTCATTTCGTGACAAGAAAAACTTTCCTTCAGCTCCCGTTGATCTACAGTGTCACACATAAAGTCCGCATCAAATGGGATTTTTTTTTGTTCATCTCTTCAAGCAACTTTTGATATCTCCATTAGGTTGTGCTTCAAAAATGATGCCAAATGACATGCATATAACCGATCAAGTGATTTTTCTTCCCTGCCAAATCTGACATTCTTTCCAAAAAATGTTCAGAAAACCAGTTATTACTCGGAACTTCGAGAACCAATAAAGGGAAAAAATGATTGTTTTTTCATTTTTTACCCATATACCAATTTTTAGCTCTCTAGTACAAATTTAGTTTTTTTACAGTTTTTCGAAAATTTGACATTTGCCGATTCCTCATATTCAGCCAAACCTCAACAAAGTTAGTGCTCTATGCCTAACTCATCTTTCCAACGCATTTTTATTACCAATTGAACTTCTAAATACAACTTATTTCGCGAAAATTAAAAACATCAGAAAAAATTATGCCAAAAATGATGCAAAGTTGATGCAGTTTTCAAAAACAGATAAATATTTCACTTTATTTCTACTTTTTGCGAATTAGCTTGATACATAAGCATAAATAAAAAACGATGTCAATGAAAAGTCAATAATTCATTCTTTACTGCACTTTTCAAACAGTTAAACTTTGATTTACTAATTACGAGAAATTACAACGAAATTAAACTAAGGGTACTGTGGAAACAATTGAACTGAACTGAATAAACAAAATATTTAATTGTCATATTACATTTGTTGAATAACTCAAAATAGTGTTCATCAGTTTTAGATTTAAAATTGTTTATTCGTTGTCTAGTGTGTTGTTAAAAATTCTGAATCTTCAAGAGAAAATTGAAAACGTTTCAATATGCGACGAGAATACCGGTCACCGACAAGTAGCTGATATTTTCAATGCCAGACATCCTGCAAGAAATATTCATCAGTCAACAGTTAGTAAGATAATAGCTAAGTTTAAATCTGCTGGCTCGTTTGAGAGTAATTTCAGAAAAGCACATCAGCCTTCTAGACATACTGAAGAAGTGGAATTTGAAATATGTTTGGATGTCGTAGAAAATAAAAAAACAAGTATTCAAGATATTGCAGATAGAACAGATGTTAACCGAGAGAGTGTACGACGTATTTCACACAAATACATTTAAGCCTTATAAACCGAAATTTATCAATACATGAAAAGAAAAGGACTTCGATATGCGCTTGTATTTTTGTTTTTGGTTTCAAGGGGAAAAAGAAGAAAATTATCATTTTCTTCATCAAATTTTATGGACAGATGTAGCGACCTTCTATTCGAATGACGTTGTGAGCTCGCAAAACTGCAGGTGGTGGGCAAAAAAAACCCACATTTCATTATCGAATGTCGAGATCAATATTCGTTTAACACGAATGTATGGTGTGGCTTATTAAACGATCAAATTATAGGACCATACTTTTTTAGACAAAATTTAAATTCTGCGGACTACCTACACTTTGTGAATACCGAACTATCTGAAGTTTTGGATAATATGCCCCTTCAAGTAAGAAATGTTGTGTGGTTTCAGTGTGATTGTGCACCTATTCATACTACGAGGGTGGTTAAAGAGCATCTTTTGGAAATATTTAGGGGCAAAGTAATCAGTCGCAATATGGAACACTTTTGGCCGACTAGATCTCCTGATATAACCCCACTAGAGTTCTTCTTGTGGGGTTACTTAAAACAAAAGGTGTATAAGCAAAGACTTTTTCAAGATATAAACCATTTAGAGGCAGTTATTCGAGAATGTGTTGTAAGCACGAAACCCCGTAGTATAAAGAATGCAGTTAAAGATGTTTTAAAAAGGATAATTGATTGCATTGAACGTGGTGGAAGGCACACCGAAATGTGACTTTTTATTTTGTATTCCTATTGGTATTTACATGGTTCAGGCATATGTTTCGATTTGATTTAGTGTTCCTAATTCAATTTAGAACTTTATTTTAACAGATGTTTGTTAGAATTTTTTACCGATTAGTTTTCTAGGCAACAAAATCTAAATTGATTCCTTAAAGTAATTTTGTTCATTCATAACTCATAAAAGATATTTAGTAAATGTGAAATTACTTTCGTATAATTCCTTCCCTTAGTTTGATTGCGTTTTAATTTTTCGTAATTAGAAAATCAAAGTTTAACTGTTTGAAAAGTGTAGTAAAGAATAAATTATTGACTTTTCATTGATATTGTTTTTTAATTATGCTTGTGTATCAAGCTATTTCGCAAAAAGTAGAAATAAAATTGTTCGTTTCCGTTAACCAGCTGACGAACGTCAACGCTCAGAAGTCGAAACTTGTGCGAGCAATGGATCAACGAGGCCTTACCTTTTAACGTGCGATTACCCAGCACGGTGGCCCGGCGAGGATTCGAACCCCGGCCTTCCGCTTGATAGGCAGATATGCTAACCACTACACTACCGAGACCACTAAAAGTGAAATATTTATGTTTTTATAAACTGTATCAACTTTGCATCATTTTTGGCATATTTTTTTCTGGTGCTTTTAATTTTTGCGAAATAAGTTGTATTTAGAATTGCAATTGGTAATAAAAATGCGTTGGAAAGATAAGTTAGGCATAAAGCACTAACTTTGTTGAGGTTTGGCTAAATTTGAGAAATCGACAAATGTCAAATTTTCGAAAAACTGTAAAAAAACTAAATTTGCACTAGAGAGCTAAAAATTGGTATATGGGTAAAAAATGAAAAAACAATCATCTTTTCTCCTTACCGATTTTCGAAATTTCGAGCATCAGCTGCTTTTCTGAACATTTTTTGGAAAAAATGTCAAATTTGACAAGGAAGAAAACTCACTTGATCGGTCATATGCATGTCATTGGCATCATTTTTAAAGCACAACCTAATGGAGATATCAAAAGTTGCTTGAAGAGATGACCAAAAAAAATCCCATTTGATGCGGACTTTACGTGTGACACTGTATAAGGCACAGATTCGAGGTCCTAAAATGTTGCCATATGGCTTGCTGTTTGATTTTTATATTTTGTATCGACTCGTTATCGAGATTTCCTTCCGGTTATAAACGATGAGAGTGGAATTTTTGCTGTGAGAGTTGAAACTTTTCGTAGAGATCAATTACCAGTTTTGATCAGTTTGGTGTTGAACTGATATTATTTGCAATCTACGCGCGTTTCACTAATGGGAGATTGATATCTTCTTCAGGTAGCACGTACTAGATACTCAAAATTAAAGTGGGCTTAGCATTATGCCTTGTGGAACTTCACATTTCAACGATCTATTTCTTGATAATGTCTTCGACCAGAAGTTGCTCTCAATTGTTGATGTGAACAAAGAAAACGACGAGTACTGGAATATATATAATAATATGCGTTCCAGTATCAAAGTCGTACGAATGTTTTTTCAAAGTACAACAGTGACATGATGAAATATGATTACAACACAAACGGGACTACGAAAATTGCATGCAATCAGTACAAAATCAATACCGAAATTATGGTCTGGGAGGGGTAGCCATGGTTTACCATAGGACAGCCAATGAAACGCGGAACGTTTGCTCCCTTCTTCTAGTTTGAAGTAGCTACTATTTCATCCGTCAATGTCCGTCATATTTACTACAACTGTCTGATTGAGGTAGATTTAGGGGTTACTTATATCTTTAATTACTTCATTTATCATTGGATTCAAATCAATTCCCTGAACTCTTCTCTGATTATGAGATGAAAATATTCATAACTGCATTGTCTCGATATTTAGGATGTCCGATCTTATTCAATAACGCTATAAAAATCCTCTGTAGATCTTATTGGTAATTACCTGAGTTCCCAACATAATGACGGTTCGGGATCTTGGATGAATTTACGAACTGTCTGTCGATGACATGTTGGACAATATCAGAGTGTCAGTTCGTCTGATCGCAAAGTCGGAGAACTGAACAGGCTCGTTTTTGTGAGATCGCAAAACTTACACCCCTCTGAATTCTGAACTGAAAATTTCATTCAACGAACACTTTGCTCAACTTTGATATCTTGTTTCATTGAAAATTAAAGGAGGAAACACATTGAGAAAATCCTCTCGGTATGTAGTTATATGCATGAATCGACAAGCAACTGCTGTCATGACTTGCTGTCTCGTCGATCACTGAAATTTGGTGATACTGAGAAAATTTGTGCTAAACCACCAGATATTATCGGACAAGCATGGTAGAGAAGTAGAAAAAGTACAGTACGCAACTCGAGGACGCTTCGTGCTTACAATTTTTCGCTCGTGTGTAATAGACTACTTATCCTCCTCGTTACATAATATACTATTTATTAATTCATTCAATTCATCATGTAACGAGACTTGGAATTGTATTCTGAAATACATGTTTTTTAAGGTTGGGATAACCTCTTATTATATATTGATATCCAAATAAATGTGTTATCCCCTTTACCTAGAATATTCATGTAGTCGGTCATTCAGATGAACATTCTTAAGAAAATGTTACTGTCAGTTATTCTTTTTTCCGTTACCTGTGGGATTAGGAAGAACGAGTAGAAATTGACTGTAACTGTTAAATTCATATAATTTAGATATCATAGTGCAATAAACATTTTGGGTAACTATGGCAGGTAATTTCCAATCCATGCCGAGGGCCAAGGGTCAGTAGATTTTGTCTGTTACTTACTAATGATCACTTCGGTATTTTTATCTGGTGTTGAGTTTGGTGTAACGAGGAAGTGGAATGGATTATTTTGCACTGGTGGGTACCTGATTCAAAATTTTTATTGACTATCATTTTCACCAACGGGATTCGTTTCTTTATTGGTAAATTTATACCTTCATTCTCCTGTGGCTGTTTTGACAAAATTTTACCATTACGGCATCGGTATTGTCGAAGAATCACACTGATTATTATTGGTTCTAGGAAATTTTGAATATTTAAATCGCGATAACCAGAAAACTAATGACACATAATGTACCTAATTCAAATAGAAAAGTTATTCAGTTGGTGATGAACATCCACGATAACGTAATTTGAATAAACACTTTTCTATGTGACTTTCACTACACTTTCTTGTAGATGATCAGAAGTTTTCGAAGCCCTTCAAGTGGTAGCACAGAATATTAGAGGTCAGATCGTCGAAACCTTCTATATTTTTAGTTGAAGATATAACGTAAGAACTTTTTTTAATTTCTTAATTGATTATACGACATAAATTGGGGAGAATTTTTACATTCTGATTCGGTCAAACCCCACTACGATAACCCCTCTAATAGAAAAAAAATCTTATGTAAATATATGTTTCATCAATACATGAAAAATCAAACTGATTGACAATTTCCAAAATTTCACTAGCAAAAAAGCAATGATCTGTTCATCTCGAATGGTACCTATTGGTTACATGCATTGCGAAAAAATTGTTTAACACCGTAAACTCCCTAAACTTTTCTGTTCTTCCATATATGGTAGTTATTGTTACCGTTGAACTTTCTGAACAACTTTTTCGCTCGTACATTGAGATACTTCTTTCTCAGAGATGTTCTTATTCAAACCAGTAATACCTCATTTCTCTTTTATTGATGTTTTGGGTAATTTATAGTTTGAAAGACAGTAAAAATAAAAATTCAAACAGAATAATTTGAAGCTTGTTTGAAGTACTTGTGTAAGTTGGAAGGCACATGCCTCGTTAGAATTTATCAGATCTGCTTCATTGGTATTCAGATCCAGAAAAATATTTCTATTGGTACGTTGACGAAAAGTTATTATCGGGTGGTTCGTGTCTTCTTTAGTTACGAGAGAAACTGATCCAGACGTAAAAAAATGTTCACCAACAGCATCATCAAAAGACCTGAATTATCAGGATCTATTTGGTCAGTCGAAGGTTTTGATCGAATTTTGAAGTTTTTCACTTCTTTAGTAGCTTATACAGGGCTTTTCATGATGAGCGTTGATTACCCGTATCTGACAAACTTCTTAACGGATCAACCTGAAAATTTTACAGTATGCATAAATCAATATGACCTACACGCCTAAAATATTTTAGACGATGCGGCCTTGTCGCTTCTACTATAAAGTAGCGGCTTCTTTGATTTTTCAAATGGAACACCCCGTATATAATATCATATTATGATTCATTATCACTTTGTCAACAAATTCACATACTATTTCCCTATACCTATCTACTACCGTTTAGAAGATATAAATCAATTTAGATATTTTTTTTTACCAAACATGAACTTCTATAAATGCTGATAATCTTGAACTCTCTTGCTGGAGTGATACAATGAGGATCTTTACTCCGAGTCATATTTTCATTTGCCTCATACAGGGTCTTCAAAAAATGCAGATACTTTGATCTCCTGAAAAAATCAGTGAAACTCAGTTTTTTCAAATAGAAAACCGTGTATATTCCAACATTTCTGAGCACTACATTCAATTTTAGATTGACTCTGTTCAGATGATAATATTTCTATTTTGAGCCGTTTTCGAAATAAACTGTTTCAAACGGAATCTGACACTCGTTTTCTTGAATTCATCAGTTATTTTGGATACTCAACATTTTTTTCATACTTAGTTATATTTTTTTTTGATCCAGTTTTTCAACTGTCTCAGATCAGTCGATTAGAAATTGGTATGTACCTTCCTCAGAAAAATTTACAATTTGTATACATTGAGTCATTGGTCTCTAACGTACAACAGTGCACATTAATATTTTGTAATAGTGTGCTTTGGAAAAATAAATAAACCAATTATTTGACGTCAGACTTTCGTTGGTGGTTTCGTCTGATTGTGATAGCTACCAATTATAATAGAATAATGTCAAGATTAGGTTACAGTAATGAAGAGTTCTTGAATTTATTAATAATTCATGGTGAGTGCAATAGAATTGCAAGAAGAACATGCCGAGTATTTCATGAAAGATATCCACAACTTCCGTGAGCCGAATGATAATGTAATGAATCGACTACAAAAAAACTATAGGTTGAATGGAACCTTCCGTCCAAAATTCATTCGTAAGAAGACCAAAGTGGATGATGATGACAATGGTATAACAGTTTTGGGATACTTTCATGCATTTCCAAATGCTTCTCTGCACGAGGCTGAAAGGGAGATAGGTATACTTACGTGACAGTTTGTCGAATTCTTAATAAGCATTAATGGCATCCCTATGAATTCTACTGTGTCCAGCATTTAAAAGAGACTGATTTACCTCGTAGAGTGGAATTCTTTGAATGGTTACTTGTCTTGTGGATGGTTCTCCACCCCATAATTCTCATTCAGTCAGCGAAGCTTCAACTGAAATCTTCGAAGACAGATGGATTGGTAATAATGGACCTTTTCGTTGGCCTCCTAGAACACCAGATGGCAATCCATTAGATCATTTCGTGTGGGGTTTCATAAAAAATATGGAAGATATGAAATCGAGAGTTACAACTGCTTTCAATAGTTTGACTCCAGACTTGATCAGAAGCGCTACACAGGACAATCTTTTGAAGATATTACATGTTTGTTTAAGTAGAGGTAGAGATGTGTTTGAACATATTCTGAAATACACTGAAGATTTATGGGTTTATCCTTTTCAGTTCGTGTTTTAGCGTTAATAAAACTATTGTTTGAAGAGAAGTTTCATTCGATGGTTGAAGAGTATTTTAATAATTATCTTTTCACTGTATTATCTGTGACTAATTGAGAAACATCAAACGAACTCTGTTTTACAAAAATAAATGATAAACAAGGAAACCATGTCAATTTCCGTTTGAAACAGTTTATCTCGAAAACTGTTCGAAATCTCGAAAATAGTATTATCTGAACAAAGTCAATCTGAAATTGAATGTAGATCTCAAAAATGTTGAAATATATAGGGTGTTCCATTTGAAAAAATTGAGTTCCACTCATTTTTTCATGAGATCAAAGTATCCGCATTTTTTTGAAGACCCTGTATGAGGCAAATGAAAATATGACTCGGAGTGAAGATCCTCATAGTATCACTCCACTCCATTTGAAATTTGATCGTTTTAGTGCAAGAGGGTTCAAGATTATTAGCATTTATAAAAGTTCATGTTTGGTAAAAAAATTATCGAAATTAATCTTCTAAACGGTAATAGATAGGTATAGGGAAATAGTTCATGAATTTGTTGACAAAGTGATAATGAATCATATTATGATATTATATATGGGGTGTTCCATTTGAAAAATCAAAGAAGCCGCTGCTTTATACTAGAAGCGACAACGCCGCATCGTCAAAAATTTTGGGCGTGTAGGTCATATTGCTTTGTGCATACTGTGAAATTTTCAGGTTGATCCGTTGAATAGTTTGCCAGAAACGGCTGATTAACGCTCATCATGAAAAGCTCTGTATATTCGTATATTATTATAATTCGTGCTTCAATGTACTATAGTTTCTTGATTCTGGAGTTCGACCCCATTTATAAAGAAAATTATTACTAGCTTTGATTATCTCTTCGTATGTATTGATTGCTTCAATATACTCTGATCCATTTCCTGATTCTGGAGTTTGGCCCCAGCAATTAAATGCTGATTTTTATTGACGTCAGCGTTCGAGTGATTTTAATTGTTTCGTTTATACCTACGCCTCCATTCCAAATTCAACGATATCAAATATTTTCTTGACATTTGGTCCACCGTCAGTACTCCCCTTCCAAACGCGCCCTTACGATCGAGACAATATTCACGACAGTAAAAAAAAATATCGAGGCTTCATCGCCCATCTCAAAATAATCGAACATACCTCACTGACGTAATCTTTATGAAGGATATCTCGCTGCAAAACATCAGTAATTGATTGGCAACTTCGAGTATTCGAGAGATAACAACACTTTCTTCTGATATTCTGAGGTTATTTGACGTCAGTGCGTTGTCGCGTGCATTTCACCGGTCGAAAGTTCAGCGCGTGATGGTTCTGTCTGTTATTTTGGACAAGAAAAGGTAAAACTTCCTGATTTACTTTCTTTTGAGAAGAATCGAATACTGATATGTTCCGTTCAACCACTGCCCATTCGAGTGAGATTAAAAAAACATAATAATCGTACTAACTAGGAATATTAAACAAGGTCATCAATTTATCGGTGAGGCACAGGTCCGGCTTGAAGGCGAGTGAGGGAGCACAATCCTCTCATTTGCTGTATTTTATTTCCTTCACAGATTTTGGCTACAGTAGTGAACTACTAAATTGACAGCAGTAGCTGTTCCACAAATCATTGTGAAAATGCATTGAAAGATAGAATGCAGAAAAAATTGTTTAATTAAAGTAATAATATGTTGATTTTTCTGTTTCAGTTATGTAACAAATTTCAAAATTCACCTATTACCAGATTCATAGACTTGATGAAATATTGGTGAAGGAATTGATATATATTTCATACACCAATAATCTTGATTGATAACAGAGAAAACTCAAGCACCATGGATATCATATTATTGCAGAGAGTACTAATTTTTAAAAATCAACTTCAATTCACCATCCATTGGTAGTTACCACTTCTCAACCCCTATTTTCATCCCTCTGGTTCTTGGACAAATTACTTTTCAATTTTGATTATTATTTCAGTTGCTCGAATAAGCAGTTGAATACGAAAAGAATCTTCAATTTTAGACATTCCCAATAAATACCGAATACCATATTAATTTTTTTCATGAATTTATCAAGTTCCTGATTGAAACTTTTTGTGTAAATGCACCGTTTTTGCACTGCAGGGTATTGAAGTTCTGAAATCATATTCCAGCAGGGAGGGAGGGGAGAGGATTTCAGGTTCCGCTCAATGCGTTTCGCGAGTTGAATTATTAGATTCGTTGATAGTTCCACAATACTTTTCAATGAATCATGCATGTTGGCTGTCTTTTATGAGTAAAAACTGGATCTACAATAATTAGCATATCTCGAGAATGTTAATCAATGACGTCTTGTTATTATATTTAGCTTCATTTTCAAGTTGAAAATAACAATAATCCAGCAGCGTACATTCAGAGTGGAATGGAGGATCTGGTAAAATATTTGCAATAATGATACTCCAAACATCGCTTATTATAGAGTGGTATTCTAGATAATAATAATAATCATATCGCTGGTGATTTTAATAAAGTATTTGTTTCAATTGAGAACTTATTTAAAATTTTTGTCGAATTGAAGGAATATATTTCATAAGTATTTCTCTGATACAACCATCAACACTGAGTTCAATATAATATCGAAGCACAACAGTTGAATTGAGGAACTGAATTACCTCACAAACGGAGTATCACAAGCCCCCATTTCCATTTGAAAAAAAAGGTTGTATCCTTTCTCTCGGCCAGGATTAACGTCACTCAAATTTTTTTATTTTTATATTATTTTTTATTTTATTATTATAAAGTACTGGAAATGATGTCATTTAACGTAAATTTGGTGCTACTTTGATATCTCGTCCCGTTCAAATGTTAGGAGGGGGACAGAACTTTTCACGGCTGCTTGTATGAGAGATCATCAGATTATATAACATTCGAACTTTCTTGAAAATGACGCGAATAAGTTTTGTACTGTGAAGGACATCTATGAGATTCTTTGAAATCAACTATTAAAAAAAATAACAATCGATGAGTGGTTCGAAATTCCTTTCTCTAATTCATTTTCATTATTGCTCACCAAAAAACTTATTCGGTTCCAAAACTAAACTAAAATGTGAGCAATGAATGTGAAAAAAAATGAAAATGATGAATGAATTTTTTTTTTAGTTTGAAATAATTAAAAAATATGTGAATTAGCAAACATTGAACGAAACTCGAAAAGATGCATGTTGAAAAATTGTTGCTTTCATGGATTCGTATTTTGAGCACTGCATTATTTTTTTGATTTTCTGGTTGTTTTTTTCCTGAATACTTTCGAATTGCTTCAGTGTTAGCCTTTATCGTGTCATATCACGAAAATATATTCCTTGAGCCGACCACAAAACTGTTACTGCTACTGCTGAAAGGAAAACAACATGAAATCGAAAGAAATTGGAGAGTATCGTCAAATTCATATGAGTGCAGTTTTCCAAACCGGTTTGTTGTGAGTCTGAAGACCTGTCTGTCCGAAATTTCATTATTCGTTTCGAATGTGCAGTCTTTCATGTAGATTTTTTTTTGTTACAGAGACACTCCAACAAAATGGCCGACTACGCCATGATCACCCACAAAGGGTTCAAGTTCCTGATCACCAAGAATCCATCGAACAATACTTTGGACACTTTCATTAAAGAACTGAAGAAACACAACGTAAAAGTTGTCGTCAGGGTCTGCGAGCCGACTTACGATACGGAAGCTCTCAAGGGAGCCGGAATTCAGGTGTGCAACCTGAATATTCCGGACGGCACCTCTCCATCCGAGAAAATCATCGACGAATTCTTCGATATCCTCAAGAGGCAGTACAACATCAATCCGGAATCATGTGTTGCCGTTCACTGCGTTGCAGGTGAGGATACACTGAAAGGAGTTATTATTTTCATTATCATTATCTTCCGAAGAATTATCATCACTATTATCATGAGAAGAGTTTCACTAGCCGAACTTTTTCTCTTACTACTTTTTTCTATTTATTATTCCCGGGAGTTTTCTGAGTCGTCTTCCTTCTATTATTATTTTCATTTCTATCATCGTCAAAATAATATTGCAGCCATTATAGTCGAACAATTAGTGTTGATAAAAGTATGATACATATTCCATAACGAATATCTCTCACTTTGTTTTCTGAGGGGAATAAATAATTCCGAATGATTCGGCACCACTCATTTTCCAAACGGACTCAATATCTTTCCCGAACATTGGGCAACATGGGTGTCTTGACGCGCTGACAGAATATACATTATAGGGAAGAATATCGACCGATGAGGGCGCTGGTGGTGGTTGAACTATATCCACCATTTTGAAATAGTTACCTTGTTTAGATTTGTGAAATAACGCGCCAAACTGAAATCCAGTCATCAGTTGCCCTCGCTAGACAAGATTTTGGTGTTTTTTTGCTATATTTTCATTGTACGAAATTTTTCTCGTGAAAGTTAATATAACTGTGTTCATGATGCTTTGAGTAGCCGCACAATACCATTCATTGGAGGTGAATATAGATTCTGTTTCAAAATCTAATGATATTTGTTCCAGGACATTTTTTAGTTTTAGTGTAGTGTTAGTGAACCAAAGAGGCTTTTATTACATGGATGATGAAATGCGCCATAACTTCGCCTAAAAATAGACAAACAGACTCACCAGGTAACAAGAAATCATCTCTCTTGAAATGCAAGTAACACACTGAAGCCGCTCTAGGTGGTGATATATGCAGTTTCAGTTCAATTTTCCAAGCCTTGTACCTGTCTATTTTCTCTTTCAATCCACTTTCCGTAATGTTTTCCACCAAAGATGTATTTCTGTTTGGAAACGTGTGGAAAGACAACTTTCGGTTCTTAGAGTTGCGGCAACTTGGCACCAAACACTTTATACGGCTCACTGAGCGATCTGCATCCATGATTGTTTGTTATTATTAATCGAAAATAATTACAACTTCAGATGAGATTTCCTAAATCAACACCAAAGAACTCAATAAATTCACACACATAAAATGGAAGCCGTTTGTTTGTGAAATTATAGCAGTGCGTTATATTTCCGCCAGACGTCGCATAAAATTATGAACTTCCCAATGGTCTTGAGATTGTCACATAACCGTAATTAACGTAACAGTTCAACACATTTTCAACATCTACGTAGGCGAATATCATTTACAAAGAATGTCACTTATTGATTGGGAGCTGATGTAGGTCGTCTATCTGGAATGCCTACTTCACACAAAATTTATTGAAGAAATTGAAACTAACCTTGCAAATATTATTCTTGTTCATTATGTTATTTTTTCGAAAACTTCATTTTTTGACTGATTTTCGAAAATGAACCTAAAAGAGAAATATTTTTGAATAAGTTTGAAAATGGAAGCAGATTTTATATTTCTTTCGATTAGTTAATTTGAGTTATCCGAGAAGTTGCTGACTAATAGGATGTGTTTCATTCAGAAGGAATTGTTTTTGATTACCACGGCAACTTCTCGGGGTAGATTATAAATCAGCTCTTCTACACTTGTATAGATTCCAAAATTATTCCTTGTGATTGCGACAGCGAACAGGTCGTCGGTAAATGCGGAGGCTAAAAACGAGTGTTAATACTGTAAAAAAACAGTCGTAAATTCAGTGAAGTGCTACAAATGCGTGCAAATCTTTCATCATAGTTGCTTGTTGCAAGCAGCTCAGATGAAAAGTGCATTCTGTCGGCATGAGATAAAAAGTTCTTCTGATATGGATGATGTGAGCGGGAATTCTGCTGGTCAAGAACACAGGGAAACGAACTCGTATGCAATAGAAAATAAACTACTACGTAAGTTACTGCATGAAGTTGAATCAAAATGCGATATTCTGAGCGAAAATTGCAGTTTGCTGTGAGATAAAATCGCCTTTCTCTTTCTAACAGAAAAACTGAATGTGCATGGGGCAAAAAGGATAACACTAGTAAAAACACCCATCCTTATAAAGGTCAAACTTCAACAAAAAGTGTGCAAAAAATTCCTATTACTTATAATGAATCATCGTCAGGCCAGACTTATAGTGCGGTAGCAAATAACAATTGTAGAAAATAATCCACCAAAAATTTTCACGCATAAAGAAGTAAATGAAGCAATCATGACAGCTAGTAAAATGCGTGAGGTACAGGACTTACGCGCCAATGTGAGTGACAAAAAATAGGAGAAAGTTTCCACAGAAAAAACTTCAAGGGTGAAAGAAGATATTTGGTCGGTGGCAATGAAGACAATTGCGGCGTCATTACAGTACCCAAAATGGTATCACTGCATGTTGTTACACGGCTCAACCCAAATACCAATTCTGATGATCTGAAAAAGATACTGGCAGAATAAAATTTCCAGAGGTGGTCTGTGAAAATCATCAATCTAAATTAACTGAATTGTACACTTCAATGAGGGTAACTATAAAACAAGAAAATTTCAGCAAAGCCTGGAAACGGGAGATATGGCCATGTGGTGCTCTCGTATCACGGTTTTTTGTGAAAAAGAGGACGGCACCACAAGTAAAAGAGAAGTTGGTGAGTTCAGCAGAAAGTGTTTGATTAAAAATCACAACAGCAAGAATAAGTGTAGTATTATCCATCAGAACCTACAGTCCATTGGCAACTGCGTGAACTAAGTCCAAGAAATTATCGATGAGCAGGCAGACTGCATTGCTTTGTCTATATAAGTCAACTCAACAACTACAAACTAACAGGTTTTGAATTAACATCGGCTTACTGCAGGAGTGAAGGTGTCCATGGTGGAACAGCAATTTTTATAATATTTTTGAGTGGTCAGCAGTAGAAATCAAGTTGAATAAACTCAAAGCGATTATTTTGTGTATTTACCGTACTATGTCTGAGCAAACTTTTTTTAAGAAATTATAATCAATATTATCTTTGGTTGTACGTGAAAACTGTTTATATTTTGTAGCAGGTGATTTCAACATTGATATAAAATGTAAATCAAAATGTTCCATTGAACTATTGTAGAGTATACACGACTAGGTATAAATTCAAAAAGTAGTTGTATAGATAACATCTTTACGAACTGTGAAGATAACAATTCAGAAATTCTAAACACTCGCATATCAGATCATACTGGCCGAATAATTACATTCAACTGTAAGAGTGCACATGAATCAGGAAAGAAGGAAATGAGATTATTCAATATTCAAAATAAGGAATTTTTCAAAGAAATATTAGCTGATCAAGATTGGTTTGATGTTTTTTCTACCTCTAATTCAAATGTAAATGAACAATGGGCAAATTTTTTGCAGGTAATAATCCCAATCTTCAACCACTGTTTTCCAATGAAATGTATAAGTAAAAAACAAAAAAAAATCTATCCTGCTACCCAACCCCCGAATTGAAATAGTGTCAAAATCTACTCGATATCTTACTTGTATTACGAAGAACTGCTGAAGGATATGATGAAGCATACAAAAATAACTAAACTTAAATACAACCAACTGTTGATAAATGCAAGGAAAATCAAAAATAGAAATCGTATAAACAATAGTGATAACAAATCAAAATGCCTTTGGCAAATAGTGGGAGAAATAAATGGAAAAGCTTCAAAACAGAATTAAAAATACCTGTTGATCCTAATTCAATAACTGATAGTTTAAATGATACTAAATAATGACCCAAACCCGCTTGATAATGAAAAACAGGATATTTTTCATAACATACCTCTTTCAAAAAATTCAATGTTCCTCACACCTATAACTATCAGTGAAACTATTCAGATAATTAGAAAGCTGAAAAATACAATGAGTGCAGGATACGATGGTATACCGAGCAATATCATAAAAAGTTGTGAAGATGAACTAGCAATCCCCTTGTGCCATATAATAAATAAATCTTTTCAATATGGATTATTTCCAAATAGTCTGAAAGTTGCCATAGTCAAGCCAGTGTATAAAAAAGGTGATCCCACTGTTAGACAACCATCGTCCCATCGGTTTAATACCATTCTTTTCTGAAATATTTGAAAATCTATAGACTACTGAGCTTTTTTTATTCCTAAAAATTGCTAAGTCACTCACAGCATGGATATCTAAAGGGCAAGTCAATAGAAACTGCTGTGTACGATTTTATAGAAAAAATAGTTCTGGGGTATGAAAACAAAGATCTGTCAATGGGTATTTTTTTAGACTTGTCAAAAGCATTTGACAGCATTATTCATGTTATATTGTTGAATGAATTGGAGTGGTATGGTATTAGGGGCCCAGCGCTCGGCTGGATAAGATCATACTTGACTGAAAGCTTTCAGAAAGTATCAATAGTTAGAGACGGAAAAAAATACTACTCTGATAGTGGTCAGCTGGAGGTGGGAGTGCCTCAAGGAAGTTTGATGGGGCCTCTATTATTCATATTCTGTATCAACTACTCAACATCAGAAATTATCAACAACAAAACTCATCTTGTGTATTATGCTGATGACACAAACATCCTAGTGGTGGGATCTTCATTTCAAGAAATGTTAGGTATAGCAAATGATGGCCTAAAAACAGCTCAGGACTGGTTCACCAAGAACCGATTGACTATAAACAAGAAAAAGACAACCTATATCCATTTCACAACTGAAAACTGGAAACGAAATACCGCAAGACATACAGATCCAGACAGAAAATGTGATCCTAAAGAAGAACACAAAATTTTTGGGAATTTATATTGACCAAAATCTAGATTGGGGAGTTCATATAAATGAACTCTGTAATAAATTGAACTCGGTATGTTATTCTTTCAGAATTACAGCAGGGTATTTGGACAGTGAAGCTTTGAGAACTGTGTATTTTTCAAACTACCATTCTCTATTACGCTTTGGAATCATTTTCTGGGGACGAAGCTGGAAAGCACGAAATGTTTTCTTGGTACAGAAGGCACTACGAATTTTGTTAGGAAACAATAAAAGGCAGTCCTGTAGAGGCAAATTCAGAGAAATGGATATATTAACGTCTCCAAGTATCTATATATGTGAGTATTTGGTATTTCTGTTCAAAAATAGGGAAAAATTTGATTTGTTCAAATCACAATATAGTTATTATACAAGAGCTGTAGATTTGAATACGCCTGCTCATAGACTAACTCTGACAGAAAAAACTCCTATGTATTCGTGTATTGATCAACAGATTACCAACGGATGTGAAAACTGAACCCTGCCTGAAAAAATTCAAACATCTTGTACATCAATCGTTGATTAAGATTGAACCCTATAGTTTGAATGAATTTTTAGATTCAACGCTGTTCTGATTGTATACCCCCTTCTTTTTTAATATATTTTTGTTTGTTTAGCATATGGCGTATGGTGGCTAAATACCACGAACTTGACGCCGGTTCACCTGATTGTGGTTGTGTTATGTAAAATGTACAGGTACAATTCTTTGAATGAAGTTATCTATCTATTATATTTTATTTTTCAGATTCTTGAAGTTTTGTATTTTTTTATGCATATTTTATATTACCTTGTATTATGAAAGTTTATTCTCCTCGCAAAAATAAGGATGTTTCTAAACATTCTAAACCGATGATTTGTTTGAGGGAACTCATCTGAACGTTTTCGTTCTAGGTCTCGGAAGGGCACCAGTCATGGTAGCGATAGCTCTCATCGAGTTAGGATTCACGTATGAAGACGCCGTTGACCTTATCAGGGAGAAGAGGCGAGGAGCCATCAACGCCAAGCAGCTGGAATTTCTCTCTAAATACAAATCGAGATCTCGACTGGTCAGCGACAAAAAGAAAGCCTGCGTTATTCAATAAATATTGGTGCTGATGGGTGGCTCATATTTTGCATAGCTTACTCGATACTACGACTCCATCTTCAGGTCGATGGGAAATGTGTTCATGTTATGGGGAAGAAGATATTAGGGTTGGTTGAAAGCTATGGGGTTGCTAAGGTTGTTATAGCCTGGGGCTATGCAGGAAAGTTTTCCTGGTTTCACAGGCGTGCAAATAGAATTTGGTGATCTTCGTAAAGATGCCAGAAGAGTATCCATTCCGTTTATCATATTGGGTTATATTTTGAAATTTTTCATAATGGATTTCTCTTTCAGGGCGGGGTCTATGAATGTTCGATCTGAAACGCCTTTGTGTTAATATAGACATGATGTACGCCTTTTTTTCAGTTTGAAACAACCCAAAGTTGTATTCAGAAGAGCAGTTGATATACAGAGCTTTGTGGGATATCACATTTTTCAAACATTTTTTTGGAACCGTGACAAAGTTCAAGATGATTATCAGTTCAGTGGTCTCAATTTAAATGATTTCAGTTTGGGTTGTCGCTTAAAGAGGCTGCTATATTTTGGCAGCGTTCATAATTTTTTTACTCATTGGCTACCAACTTGGGTACAAATAGTGATTTTTTCCGTGCTCTCTGAGTTGCGATTGTCTGAGTCATTTTTCCCAATTGAGATGAATTTGCAGAGCTGTGAAAATATAAGATGAATCATTTTCCACATAACTTAGGTTTAAGTATTTCAACATCACACACACATATATATATATATATATATATATATATATATATATATATATATATATATATATATATATACATACATACATATATATGTATAAATATATTCTATAGTTGTAAATATTCTATGAAATCATGATTCAACAACATTTATTGAAGCAATGTGTTTTAATTCCACGTGGAACTCAATATTTTCATCTCAACTGTGATAGATAGATACATTTCAATTCGATTAAAATCAGAAATTTTCGTCTGGTGACAGAACTTTCTGATAATCAACAGCCAATTTTTGAAGTATTGAATCTGACTTCTGAATTCAATTATAAAATTCAGTCGTTAGATTGCAAGGCATTCGTCTACATTTTATTTTTATAACTCATATTGAAAGAAGTCTCATATAAACGTCTGTGATCACATTTCATAAAAGTTCAAGGTCTGACGATATCGAATTGTGATCTGGATTGTACTTATTTTTCCATCATTAAACTCGTTAGTGAATTTTAGACGAAGCACTGAAGGAAATTCGAGCTCAGAGAGGATCATGAAGAAAATGCTGAAAATATCATCTATTCCTTTGTCTAGGGTCGTCCCCATCCTTGCTAACACCAAATAATCTTTTTTTTCTCTGATGATGTTACTTCTATCTTGCAGTTGTATATAATTTAATTTCATATATAATGTAATTATGAAAACATGCCAAATAATTTTGATCAATACTACTTGAATAACAAATGGAATTCAGAATAAATAGTTCTGCTAACCAAACTTTCCTATATAGCTCTAGAATCGACCTCAGTTGAGCCCAAAAGTTATTTCCTTTCTAAGAAATGTCTCATTTCCAAACAATATTCAGTGTTATATAGTTCGAAAGATATCTAAAGTTGAAGTGAAACTTTGTATGAGCCACCATGTGCTATGCTGATTTTTCTGCAATGTCCGAGTTTGGCCATTGTCGGAAAAGTTTTTATCGAAAGTTTAGAATTAAGAAGATAGATTGGATTCAGGTTATTTTCACAATAAAAAAAATATACACTTGGCTGTCTCCCAGTTTTGTATTTTTCGAATGTTATGTCAGAAATTGTAAAAATCATTCATGTATCAGCAAGTATGATTTGAGAATTCATTTTAATGAACGATTTCGAATGTATTCGGAATGATGGAAATTTTTGTTAATGTTAATTATATAATTATTTTGATCATATTTATAAAATTGTGTTTGGGATGATTTGATGCTATTTAAGAAAAGTGAATTGAAATTAGGTCATTTTTACTTTTGAGGTCTCAAAAAATTGCAACTCTGTCACAATATAATGTAGATACTCCTAACCTTAACTCATTATCTCTTTTTATCAAGAGTATTCTCTAGTGATTGTATAATTGTTTTGTGCAAGGGCAATGGTCGAACTAGTTTATTGCAATGGCATCATTATAAGGCTGATTTGATGTTGGCCGGTAAACGCGTTGGTAAACTATTGAATTATCAGAAAAGGAATGTAACATGTAAATATCTGAAAATCAAGATAAATGAGTAACATTTGACGAGTTACTTAGATCCGTGGTTCCGTTTCTGGTCTTTTATGTGGATTTCAGTTGAAAGTGCAATCTTCTGACGACAAATTTTTTGTAGATTATTGATTCCATCTTTCTTCAATTCGAATTTTTTTCTTGACTTGAAACTGAGCATTATTCATTCGTCGAAAGTTTATCTGTGTTATCTGTTATCATTTTTTTTCTCAGAACTGCTTCCATCAAAATTATCAATTTTGGGAAAGATATATTTTTTCCTTTTCGAAATACGCCCTTTTATTCGAGAACTGTTGAAATTTTTTATTTAAAAATTTTCAAAAGTTGTTACTTGAGTATTTATACAAAAATTTTTAGTGAATGACGTATTTTCCCAAATAGTATTAATTTAATATAAAGTATTGAATAATGTAATTTTATAACAAATGTCTTTTTGGAATATAACATATATCGAAACAAATTATTTCATTTCTTCAGGATACGATTCGAAGGTCGAACAAATTCGTTTATCGAACCGCTAGTAAATCACTGATGATATAAAGATATATGTACAGCTTATCCATTTAAGGTTGGCACTGTAGCTCCGCCTCTCCAGTTGCACAGTGCAACATTTCTGTGGGTCCAGATCATGACAAAATGAGAAGCAAAAGAATTCAGCTCTAGAGGACTGGCTGATCGAACGGCGACCGAACGAATATGAAATTAGTATATTATGCAACGATCTTGTAATGATGGTTATTAATACATGAGCATAAACCGGTATACGAAACGAGCCGAAGGTGAGTTTCGTATAGTTTATGCGAGTGTATTAATAACCATTACATGAGAGTTGCATACGCTATTTTATCTACACCCAATAAACGATGAAGAAATAAAAATATTATATTATTAGGTGTTTATATTGAACACAATAATAGTAGGTAATCAATCGTATCAATGAAAAATTTTACAAATTCATAATTAATGGTATAACCACGGGAAATACAACAATGAGGAATGAAAATAAAAAAAGTTCTGCCGAGGTCAGGAATTGAACCCGGACGTGATTGATCGCTGCCCGCGCCATTGACACTCGGACATGAGAACTCATATAATTAGGTTGAAAATAAAAACAGGTGTTGCATTTGTCAAATGAAAAATATAATCCTTTTGATTGTATTTTTTTCTTGTCTAATGGTCGGTTCATACACCACACTTTTACTTTATCTTTTACTTTAAGAAAGTTGTCACAATGTAAATCAGTCGAGGCGTTCGTACACGGCACTTTTACTTTTAGTTTAAGGATGAGAACTTTTACTTTAGGAATGAGATAATTAAATAATTTTAGGGACTGCGCATGCGTGCATGTGAAGTCATCACAGCAAGCAATGTCACCAACATTATAAGGAAAAGCATTCTTCTGAATATTTTACAGAAATGATATAAAATGGGTGCTCAGTGAAATATCTGTCATTATCGGATACAAAATAGCAAATTGCTAATAAAAACAATGACGTAACCCACGATTACTTCTTCTTCTTCATTTGTTTTTGATCACTGCGCATGCGTCCTGTTTACTTTAACACTGGTGTATGAACGGTCCAATTCCATTCTTAAGGTAAAAGTAAAAGATAATTTAAAAGTGTGGTGCATGAACCGACCATAAGACATCTGTGGAGGAATCGCTGGTCATTCTTCTATATCACTGCTATAATTATTTTATCTACACCCGTACTCTAATAATACACATGCCCACAACCCGTTTTATAATGAAATCCATTACGATACAGATTTTCAACCAATAGAAACCCATTATTTTTCAATCAAGCATGATGTGCAAGCTTTTCATTTTGACGTTTGTCAAGTCAAAATCAGTGGTTATTGAATTTCTGAAGAATTTAGTCAATTTTCGATAATCGAATGAAAATGTCTTTTAGCAGTTATATAGAAGAATTACCAGCGACTCCTCCACAGATGTCTTAGACAAGAAAAAATACAATCGACAGGATTATATGTTACATTTGACATATACAACACATATTTTTATTTTCGACCAAATCGAATGAGCTATCATGGACGAGTGGTCAATGGCGAGGGCAGTGATCAGAAACGTCCGGATTGAAATCCTGTCCTCGGCAGAGATTTTTCTTCATTTTTTTTTCTTTTCATTTCTCATTGTTGTATTTTCCGTGGTTATACCATTAATTATAATTTTGTAGAATTTTTCAAAGAAATACGATTGATTACCTACTATTATTGTGTTCAATATGAATACCCAATAATATAATATTTTTAGTTCTTCATTATTTATTAGGTGTAGATAAAATAGCGTATTCAACTCTCATGTAATGGTTATTAATACACTCGCATAAACCATACGAAACTCACCTTCGGCTCATTTCGTATCCCGGTTTATGCTCATGTATTAATAACCATCATTACACGATCGTTGCATAATATACTATTAAGTGACACAGGATTGAATTCACGCACTATTTTTGTGATACATTCAGATTATCATTTCGTGCAAGTTTGTGTTTCTCTCTTGAATATTACATTTTGTTAAACGTAACCACTGAATAATGGAAAAATGAGATAACTGTCTATATTCTGACGTTGAGAACCGTATTTAAATATATATTCGAAAGCAAGTCGTTGTGAAATAATTGATAACAAGGTCAGCATGCATTATCTTTTTATATCATGGCATCGTTGCATTTGAATCGGAGATTTTCGTTTAGCATTTATGTTGAGAATCCTGTTTGAAAACAATCTCATATTATTTGAATATTGCTGAGAATAGAAAAATATATCGTGAAATTACCAAATTGCTTGTAATAACCTATGGTTAGATAATAGTATATTATGCAACGATCGTGTAATGATGGTTATTAATATATGAGCATAAACCAGGATACGAAACGAGCCGAAGGTGAGTTTCGTATGGTTTATGCGAGTGTATTAATAACCATTACATGAGAGTTGCATACGCTATTTTATCTACACCCGATAAATAGTGAAGAACTACAAATATTATATTTATATTTGTAATGCACACAATAATACTAATTTAACGAATTTCTTTGAAAAATTCTACAGAATTGTAATTAATAGTATTACTTCGAGAAATAAAACGATGAGATATGAAAAGATGATCAAAAATCAAAGAAAAAAAATATTACTCGAGACCGGGTTCGAACCAATGTCTTCTAGAGCTAGAATCATCAATGTCAGCGCCACAGACGGCTCGGCCACGAAGATCCTATAAAATTAGATGAAAAAATAACTGATAAATCATGCATTTGTCAAATGAATAATTTAATCAGTCTAACTGTATTTCTGTCGGTGAAGGTGTCGAAGGTGATTCTTCCATATCGCTGGTATCAGACATTTTGTTATGATTATCGAAGTTTTGTCTGTATTCTTCAAAAATCCAATACCTATACCGATTTTGACTTGTCAAATGCAGAGCATGCACATCATGCTTGATTGAAAATTAATGGGTTTCTATTAGTTGAAAATCTGTATCGTAATGAATTTCATTATAAAACGGGTTGTGGGCATATAAGTGTATTATTAGAGTAGGGGTGTAGATAAAATAGAACTATTGCATATTTCGTTATGGCATTTATGTCAAAAATAAAGAAGAAAGTGCTACGTGGCCAAAGCCCATGTATATAATTCACTCTTCTGTATAGACTTCATTATTTTCAATTAACTTTGATTTTTCGAACTGATATAGGAATAAAGACAATGGGAGAAGACTTAGATGTTGCCCATATCGTGCATTTGAGTGCTCCCTCAAGAAAGAGTATTTTTCTTCTCAATTTAGACAGTTTTCAACCTTCATTTCTGCTTGTCTGTTTCAGATTGACGGGCTTCAGTAACATGTACCCGATGGGTTTTTAGTTTTGCTTCCGGCTGATCACATGTTGCAGGTTTGATTAGTAAAACGAGTTGCTCATCTGAATCAGTCGAACGGCCTTCAGTGGAACAACTCATCATAGTTCCATCGCAAAATGACGATAAGAGATGAGCATTACATTCATCATGCAGCAAATCTCTGTATACAAGGTTAACATTAGTGGCGGTATACAAACAAACGTGCATGTAAATACTTACCTAGCAAAAATAAGATTTTCTGCCTCTGCTTACCAATGGGAAGAAATTGATGCCTCCTCTCTTTCTACATAACTACTAAATATGAAACATATACAGTAATGGACTATTTATTGCTATGAGTAATGAACACCTACTGGAAATTAATTTCGACAATAGTGAAACTGAGAAAAGTCTTCGTCTCGGATTATACTTTCAGCCGTCATGTGGTCTCTGCCGCGCGTATATATACATACGTTCAATAATTCGGTGCCAATAGCTTGTCCATTCAATGGACAAGCTGTACTTTGGAATTATATTACCCGGTTTAGATCCCACATATCGCGAGAGGCAGTGGTCATTTAGGAGGAGGTTTTTGATTAAGTCTGAAAATCTGTGTGTACCTAATTATAAATACTTATAAATAATTCATAATAATGATGATACATTCACTCATCCCAAGATACATTACAGGTATAAACAGGGACATTCAATATACAGGGTGTTCCGATAGTGTGTATTTACTGGATATATCGATACCCAAATAGCACACGACGTCCTGAAGACGAACCATTCAGGTCCCAATTACGTCGATACGTCCCGGGACGTATGGGAGACATTCGAAGAACGTACATTTCCAGATGTTTCATGTATGTACTATATAGACGTCCCATGTAGGTACATATTTGATCCCGTTCCAATAGGAATGTAATAAAAACGTACATGCTTGGAAGTACTATGTACGTACTGTAGTAAGGGTCCCGGGTACGTTCATAATAACTCCTTTTCAGGTACGTACATTTCGGAACGAGTTAGGGACATACCAATGACGTGCTTTTTTGACAATTCCTTGTACATACTGTTTATAAGTATCATTGACGTACATGTTTGGAAGGACTATGCACGTACTGTTTGGACCTTCCAGGTGCGTACATATTGGGTCCTTTTCAAAATCGTATCTTTTGAAACTTTTGAGGATCATAGTAATGACGTACATTTTTGGGAATCGTATGTATTCGGACGTCTCCTTGACGTACGTCAAGAAACCTACTTTGTACATTCAGCTAGATCCCCTCAAGTCTAGTGTGGGCCGAAAAAGTACGAACTAGAAACGTCCCACATACGTACATTACCGTCCCTGTCAGGTAGGCCCAACGCGCTATCCCAAGTAGCACATCTATATTGCAGTATATGCCAATATGCCACCTAATGTGATAATTCAATATTTTATTCTACGCTCCCAATGTCGAATGCACATCTATACCACACAACTCTTCTTTAGTAACAAGTCTCTCCGTACCGTAGAGCGTTGTAGTGGTAAACAGTGAAATATCCAAAGTGAGGGTCCAGGTTCAAGTCCCGCAGCAGCCAGAGTTTTTTCCAGGTTAGTATTCGGTAAGTACATGTGCATGAGTGAAATTTTCAAGTTGACTAATTGGTAAAGAAGAAATGAATAATTCCGAATATGAGAACTGAGAAATGAGAAGTGACATCAATTGAATTTATTTTTTTCGTCGATATATCATTAACAAGAAGGTACGTTTTCGGAATGTCCCAAACAGTTCTCCTTCCTGTACATTACAGGTCCTGTGTGGACTAGAAAAGTACGTACCTGGGATTACCGACTATGCGGAAACGGTAAGTTCCAGGGAGGTCTTATGTACGTCTGTCGGAGACTAAAGTAGGTCCCAAATACGTACAATACATCCTCACCGTACATATGCAGTACGTCCACTGGACGTACTTGTGCTATCTGGGTAATACCAAAAAATATCAGAAAAAAAAGTTAAATGATACTAGGAAGGTCTCATTTTAAAATATTAGATGTACAGAGTGTTGCATTTTGCTTGAGGGCAAATGATTCAAGGTTTTTTAATGTAACAACCATCTTGTGTTTCTGTCAATACAATCTTCCCATAGTTTACTTCTCATCACTGAATTTTTCTCTTGTCATAATGAACCGTTGCAATTTATTTTCTTTTTTAAATTCGGAATAAGTGAAGGCGGCTCCCAATGAAACAGCTGTTAATGACTGGTTTCATCAAACATGTGAAAATTATTTGGTGAGGTGACTCAGAGGATACCAATTAGCATTCAATGGTCTCAGAAATATGTTTTCTTATATAGGGTGCATAAAAGGCTATTTTGATTTTCGTCAACTTCAGATGGAGTTTTTGCTCTCTTTCATTATATCCGTTCTTCTGAATATATTCAAAAAATTGGTAAAATAAATACATATCAAAAAATTCGAAACAACACATTCATAATACATTTTTAAAATTTTTTCCACCTCATTATGTACAAATGGTTTACAAAACCTACTACTAACTAATTTATATACTTTTATGTTCACTCCCTTCTTTTCCTAGGACTGCTTGTGGATCAATTTCCCTCATGGTCTCTCATGACATAATAAGGCAATTGAGTGTATTTTCAAATTATTATTTTTGAAATTACCTTCAGAATTAAATAGACCAAGGAATCTCTTTGACATTGACTCTTTGTTTGGAATCATAGACATTATAAACTCATTGGGAACGGTAAAATCGGAGGGGCGTCATACCGCTGCTACTGCACAGGATGATATGAAATTGAGAATTTGTGAGGCCTTTCAACGAATTTCGCCTTTTCATCTGAGCCTCGACTTACAACTATGATTATTGTCGGTTCTTTTGTTTTGAATTTGAAATGTTCAATAGGTTTTTATTTCCCTAATTTTACGAAAATACTTTGATTAACTGAGTGGTAAACAGGGTGTTCTGTTTGGAAAATCACATTAACTTTAACTGAATTTGACGAAAATCAAAATAAAATTTGAAGCATAAAGATATACATGTTTCTCAGACTAAGTACATGCTATTTTGGTCTTCTATGAGCAACCCAGCTGAATAACTTCTAGATCTTTAATGGAACAGCTCAATGATTATGTTATTCAATTTATAAAAAAATGTAACTTGGCAACGGCACATTTATTTATTGGCCACAAAGATATACAGGCATGAGCCCACTGGAGTATCCGTTTACAAGCTGATAGCTAAAGTATCAAATCTAAGTACTAACAGTTCTGGTAATTTATGTGAATACATTTCCTTTTCCTAAAACTAATTTATTATAGCAATACCTTCATACTATACAGAATCAACCTCAATTTCACACCGAAGTTTCCAACTGTATACATAATTCATTGCTAGAATAGTAATTGAAAAGGAGGAAAGTATGGTTTTCAACCATTTAATAAAATATATTTCAAGTCCTTCTTCACTTTACGTTGAGATGCAGAAAATATATCAATGTGATCACTGTATAGGTTGGTATTACGAACCATCCTGCTCAAGGGTGAATTTTTAGAGGAATTCGTGCGCCGGAATGGTACATGGAATAAAAGGTTCGTAAAAGTTTTCTATATTTGTAGCAAAAAAAAAATTAGGTCTGAGTAGAGAACTGTGGGTCTATTGTCAGGAAAACGGAGTGATTGTTTCAAAAAAACAAATAATATCATTTACTCTCACGGAAAAATGCAACACCCGCTGGTGAAATATATGGCCTTCCTGAATTTATATATCCTTTATTTTAAACTCTTTTGTCTCAGCGTTATCGATATATCGAGCACATTATAATATCAATAATAATAAACGTCTTCATTATCATATACATATACGAATACAAAAAATAAATAAAAGAATTCAAATAATGGTAAGGACATAATAAAAGGCGAGGTTGATATGCACCATTGGTACACCCTGTATATGGAGTGATTTAGAATAGAATAATAAGAATCTATGTAGAAATGAATACGAAAAAAATAAACCCTACTACAATTTATGAACGTGGTGCACTTATTTCACTGATTTTTTTTTTCAAATTATGTTAAACTTGTTATGATTTTCATTGAAATTTGTAGTTTTATTATAGAGATGCCTCCTTATTTCAATATTAAATATCAAATGATTGAAAAAATTCAGGCATAAACTGGATAAATGAATGAACAATAATCCCCTCTCAAAAAATGTTTAGCGCGATTTTCCATATTAATTATGTATTAAGTAGTTGATTAACATTTCATTTCTACTGAGGGTTAGTTTGTCGAGCGCGATAATTTTTAAATAACAAATCTGACATTTTTTGTTGGAGCTATTTCTTGAAAGGTCTCAGAATAGATTTCCTTCGGATGAATAAAAAAAATTATATTTCAATATTTGTTATGAACAATTTCTCAAGGTTGAAAATTAAAAAGCATTGACAGATATCAATGATTTCATTCTTTGTACAGCTTATCCAATCCACCCTGGCACAAACTCAGCTACTTTTCCAGTTTCAAACTGGTAGTGCAGAACATGACGAAAGAAAAAACACTTACTAGAAATGAATTTCAACACAGTGAACATATAAAATAGTTTTTTTTATCATGAGGCTTCCCTTCGTGTGAATCTGTATATATACATAAAAAAAATTGGATTACATAAATATACTGAAATAATAACGGCATTCTCGACAATAAATATGAACCGGCCTTGAGCGACGAGAGGGCTGAATCCTGTACTTGAGAAAAGGGCCAATACTACGGATTATACGGTAAGTGCCTTTTTTTGGAAACTAGTGTGTTAGTGCATATGTTAGCGCGTGGGGGCGGGAGATCAAACCACTTCATGAATTCAGATGTGCAGAATGACTCTTCGAATGAAAGGAGAAGACGAGGTCGGGAAAGCCCCAACAGGTCGGCAAAGTGTTTTGCCGAATTCGTCTTCTAAGAAGACTATTGTTCATTTTCCAACCTGGAGGTTAGAAATAAGCTCATTTTTGAATATTTTTTGAACTATATTTTTTCGCATATCAAGTGGAAAAAGTGCGAACATGTTTTTATTCCCCCCATTTACATTCATTGGACGCAGAACTGACAGTTAGGTCGATGCTTCGCTTGGTTAGTCGAATCGTAAGGGAATTGACTGATCAGAACCGAATGCAGATGAACACTTGTTTCTCCTTGAAATTGACAAAAAATGGATGCGAAACGTTGGACAACAAAAAACATTGCATCCACGGATAAAATCCCGGAGATATTTCGCATATTCAACGATCCGAACAAACTTTCATTTCTACATAACACCTGACAACAACGATAGACCTGATTGATAAATTCGGTAGGGCTAGTGTGTAATTGAAAAATATTCTGCTTTTCAGACCATATTTGAGAAAAGACTAGTATAGAAACCAATAATACTCCCACTAGACCGTTTCAGTCAATGCTTTGTCTTGAGACCTAAAGGAGTCTAAGAGCCAGTGACAGTTTTGCGTGATTATTTAGTTTCCGCGAGGAAAGGCCCTGGGAGCGGTTCCAAGGAGGTGGCCGAACGCCCCTAACTTGCAAAAAATCGCGCATCTTCCCAAATAGCACACGACGTCCTGAAGACGAACCATTTATGTCCCAGTTACGTCGATACGTCCCGGGACGTATAGGAGACATTCGAAGAACGTACATTACCGGATGTACCATGTATGTACTGGTTAGACGTCCCATGTAGGTACATACTTGGTCCCGTTCCAATCGGAATGTAATAAAAACGTACATGCTTGGAAGTACTATGTACGTACTTTATTGAGTGTCCCTGATACGTTTACATTAACTCCTCTTCAGGTACGTACTTTTCGGAATGAATTAGGGACATACCAATGACGTGTTTTTTTGTGAATCCCATGTACGTACTGCTCAGACGTATCATTTACGTACATGTTTGGAAGAACTATGTTCGTACTATTTGGACCTTCCAGGTGCGTACATATTGAGTCCCTTTCAGATACGTATCTTTCGAAACGTTTGCGGGACATAGTAATGACGTACATTTTTGGAAATCGTATGTACATACTATCTGGACGTCTCGTTGACGTACTTTTTTGTACATACTGTTTGGACCTCCCAAGTACGTACGGATTGGGTTCCTTTCATTTTCTACATTTCTGTTAGTATGTACATACTGTTTGGACCTCCCGAGTACGTACGTATTGGGTCCCTTTCGGTTCCAGGGGTATTGGGATTTTGAGAGTGATCACTTAGTAAATTCGAACATATATCAATATTGGTAATGCAATATTCATAATGAATTATTTCTAAAAAAAATTGGAAAAATTGAAACATCGACATGTGGTGAATTTAAATACCAGAAAATTACATACAGAATTTTTTGCACAGCAAGTTTGATATTCCAAAACCGCCATCACATGAGACAGTGATCCTTTAGTCTTTTTTCGAATATATTTTCATTGTTACTGAACTTTCTAAAATTTTAATATTATCTCGAACAAAACTAACTTGAAGTCATCACATCTATAGCACCCAACTCCTTCTTAAAAACAAGTATCTCCGTGCCGTAGAGCGTAACAGTGGTCGACAATAATATCTCCATAGAAAAGGTCGAGAGTTCAAGCCCCGCAGCAGCCAGGTCTTTTTCCAAGTAAGTATTCGGTTAGATGGTTAGTACACTTGAATGAGTAAAATTTCCAACTTGACTATTTGGTAAAAAAGAAATGAATAATCCCGAATATGAAAACTTAGATTCATTAAGTGATATAAAATGATATATCATTACGTTGTTTTCGAATATTGATCTAATATCGCCGAATGTTCACATTTTTTTTGTGGCCACTATTGATATCATCTACAATATAAGGTTAATATTCCCGTAATATTGAACCAATATTGGTCAAATATGTTTGTTCTACTTGGGATAGCGCATACAGAATGGAAAATGTACGTTTTCGGAATGTCCCAAACAGTTCCCCTTTCTGTACATTTCAGGTCCTGTAAAAGTACGTACCTGGGATTACCGACTATGCGGAAACGGTAAGTCGCAGGGAGGTCTTATGTACGTCTGTCGGAGACAAAAGTACGTCCTAAATACGTACAATACATCCTCACCGTACATATGCAGTACGTCCACTGGACGTACTTGTGCTATTTGGGTTTTCATTATGTCAAGGCTCATATTTTCCTCAGCAGTCCTCTGGTAGCCAGCCAATAATCATCGAGATATCATTGGAGGATCGATTGGACGGTTCTGAGTGGGTGTGGGAACGCCGCCAACATGTCGAAAAATCGTTGAACTTTTTATTGTTTAGTTAAGCTTCATTTTTTAGTATGTTATTGTGCTGACCTTTTTATGTGTGTATGACAATTGACGGTTTTGAATACCTGGCAGAACGACTGTATGCGCGCCCTCATTTCATCCCTTCTGTCACACAATAATGTATATTATTAATGCTTTAAATTCAAATGATTTCTTTTATTTATTTAGGATGTTTTTAATGAAAACAGGTATTAATTAACCTCTATAACGAGTATGTTGAGCAAATTGAATCCTGTACAAAAAAAAAGGTTCAGTAACATTTTTTTTTATCTCGCTTAGTTTACGGGATGTAGTGGAATAAAAAAGTGTAATGATAAAATTTCACGTTTTAACGCTTATATCTTTTGAACCATGACGAATACAAGATATACGAATCAGATACAGTTTGTAGATAATTTAATTTTGCGAAAAAAAGCCTCACAACTCACAACAAAGGGGTGGGAATCTATACTCCGTGTAGATATTGCCAAGGATGGAACGATTGATGAAAATTCAGAAGAGCACCTACCGTGAAAATATCTATAGAAGAGAGACAAGTCTCCGACCCTTCTACGATGTTCCAATGAAGTGAGCGAGTCTGTGAGTGAAGAATCACCAACAAGACGATGGTGTCGATATCCACACATGAGAACCATATTCCAAGACACGTCGTATCTGAGCCTTGTAGATTATTAGAAGCTGACGAGAAGTGAAGTATTTCTTCGCACAAAATAGGAATCCGAGTTTCTGGGAAACACCTTTAGCGATCGATCTCACATGGTTTTTCCATGAGAGACTATCACTGATCGTAATTCCTAGTATATCGATATACTCGATTTGGTAGGAATAGTTACTCCTGACATCTAAATACGTATCTCACGTAGTTTCGGTGATATAGAGGAAAAACAAAAAAATGTTATAATCAGTATACTTTTATTACAGCAGCATCATGATTCATTGAAAATATAATATATAAACGAGTAAAATATATTTATACATACTCAACTAGTATTTGGCTTAGTGCTAATTTGCAGCATCCAAGTGACCGGTTCCTAGAAAACCATCGCTGGTACACCAAGGATGAAAAATACGAGTTCCTCTGGTTTCAAGGTCACCAATTGCCTCAATTCGTTGGTGATATACTCACCATTTAGTTTTAGATTCAACAGCAAATATAAGAATAATATTACATTATTTATATTGATTTGTTGAACGTTTCTAGACTTGGACTCCAGAGCATCCAGTGATATGGATTCAGCCGACGAAGAGCAACAAGATTCAGATGAGCTCGGAGAGCAATGATTTGCCATTTTTTTACATCTTTTATATAACATATGGTTGCCAAATAATAGTTTCAGAAAATTATTTTTCTTAAAAAAAACTGAACCTGTTTTGTACAGAATTTAATTTGCTACAAAACATTCGTTATAGATGTGAATTGATGCCTGTGTTCATTAAAAACATCCTAAATAAATAAGAGAACCTTGTGCGACAGAAGGCCTGAAATGAGGGCGCGCATACGGAACATTCAAGTCGTTCTGTCAGGTATTTAATACCGCTATTTTGTTCCACCAATTGTCATACACACTTGAAAATGTTAGCAAAATAACATACTAAAAAATGAAGCTTAACTAAATAATAAAAATTTCAACGATTTTTCGAGATGTTAGAGGCGTTCCGCCACCCACTCGGAAACCCATGAAAACATTCATTTTTCTCATTACACCTGAAAGAGAACAGGATATTTCTGAAGGTGACGGCTCTCAGCTTGGCAACTAAAAGAAGTTTTACATTAATGCATATGTATGCGGGGTAGAAAAAAGAATGAAATATATTGGAATTCAACGTGGAAGTTTTGAGATTGGGAGAATTATAATGATCAATCACATAAAATGGTTTCAGTTTCATAGCTAAAAGAAGACCAGGCAGCGTCAAAAATACTATAGTGAGTTTTGTTAACGGATCAGCCATAAAGGTTCTACTTCATAGAATGCTAGGATGAGAATGCTTCAAGTCGATCATAGTATCCGAATAAAACGTGAAATTCTTCAGACACTGAGAAGATTCTTATAAAAAACACATAGCCAAAAAACATCGGTTTCAAAACCGTAAATCAAATTTGAATTATACGAAACGGCCTGGTAGCGCCATCGAAAATAATAATAAACCACTGAACCACAAAGGGAAGAATTCTGTAAGTAAATCAATCAGAGTTGGCGATAGCAGTGGCAGATGAAAGGATGAGTGCAAATAATAAACAATAGTTGAATCAGGAGAAAAAATATGAAGGACAACAAAACAAACGACGGCAAATTATTAGGTGTGGCGGCACAATTTACAAATGATACAGGTTAACAATATATAGGCTATAGGTTATCCCTTATTGTGAGGAATTTCACTTATTGAGAAAGGAGTATTAAATATAAACACGCTATTAAGATGGGGATTGACGAATGACCGTTGGAAATAAATTTTTAGAGTTCCAAAGATCGCCGCCCTCAGCGCAACCAGTCCTTTGAAGAATTTTTCTTTTATATAACATATGGTTGCCAAATAATAGTTTCAGAAAATTATTTTTCTTAAAAAAAACTGAACCTGTTTTGTACAGAATTTAATTTGCTACAAAACATTCGTTATAGATGTGAATTGATGCCTGTGTTCATTAAAAACATCCTAAATAAATAAGAGAACCTTGTGCGACAGAAGGCCTGAAATGAGGGCGCGCATACGGAACATTCAAGTCGTTCTGTCAGGTATTTAATACCGCTATTTTGTTCCACCAATTGTCATACACACTTGAAAATGTTAGCAAAATAACATACTAAAAAATGAAGCTTAACTAAATAATAAAAATTTCAACGATTTTTCGAGATGTTAGAGGCGTTCCGCCACCCACTCGGAACCGTCTTATCGATCTGCCAATGTTATCTCGCGATGCGCGAATTTTTGCAAGTTGGGGCCATTTCGCCACCCCTTTGGAACCGCGCTCAGGGCCTGTCCTCACGGATGGCACTCAGTTCGGCCCTCCACAACACTTTCTCAAAATATGGGCCTTAATTAAATAATTACGCAAAACTGTCACTTGCTCTAAGACAGGTTTTGACTGATCAAAATAGTATTGGCAGATATAATTGTCCATCAGTTCCCGAATATAAGTTCAAAACGTCGGAAAACAAAAAAACTTCCATCGGCGAATAAAATCCAGTTAATCCTCTTTTGCAAATTCCAAAATCCATGAAAACATTCATTTTTCTCATTACACCTGAAAGAGAACAGGATATTTCTGAAGGTGACGGCTCTCAGCTTGGCAACTAAAAGAAGTTTTACATTAATGCATATGTATGCGGGGTAGAAAAAAGAATGAAATATATTGGAATTCAACGTGGAAGTTTTGAGATTGGGAGAATTATAATGATCAATCACATAAAATGGTTTCAGTTTCATAGCTAAAAGAAGACCAGGCAGCGTCAAAAATACTATAGTGAGTTTTGTTAACGGATCAGCCATAAAGGTTCTACTTCATAGAATGCTAGGATGAGAATGCTTCAAGTCGATCATAGTATCCGAATAAAACGTGAAATTCTTCAGACACTGAGAAGATTCTTATAAAAAACACATAGCCAAAAAACATCGGTTTCAAAACCGTAAATCAAATTTGAATTATACGAAACGGCCTGGTAGCGCCATCGAAAATAATAATAAACCACTGAACCACAAAGGGAAGAATTCTGTAAGTAAATCAATCAGAGTTGGCGATAGCAGTGGCAGATGAAAGGATGAGTGCAAATAATAAACAATAGTTGAATCAGGAGAAAAAATATGAAGGACAACAAAACAAACGACGGCAAATTATTAGGTGTGGCGGCACAATTTACAAATGATACAGGTTAACAATATATAGGCTATAGGTTATCCCTTATTGTGAGGAATTTCACTTATTGAGAAAGGAGTATTAAATATAAACACGCTATTAAGATGGGGATTGACGAATGACCGTTGGAAATAAATTTTTAGAGTTCCAAAGATCGCCGCCCTCAGCGCAACCAGTCCTTTGAAGAATTTTTCAAATGGCGAATAATTGTCGGAATATATATTGGAAGGTAATTCCTCTGTTCACGAGAGGTCGCTGATAGCTGATCATATACATTCGAGCCAAACAAATAAACTCGATTTCAGAAGCAGTAAACAAACTAGCCAAAGGAATACATTTTATAACTTGGGAATCAAAGAGAATGTTTTAAAAAAGATTTTTATTCGAGTTCCAATTGCTAGGAAACTCTTCTAACTTGTTGCTTTGACTTTATTTGAATATTTGACTGAAGGACTTGAATGTTGAAACTTGTGTCTTCAAAAAAGATCTTGATAAAACTTTTCTAAACGGAGAACTAAATGAAACTTTCCTCAATGAAGGACTAAATGAAACTGACTTCTCAAAGTCCCATGCGAATTCTTCCCAGCACTCCGTTATCTGCGTCGCCAACAACAGACTGCCAAGAAAGCATTTCCTGTTTATCATGCAACAATGTTGCAATGAGATATTACTACTATGAGAAACTATATTTTTATAAGTCCATAAGGGCTGCGAGGACGTAACACCTCAACCTATAAGAATTTTTATTATATCAGAATGATTTCTATATCAGAATAAATAATAAAAATTCAAGAATGAATAATGAAAATTCAATATGAAATCATAGTTAGATGAGCCTCCTGAAATAGTACAATAAACATCATTAAAATCATCAAAATGAATATAGTTCAATATCAATTAAAACAATGTACATTATATGAGGAATAAAAATAATAAATGATTATACAGTGAGAATTAAATCCTTTTAGGAGTTTTTCTCGATGTAGATTCTGCAACTGGGGATGATGGGATATGGAAGACGATTTCTTCCGATCCATTATCGTACATTGGGGTAAGATGAATCGATGGTCTTCTTGATACCATTGACTTCACATTACAATAGTTGAAAATCTGGGAACAGCATCCTCTTGGGTGATGTCCATCGTCTGAGTTGGAGCTTGTTGTGAAATATCCAAAATATCTTTTTCTGATGCAACATTTGAAAATTATCCAAATTATGACAAATAATATGAGTACCATGCAAATATAAGTAAAAGTACTCAAATGTTTTTCAGTGAATGGTTCATTAATTATTTCATTTAAAGTTTTATCATATTCTTGCAGTTTTTCTTGAGCAATATTTAGTTCATCAAGATTCAGGTGATTTATCTTCACTGGCTTGATATTTGGAAGTTCTTCTCTCTTCGGGAGTTGATCACAACAATCATAGGTTATTTCAGGAATGTACAACTGAAGTTTCAGAGTTCTATTGTTGTCTGAACTTGCATATACTCTTGTTGTACCAATAAATGCACTACACTTTGGCTCTAAAGTCAAAAGTGAGTTTTCTTGAATTATTTCTGTCTCTGAGTTTTTCTCTGGACATGTTGTAGTTACAGGTAGTTGATTTGATACAGTTAGTAACCATTTATCATCAACTAACTTTTGTACGTTATAATCTTCAATAGCAATTATGACTTTCTCACAATTTGGCATTATTTTTGATTCCATTAAGATTGAAATTTCACAAGGTGATTCATGTGAAAGCGTTTTTGGAAAATGATTGAAACATATTCGAATTTCATTTTCGAATATTTCAGAACATTCCTCTTGTTTGACTGTAATATATTGTTTGCTATCCCTTGCAATTGCTGCATATTTAAAAAGGGGTAATATTACATGAAAAAGGTTGGTTTTAGGGTCTTTTGTTGGGACTGAGTAAATATGATAGAGGGGCCAAGGGGTTGGGTATTTCCCTGCCAACCTCAGGGAAATAGCAGAGGAGGCCTGGGAAACCTCTCGAGGAAGCTACTTCCTATGACCGTCCGTGCGCGATGAAGAATCGCATCCTGCTCGAGGTGGCCCTGCTTATACAGAACACGGCGGATCTAGACAAGGAAAGTCGATAAAATCCCCCAAGCCAAGGTGTGAGAAATCCGTGCTGAGGGCTGAATGGTAGCAGGGAATGCTACCTCAAACGGAGCCTCTGGGACACCAGGTCGAATCCCAGAGTATCCTAGACCCCACTACGACATGCGGGGCTCTGCCGTAGTGGACCAATACTTCCCTAGCTAATCGTGGGAACAATTATGGACCTAAAAACAAAAAATAAAAAAGAGCAAGAGCGGGGGAAGGTGACTAAACCGAACCCGGAACAAAAGGCGGAGACGTCTGGTGCCAAGGCCACACGGCAGGCACCAAAAATGAAGAACAAGATAATGGTATCTTCCCTGGAGGAACTAGAGCTATTATCAGACGAGGAGGTTAAAACATCCCACCTAGGAGGATCCTCTAAATCGAGGCTGAAAAGTCACCTGGAAAGGGGCCTTGATTATATAACAGCCAAAAGGCTGGTAATCAAGGAAAATTTCCTGAAAAACAGAGATCCGGTACCGTCCTCGAGACTGGGATCCAAGGTGGCCAGAATGCCAAAAGAGGCCAGGACAGGCAAAAAAAATGCACCCGAAGGCACAAAAGCGGTGAAACGCCCACGCTCAAGTAGCACAACACCGCCACAAACAACCCATCTGAGGAAGAAACCAAGGCAGGAAGGAGTCACCTTCAAAGATGCCCTCTCCTCAGTCAAGGTTGCTGTGGTACACACGGGGTTCCCAGAGAACAATATGAGCCCAGAGAGACTAGAAATCGTCCAGGACTCGATCTCTGAGGCTCTAGAGAAAATCCCCACAGAGGGACCACAAGTGCGATTTGCAAAATGCACTCATAAATCAGGATACCTGATTATAGTGTGTGCGGATCGCATCAGTGCAGACTGGTTAAGGGAAGTCATCCCAACCATAAAACCCTGGGAGGGGGCAACCCTGACAGTGTTGGAAGGTGATGACTTGCCAGAAACCCACGCCTGCACAGCATATGTTCCCGATGAGAGAGGACAAAGGCCGGAAGCAGATAGAATTCTGCGTAGGCTAAAGGTCTCAAACCACGGGCTCAACACTCACCTCTGGACGGTGTGGGGTAAAACCCCATCGGACAAAGGTCAAATATGGGCTTTCTCTATGGACAAAGAGTCCCTAGAGGAAATCAAGAAGCTGGATATGGCTCCCTACTATAACCTAGGAAGGCTGAAATTCAGAGTCAAAGGGAAGCAAGGAACCAGCAAAAGCACCGAGGAAGGGGTGGACGAACCAATTCCGGAGACCGAGGAGGTACAGGAAGAGGATGGGACTACACCTCCCCGGAGCGGGGAAAGCCCTCTCAAAAGGCTAATGGCACAAGAGGGGGCTGGGCCTATGGAAGAGGAAGACTCAGAGAAGTCAAAGGAGTTTAGTTCCCAGAACTAAACTCCAAGAACAGGATCAGGGTACTGCAGTTGAACCTCCATCATGCTAGAGCGTCCAGCGCAATGGTATGTAGGAGGTTCGATAAAGAAGGGATAGATCTTGCCCTCTTGCAGGAACCCTGGCTACACGGAGGGAGGATTGCAGGTCTAAAACCCAACCAAGGTAAGGTACTTTACAAGGAAGGTAATAATAAACCTCGTGCATGTATCTTATATAGTAATAAGGTTGAATGTACACTAATACCGGTGCTATGCACCGGTGATGTTGTTACAGGTCTCCTAACCACGCCGACGGAGGAAGGAAGCAGAAGCTGGATAGTGAGCTCAGCATATTTCCCAGGCGAGGAGGCATGCCCACCGCCGGTACTGAGCGAGGTCATCGCCTATGCGGCAAGGGCAAACCTCCAACTCATCATATCATGCGACGCAAATGCACACCATTCATTGTGGGGAAGCACAGATGTCAACCCAAGAGGTGAGTCACTATTACAATTTATTCTCACAGAAAGATTGCTAATAGCCAATGTAGGTAATGAACCAACCTTCGTCACAGCAGCGAGGAAAGAGGTTTTGGATATAACCCTAACGTCGGAAAAAGCTGGTGATACCATTGCCAACTGGCACGTGTCGGACGAACCCTCGTGTTCGGACCATAGACAGATTAGATTCGATCTAGTTACCCCACCTCGTACTTTAGTCAAATATAGGAACCCAAGAGAGACCAACTGGGAAAGATACACAGCATCACTCAGTGGGTCTCTTGAGAGGTCCATGACTGAAATACGTGACAGAGAGAGCCTTGAGAGGGCAGTAGACCAAGTGGGCAAAGCAATAGCTGAAGCCTACGAGGAAAGCTGTCCCGAAAAAACAAGGCAACAAAATAACAAAACAGTCTGGTGGAACAAGCATCTAGAAACCCTCAGAGGTGAGGTGCGGAAGCTTTTCAACAAAGCTAAATTGAACCAAGATTGGACCACATACAAGGTTAAACTCACGCAGTACAACAAAGAAATAAGGAAGGCCAGAAGACAATCGTGGAGAAAGTCTACGGATGCTCACAGAAGCACACTTTCCGGCATCAGAAATTCTCAATGGCCCGATAACAGTAGACAGTACCAGAGGCAGGCCAAACAGGCCAACGGCTCTGGAATGGAGACTGGCTACGGAAATATCGAGACCAAATAGAATCAGGTGGGCTATCAACAAATTCAAACCATACAAATCCCCTGGAGTAGATGGAATATACCCCATATTTCTCCAAAAGGGACAGGAAATACTTATTCCACACCTGTGCCGTATATTCAAGGCTTGCATAGCATTACGGCATATACCTACGATGTGGCAAGAGGTGAAAGTCATATATCTCCCAAAAGTAGGGAGAATAGGCGACAAGACACCCAAGGCATATCGTCCCATAAGTCTAATGACCTTCCCACTCAAAACGCTGGAAAGGCTGATAGATAGATACATAAGAGACGAGGTATTACAAACAAACCCACTCAATGAACGCCAATATGCGTACCAACCAGGCAAGTCAACGGACTTAGCACTGGACGACCTCAACAGGCTACTAACGAAGTCCTTGGAAGACAAAGAGATAGCCATAACAACATTTATAGACATCGAGGGTGCCTTCAATAATGCATCCACCGAGTCTATAGCAAACGCTCTAAGGAAAAAAGGGGTACATCCCCTACTGTGCCAGTGGATAAACGCCAGCTTGAAAAACAGGGTCATTGTATCAGAAATTGGCGGAATAACACTAACAGCTAGAGCAAACAGGGGATGTCCGCAGGGAGGGGTGCTATCGCCCCTACTTTGGGCCATCCTAATTGATGAATTAATCGAAAAGCTAGTTTCCAGAGGCTTTCATTGCCTAGGATATGCCGATGACCTCGCAATTATTGCAAAAGGCAAATTTGCAAGGACAGTATCGGAGCTTACACAGTCAGCACTAGATATAGTCGACAGGTGGTGTAAAGAGGAGGAGCTGACAGTAAACCCTCACAAAACCACAATAGTCACATTCACACGAAAAAAAGTACTGGAAGGGCTCAGGTCACCTGTACTGAACGGGATAGAAATTCCATTTGCCCAAGAGGCAAAATACTTAGGAGTTATCTTCGACCATAAGTTGACCTGGAATCAACACCTACAAAAAACCATAGAAAAAGGTACTGTAGCCTTCAATCTGTGCAGAAGAATGTGCGGAAAAAATTGGGGGCTACAACCAATAATGACTACATGGCTCTATGCCAGAGTTATCAGACCCATGATAACGTATGGATCGGTGGTATGGTGGCCAAAGACCAAGCAGGTAGGAGTGGTTCGACGGCTCGGAGGACTGCAAAGACAAGCATGTCTGAGTGCCACCGGGGCCATGAGAACCACCCCAACAGCCGCTTTAGAGGTCTTGCTCAACCTGCCCCCACTACACATATACATCCAAGCCGAAGCCAGGTCTGTCACGAGCAGGTTGCTAAGAGGACAAGCTCCCATAAGCAATATGCACGGGAGAGACTACAACAAGCTATATGAGGAGTTGGAAAACGACCCGGTTACAAGAATGCCATCAGATGGCATACTTACCAGATATAGCTTTGACAAAACTTTCAAGACAAGTATAACGGACAGGGATGCGTGGAAGCGGGGGCCTCCCATCAATGCGGAAATCGCTGTCTACACCGATGGCTCCAAAACGAATGAAGGTGCAGGAGCCGGCATTTACGGAACCAAGCCGAAGATGAAAATCTCATTGAGCTTGGGCAAATATGCGACGATATTTCAAGCGGAAATCGTTGCAATACACCATTGTGCACAAGAGCTAATAAGGCATGATTTTTCAGGAAAAAACATTGTCATATACTCAGATAGCCAAGCTGCTATAAAAGCAGTCAACTCAATGCAAGTTACCTCAAAACTTGTTTGGGACTGCATAGACGCCCTAAAAGAGCTGGGCAGTCAGAACAGACTGACCCTAGCCTGGGTACCAGCACATACAGGTTATAGAGGCAATGAAGAGGCCGATACACTAGCCCGAGAAGGAGCAAGTAAGGCCCTGAATGGCCCAGAACCATATTGCGGTATAGCAAAAGCTGTACTAAAAACAAACACTAAATCATGGATTCAACAGAAGTCTCAAGATTGGTGGAACAATGCACCAGGAATGAGACAGGCCAAAGAGTTTATCAAACAACCGCTGCCAACATTCACAGACTATCTACTAGGCCAGAAGAGGAACACTACTAGAATAGTAGTAGGACTTCTCACAGGGCACTGTAGGCTCAATAAACATATGAGTACAATAGGCCTGGCAGAAGAAATGCTATGCAGGTTCTGTCAGGAAGAAGAGGAAACATCAGTACACATACTATGCCACTGCGAGGGCTTGTCAAGACAAAGGTTTCTAACGCTGGGAGAAGAAAAACCAAGAGCTCCCAAATTCATGGGAGTTCTAAGAACTAGCCTGTGGAGTCTCGTAAAGAAGACAGGGTTAGACAAAGAACTCTAAACGATCTCGAGGACAAACACAATAGATC
>JAVJAQ010005413.1:0-14987 GCA_032362365.1 Zygogramma bicolorata
TTAGATTAACCATCTTCCCAAGATATATAACGTGGAGTGAGAAAACGTCCGCATAATGAGATGGAGAATGTTTACATTTCTTATTTTGTATACCACGAGAGATGATTGGTTGAATTCAAATTGACGAACATCGAAAGGGAGCGGAAACTTGCGAAGCGGTCCGAGTATTTATTGCCAATTGCCAGTCCAGCATTCATGTTGTTTACATTGGTATTTGGTGGCAGTTATTGGGTGTTGTTGTGAGTTTAATGACTGTTCCAATTGATTTTCGAAGTTAGTTTTCATTTTCGTGTGCAAGAAGACGTTAAAATGACTCACAAATGCCTGATCTGCTAAAAATCGGGCAAGAAGAGTGGTGGTATATCATAACATCGGTAAGTAAACACAAAACATAGGCGTTTCATACATAATATTTCTGGGTAAAAGTTTGTTATCAGGACCTTGGCGAGTATTGAAATAAATGTAATTATGTCCTACCTACATATTTCAAGCAACTGAAGACGAATCTGGGTCAAAACATGAGCGCTCTTCCTTCAAAGGGGAGTTATAACCTTTCAGAGGTACGAAATGAGGCATAATCTACTTTATTTTTTACACAATATAACCACATTTTCTCGGAACACACGTTTTCAGTGGTTGGGTCTGCTCTACTTCTCATTTTACCCTCTTCGATCATATTCCCATTCCTGACGACAAAATTCAATTTGAAATTTCTGACAATTTTATTCAATAAAAATTAGCGTTTCTCCTGTCTATCAGGTTAAGTTGAAAACTTCACAAAACTGATCGAGTTTTTCATTGAGGGTATGTATATTTGCAGAAAAGATTATTGACGGGGGTGGAACGAGAGTAAAAGTCTGTTATTGCCACTTCAGACTTTTTAACAGTTAAAATGCGGTATACGTACCTATTTAGAGCTGGACTCATTTCATAAGGCTGGGGTGTGGGTATAAGCTACTATTACCGAAATCAGGTGTAAAGTGGATCTGGTGCCTAAAATTATGTATTCTGGTCTTATCAACAGGCAAGAAAGGGTGGATTAAGCATCTTCTCATATACTTTACAGGTTATAACTTCCGAACCAAGGAAGAGTGCCAAGTTTTCACTTTCGATTTGTGTTCAGTTGGTCGTAATACGCGAGTTCTACCATTTTCTTTCAAATATAAGTAGATGTATGTGTACAGCAGTTGAAAAAAAAATATATCACATTACATAAAAATTGGCCGAAATTCAAAGTGAACATTTTTTTACCAATAACTAGTTAAATTAATTAGGAATTTGATTCTACTTCCGAGAAAAAAAAGCCGTAAAAATGATTCCTCGAACTAATTTATCTATTATTTCAGAATTCCAAACGATGTAAGAAGAAAGGTGTGAATTATAAAAGTTACTGCAGTTCCTAAAAAAATCAAGTACGTATTTGCTACTCAAATAGAAAAAGTCGAAGTCACGCCTTTTTTGCACCAAAATAGCGATCGGAAACTTAGTTTCATTCATCAGGTGTGTGAATGATTCAACAATTTTGGCTATTTATAAAAAAAATGGCGGCCATAGAACATATTCACTGTTTCGGCTAGAGTTGGATAATTACAGTTACTGAATATACATACATATTCTACTTGAACTATATGACACAACCGATTAATAAGAACTTCACTATTGAAATTGCTTTTTATTTCATGCACTTTCTGTATAAAAAATCTTGCAATTCATTAGTTGTAAGTTGTTAAATTAAATTGAATAGTGTTATGTTAGGTATGCACTCTGTAAATGAAACGATATCATTTGCTGCAGTATTTCATTGCTTCAAACATATTCGAATACAAGTAGGTAGTTTGTAATATATAGTTTTCAAAACGGAACTTGAGTACCCTATATGAACTGGTCAGGATTCTAAGGCCGAATAGGAATCACTGGCGGCCGAACTATTGCAGACACTTAACTGGAATTTGTTTGTGTGGCAATATTTCAATATTTAGATATTATTTAAACATAGCTTTTTATGTATTGTATCAGTCAGGATTCTTGAAAATGCAGCTAATCATAGGTGCGGTTGGAAGTTTCCGTTTATGATAATTCATTTCATACCTATAAGTTTCACCGTATTACCAAACTGAACTCACTCAAACTTTATTTATGTTTTACCAACAAAATCGACATCATTAGGAGAACTTGGCTGGCCAAACGGCCGTCAGTTTTTTTTGTTCGGTGTTGGAGTGAGTTTAGAAAGAGTTTCTGCCCTTTTCCATTTCATATTACCAAGTTACATAATATTTTCATGCATAATCTTTTATGAATATCATCATGTTGGTATTCTTTTGTTTTTCAGATGCTGTGGGACAAAGTACCAAGCCGAAAAATTTCAGATCATTGAAGGAACAGCAGATGAGGAAACGAATCTAAACACCTAATATATGAATGGAGTGTTTATTTTCACTTTTTGTTTTGTTTCAATACTTTGTTGAATTATATTTCATTTCACCATATTTATGCTTTCTTCATTTCTAGAGGTTGGAAACTAATAAATAGAAAAATGTAAAGCAATATCTACGAAATCACTCGTAGTCGACCCGCCCTTAGCTTCCCAAATTAGTATCTTCGGAAGAGGGGCATCAGTTTTTTCTTCTAAAAATGGCAACTTGGGTGTGCGTCGAGTGGGAGTGATATCAGTTTGGTGTTTCGGTGATTGATAACTGTCAAAAATATGTTAAACTAGATATCACAATAAAGAAGTCTAGTAGAGGATTCAAGCTGAATTCCTAATAACTAGTCCAAAATAATTTCACAAAGAAAACGAAATTAGATTATCTGATTATGCAATATTCAAATTTACATAGGAAATGTTGATGTGAGCACTCATAGATAAAAAATAAGTTTTTAGCAAAGAAGTTCAAAACATCTATTGCACTGACAATCCCATAGGGGAAGACAATAAGACATCTATCAGTGATTGCACATGAATATTACATTTTAGAATGCCTTTGAGATCGACTCAGTTATTTTACGTTTTACTTTTACTGCCTGGTGTTTGCTGGGTAAAATTGAATACATATTTCACAATAAGAATTCATCATGAAACGAAAAAACTGTGATCAATTGAATAAACAGGTTTGGAGTTGGAGATAGACATTTTCATTTGTATTCATTGATTAATTAATTTTTGCCGAATTCTACCTCTAACCTCTAATGAACTATAGAAAAAAGTAGCTCCCTACTTATTTATTCAATTCAGAAGTTTTCGTACTAAATGTTTTTGTCTATTTCTATTCGAAAAAATTGACTTGTTTTATTCACAAATTTCTGGAAAATTATCAAGCAGATCAGTCATAATGAACTGATGCATTAATCATTTTCATGAGCATATTTTACCATTTTTATGATTCAGCCACATGTATATTTGATTTCCTGTATCATTTCTTCCTCCAAATGTCTTTGTTTCTATTTCAATTATGCTGTTAGTATTTAATAAAGTTTATTGTCGTTCCTCTGAGGGTTTGTTCCAGCACATGTTGTTACCGGTTACGAACCGATTCTAACCGTTCATAATCAACGCTATAATTGGTTCACTTAATTTTACTGATCTAACCTGAAAAGCAAGTTGAAAAAAGAGTAATGGCTTTCGAACACATTAGCCAAAAATATTTTTTTGTGGCGATTGAAATTTAAAAACATTTGCACCCAATTTCATTTAAAGTGTCCGCCGCCCATGGCTCTTGTTTACAAATACAGCACCGCGCCCCTCTACCGCAATTATGTTTATTCTCTGGACACACAATCTCCATGTTGTGGGTATTGCCGTTATCCATCTTGAGGGGATGGTTAATCTAAGGACTCCGCTATCCATTTCAGTGTACAATTCTCCAGTTGCTATAATAATCCACTTTATATATATATATATATATATATATATATATATATATATATATATATATATATATATATATATATATATATATATATGATGCGTTGTTTTTTCGGGTTTCATTCCGTGTTCTGTGGTTTTGATCCTCTGAAGGATAATTCTCACAACGTTTCGGCAAAGTCTCATTTGCCATCTTCTAGGTGATGTCTTGAGTTTCGATCTCCGAACTCGACTGTCGAGTTCGGAGATCTTATAATTTTTTGGCAACAGGTTTCAATAGTGTCCAAGCCGATACCTTTGAAAAAAAATGATCAAACCAGCAATACAATTGCCGGAAGATACAAAATTATTATTAAATGAAGGTTCCTTATCAATTATTGAAAGTAATAGAGCTCTGTAACATCCGCCACAATTCAATGTTATCAATTTTCTCCTATCGTCTTAAACATTTACAACTGGCCTGAAACAACATACCACTCTTGTGTTCGATGCCCTATAGAACAGAAATAATGTATTATTGTCTCGTATAAAGAATGCTAATATATCCTGATGAAATAGTACAATAGAATCTACATTCATGCATAGTATACGTGATAATCTTGTATATGGCAGGTATTATAAAAACAAATATCTGAAAGTGTTACTATCGAGTTCAGACACGTAAATATCCGTGAAAAATTATGATGAAATACCGCTATTTGAATGGGAGAAACAAATTGAAAGTGAAGTGTCAAATAAAAATATGTAATGAAACTGTTGTTTGAAATGAGCAGAGTATTTTCAAATAACTTATTGGAATGGGTACCAAACATGAATATACCTGGATAGGATAGGATAGGATAATATCCTCTAAATTATCATCAACGTTCGAAAACGATATACATATATGCTTATATTTCTTGCGCACATTCTATTTCATATATCAAACAAACATTTTGAAGTTGACCATCTTCTCGAATCTCAAATATAAATATGGAGCCAGGTAAGCGTTTTTTTACAATTCATAAGTATATTATTTCTTTGTTCCATCTGTCTTACGGAATGAGTTTCAAATGAAAAAAGAGTTCAAGCAGCAAATAGAATGATGGAAATCAATTAAAATTAATTAGGTCTTAGGGCAAAAAACACGTGTTTATAAAGATAATTGGAACAAAATAAGAAATAAGAATGACCATTCAAGTCTCAGCTTTTTTGACAATGACTTTTGTGTTTTGCTCAAGTTCTGTGAATATCACCTTTTTGTTTTGACTGGCCAACCTCCAAATTTTTGATTTTTTTGATATTATGAATTTTGATTCCATTACATATATCAAAATTTATCAGTAAGTGGTATTTTCAGGATGTTATTGCTAGGTAAGAAGTTGAAATAATACGAAATTCGGAACATCAAGAACATAAAATATATCAGTCACGTGCATTATCCCTTTCCAAACAAAATAAAATAATTTTAAAAAATTGGGAAAGATGACATATTTTTTTGTTATTCTTATTTTATATTATCTCTTGTATGAACGCTTTCATAAAGATGTATATGTTTAACTTCTCATTTTGTTCATTGTTTCATTCAATTTGCTGTTTGAACTCTTCAACTTTCAGCATTAACAATCACACTGAGATGTTGGGTATTTAGAGATGCTGCAGGAATTATTTTGGAACAAACCCCATATAGTTCTTAGCAAGTCAAGCCCTTGTCATTCTTTCATGATTTTTCCGTCTTCCAACCTTCCAACGAAATGTTGGCAACTTATATATATATATATATATATATATAAGTATATATATATATATATATATATATATATATATATATGTTCGGATAGGTTTCCGCGGTCAGTTGTGTGTTGTTGTTGAGTTCGGGTTGAACCGCGTCTGGAGTTTTGTTCTCGACGTTTCGGCTCCGATTTTGGAGCCATTTTCAAGAGGTAAATGTGACTTCACGCTGAGGTCTCAATCTGCCTACTCCTCAGGTGTTGTCACAGGGAGCAAGGGTTTGTGACTTGACGCCGGGGCCTCAATCTGCCTACTCCAGACGCGGTTCAACCCGAACTCAACAACAACAGATATATACATATATATATATATATATATATATATATATATATATATATATATATATATATATATATATAACAGCAAATTATGAGCTACCGTATAGCAACAACTAGTCAAAATCCAAAAAAAGGTGAAAGAGATTGACATGAGCAAAATTTGAAGGTGTAGCCAGGAGGTGAAGTAGGTTCGAAACTTCACTTTTTTCAAATCGAATCGGGTTGATTTAACCTAATCAACAGCATATTCTACTCATTCATAGTATATTCAAATCGTTACCGGCATACACAATACTCATCACAAATGTAACGAGTCTAATTTTTCAAATACTGCGCCAAAAAGGATCCAATGGCAGCACTGTCAGAAATTTCTCGAACTTTTCCTCGATAAGCCTGACAAGTGTCAATTTTCTTTGAAGTGTCATCGAGAAAATCTGCAAATTGATAGTTAAAAAAAAAGCATTTTATTTTGAACCTACAACATGAAGAGGACTCTATTTTCATATTTTACTCGGCTTGATCCAGCGTCTGAACCGACTGAACCAGAAAAAAAAGGAAAGAACAATCGGTGAGTCCGAAAATTTCAAGTGAAATTTGTTTGTTTGTTTGTTTGGGTAACATTCAATCCAGATCTTGTTTGTACTATTTTTAATTCTTGAGAATTATTTTATGTTTTTGTCTTGCTCATGTGACATTTTTAAGTTCCCTGACAAAATTTGGAAATTAGGAGCCGATAAAAATAAAAAAAAATCTCTTATTTTCCCATTGGGGGAAGGAGGGGGTCCGGACCCGAAAACCCTCCCTGTGGATCCGCCACTGCTTGTGATAATTCATTTGTGTTCATCTCATTCTACTCATCACATAACGTTGAACAAATACATAAGGTGCTTGTTTGAATAGTTCAACCATCTTGACTTTTTCAACCATATCTCCACTACTTACAATAATATCGGCGATACCGACTAAGAAGTGCCCACTTGAATTTCCTAAATTAATAAATAAAGTAATATACCACAGAGAACATTCTTTGAATATCCTGTGAAGAATATTCTGAAAGTATACCCGTAAATAATATTCTTAAAATATATACAGCATGGAATATAATAAAAATGGGCCGTAGAGAATATTTCAAAAATATACCATATGGAATATTCAATAGGTAATATCTCAAAAATATTCAAGGATAATATTCATAAATGGGATATTCTATGCATATTCTTTCGAGAATTTCATATGAATAAATATTATAGTATATTCCATGAATATTTTGAAAGGAATAGATATTCTATGAATATTCGAGATAGATATATATTTTTTTCGTTAGACAGAGAGAATATCTTGTGCCGTCTGGAAACACAAGAAATCTGCGAAACTCACCCTCAATATCTCCTTGACAACTAGCAGACGAAATCGTAAATAGCACAATACCTACACCAAACAACACAACCATTTTCACTGAATAAGAATTTTGCCAACTAAAACAAATCGCTCATAGTGTAGCGTTAGCATTTTCTTCAAAACCGACACGCAGTGAATTTAAGTCGATCGCTTCGAAGTGTTCGATTGTTTTCACGATTACGATTAGAAATCAATTTTTTTTCGATGCTTGCCGGTTCACTTCTCAGATATGCTCGAAATACGTGTAGAAATTAGATGAAACGGAAGAATAAGAAGAAGAAGTCAATCATTTTTTAGGATTTTTTTTTTCGCAAATCGCTAGAAAATTTTGACATTCCTCTCAAAATTTCTTGAAGAAAAAGTAATGATTTCCTTAAAGTAAGGTGGTGTGCAAAAATGTAGTCTTTGAAATTTTCAGTTAACTTCGACTCTAATATAATTGATAATGAACCCCATTGTTTTTGTCGCGTGCTATTGTGCACCTGTCTCTGAGATTTTTCAAATGAATATTTCGTTGCTCAGTTCCCGATTTCAACTCTCACAATTTTTTTCTCTTCTCATAAAACACTGGAAAAGTACGTATTGGTTCATTTCACGCATTCACGTCCATGGGCCAATCCAGGGCATGCTGAGTACGTACGAACCCAGTAAGCATTTATTATAAAAGAAGTGTTTTTCTCCACTCTACATTCCAACGTCATTTGCGAGTTTTATTTTGATGAGTCTTTCATTTATCATTTTCCTGTTGAGATAAATACTGAGGAAATTCATTCATTTGACATCAAACAGAATGTCAATATATATATATATATATATATATATATATATATATATATATATATATATATATATATATATATATTTGTTCGGCTAGGCTTCCGCGGTTAGAAATGTGCTGGCTGGAACTTCCGGTTGATCCGCGTCTGGAATGATTTTCTTGTCTACGTTTTTCCTTCCATATATTCATGGTGTTACTGATAAAATAAGTCGAATTCTGACACGACATGACATCAAAACCATTTTCACAGCTAACAACCAAATATCCACCTACCTTCGAACACCCAAAGACACAATCGCCAATGACACCCAAGGAATATATGAAATACCATGCTCTAACTGTCCCAGAACATACATCGGCCAGACCAACCGACGAGTGTCCTGTAGAGCATATGAACACAAACTAGCAGTCCGTAATTCTGACACAAACTCAGCACTATTTCAACATCATTCAGAAACAGGCCACAAAATAGATTTCGAAAACACCAAAACCGTTGCCACAGCCAAAACCCTCCAAACCAGAGTTACCCGTGAAGCCATTGAAATCGAAAAACGTCCCAACTGTCTCAATAAACGCGACGATTCTCAAAGACACCCCGATACCTGGAAACCACTCTTAGTCCGACATACTTCTATTTACTCCGACTTGAGAACTAATCCGTTCGAACCTCCCATCGACCGTCCGATCCCTGATCCTGCCATAATTACTAATGAACCCTTAAATCCCACCAACCTTCAATCCTCGATCTCCAGTGGTGATAGCCAGCTAGTAAGACAACTCAGACCTAGACGCGAGGTCACTCAGTCTTGAGAATGGCTCCGAAATAGGAGCCGAAACGTCGACAAGGAAACTGTTCCAGGCGCGGATCAACCGGAAGTTCCAGCCAGCATATATATATATATATATATATATATATATATATATATATTAAGATTATCAAATTCTTTGATCTATCACAATTTGCATTTAATTCGAAATGCCCACCACAAGACAACTATCTGTTTCTGGCTTTGGCCTCCATCAGCTGTTGGTTGGCATGGTCCTCGTTTTGAATACAAATTGTGATAGATGACCAGAGGATTTGAAATGAATCGTGCCTAAACGGCAAGCGACACATAAGTGGAACCACCTAGGGTGTAACACTTTAAGAATGCAAATTGTGATAGACCAAAGAATTTGATAATCTATTCATCAGTTTCCTGATTTCTCTGCTTCATTTCATAGCAAATACCTACTACTTTCACAACAAAAAACACACTCTGTATGAATGTAGGAAACTTTGAAACTGACATTTCCAGGAATTAAATTATTTCGCAGTAGAACAATTTGGAGAATTGAATCAATAAATGTACCACACAATTTTGTCCACGACTTCCTCTGTCGCATATTTCCTCCAACTTATCGGCTTGCATTAATTATGTATATGATAAGCCACGTTCTATTCCAGTAAAAGCTTGTAAATCATGAGTCATTTCATAAGGGAGATTCAAATAGTCCTTATCTTATAATAAGGTTGGTTTTCCTGGGAAAAAAATTGCCGAGTTATGTCCTCCATAAAAACTTTTCTTTCATATTTTCCATTGTTGTTTTTCTGACACCCAATCTGATGAAAAAAAATATCTACCAGCGTACAGAGAAATCCACTTTTCCAAACTCATTATAGTGTTCGGAGAGTCACTTTTCTCCTACCCACATAGAAAAGTAATACATATCGCACTCCCATGGAAAGTGACCTTTTTCTCACGATGTTTCTTGCTGAATGGTCTAGATTATTAACTCTTATGAAACCTGTTGCTAAGAACGAAAGGATGAAAGTACAATTTAAGTAAGGAAATCAAATCCAAACAAAAGGTCGAAATGGATTTTTTTATTGAAAAAAATCCATTGGTTCTTATAAACAGGTTTCAATAGATGAAACTTTCACACCAAAGGTTCCAATCTCATAGTTTATCAGGTTTCGATAGAGTTCTTATTATAGACAATCGGCATCCTCCGGGAATTCCAAAAATTAATACTTAGTACTTGTAAAGCTACGAAATTTCAATCGTTGAAAACAATTTAAAAAAAAACGATTTCGTGAGGCTCTAACCAACGACTCTTAAGTGGAGCTTCTCAGAAGGCGTACGCCTTAACCAACTAGGCCATTTGGACCATTCAATTTCACCTAATTATTATTGGTATGAAGAGTAGTTGTAAGTCCTTCGATTCCACAAGAAACATCACTTGTGACGAATAAAACTTGAAGATAATTCGCTAAAATCACTGAACTTCGAAAATATTTTTTTGAAAAATTCTTTATAATTAGGTAGATCAGAATTGTGACGTATCTACTAGGTTGTCCTTGGTAACCAAGTATTTTGATCTCTGTGTAGGTGTAATTCATATCGTACATGGTGTGGATGTGAAATCATAACGATTCGGTTGACTCGGATAGCCTACTTATCCGTTTAGTGAACTATAAAGAAATTATCATATTTACGGATGAGAGTAGAACAAGTTACTTTCCGCACGACTGTAAATAAGCCGTCTAACCCGTGAATCCTATAAGATTCAAAGATATGATTATCAATTCCTCTTCCTTATTAATATTTTTTTATATGCAGATTCACACGAAAGGGAAGCCCTGTAATGTTCAAACAACACCGCGTGAATCAAGGGACAGGAGATACGAATTTACATTCACTTTGAATTTTTGAAGTTTGTAAGCCTCAGGAAAAATCTCTCTCGGCAATGAGTTTCGAAGCTGAGCTGTTATATTGAAGGAAGATCCCTGAGCCAGAAAGGTTCGACAGTTCTCCAACTTCACAACAATGAGGTGGGAATTCTGTTCTCGTCGAGTCATCCGTGTAGATACTGCCAAGGGTGGAACGATTGATAACAATTCAGAAGAGCACCGACCGTAAAAATATCTATAAAAAAAATACAGGTCTCCGACACTTTTACAATGTTCCAATGAAGTGAGCGAGTCTGTGAGCGAAGAATCGCCAACAAGACAGATGGCCTTTCTCTGAATAGAATCGAGAAGCCTCAATGAATGTTTTGCCGAACTCCACACACGAGAACTATATTCCTTGACAGGTAGTATGCGAGCCTTGTAGATCATTAGAAGCTGACGAGAAGTGAAGTATTTCTTCGCACGAAATAGAAATCCAAATTTCTGGGAAGCACCTTCAGCGATCGATCTCACATGGTCTTCCCATGAGAGATTATTAGCGATCGTAATTCCTAGCATCGAGATACTTGACTTATAGGAATAAGTACTCCTGACATTCGAATACTAGATGATGATAGATCCGCTCTCTTCGAGAACAGACATGGCTGGGTTTTCCTAGCATTCAATTCCACCAAGTTCATGTTACCCCATTCTATTATTCTTACCAAGTCATCGTTATGTTATTGACGTGAATTTTTCTTTGAATTCTTGTTTCTTGAGCTGGTATGGGGACCCTGGATGAAAAACTAGTATAAAGATTTCTGTCGTCCGCAAAGCTATGTACTGAACAAGATGTTTTCTCGAGTAAATCATTGAATAAAGCAGAAACAAAGTATGCGCCAGAGAATATCAGATGATACTTCATCAACAACCACATACAGAGACCTATCAGACAAGAAACTTTTCAACAAAGCACAAAACTGAGGAGGCAAATCATAAGACGGCAGTTTAGAAAAGAGACCCCGATGCCAAACTTGATCAAACGCTTTTGAAATATCGAGTAACAGCTATCGTTTCTCCGAATGTTTCCATTGAATGCTGCCAAATAGGAGGAACATAAGCCAATAAGTCACTGGTTGATCTCTGATGGCGAAATCCGTATTGTCGATCATTAATTATTCCCGATTCCTCTAGATATTTGATGAGCTTTATATTGATTTTCTTTTCCATGACTTTGGAAATTATAGAAAGCAATGCAATGTTGTGATCTACTAGATATTAGATTTTTATAATGAATAATTGTTCTTTGTATTTGCTTAAACGTTCCAAGAGATTCCAAACAGTTATTTGAAACTTTAGTTCTCATCTGTCACGTTCTCTACCAGAAAAGCTGAAGAAATGAAATACTTTGAATTTCTCCCGAGCACATGCTAATCAACTGAGCAAAAGCTCACTAGCAGAATTCGAGGTAGAAACAAGTATAGAATAACTTTTGTCGACTCATTGGAATTTGTATTGTATTACAGAATTTTCTTTATATCTAGAATATCAAATTTATTTCCATCACACTTGGGGAACATGCGAGCGTCCGATAGTGCATAGCGATAAGTTGTTAGTTCCAGACCACCAACATTGTACAACTAACTCGTTTTCTTGTGAGCGACACTTACTCCAAATTTTGTATGAATGGCGTCCATGGGATTTTGGTTTATAATTCCACCACCAATAATTCAACATTTCTGTAACCAATTCCGACCCTTTCACAATAAGGCAAGTTACAACAGAAATTTTGTGGTGGCAGTGAGTGGTGAAAAGTGTTCCTTGTCCACTCCTTGTACACAACTACATATTATCTGAGCATACTTTCCTGTGGAAAAGTTGTGAAAAATTGCCTGAGAATTTGGTGCAGCAGTTCTTCGAGAAGAGCAGTGTTATCTGACAAATAAATCAAAAACAACAACAACAATTCGAGAACGACAATTCACTTCGTTTCTGAGTTCCTGCAGAAATCCAAGCGTCTACTAGGCTTCAAATCTACGATTCACGAGTTCCAGAGTTCTATTTCTTCATCATAGTGGAATTACAAGGTGTTTGTAATAAGTGAAATCTTTAATGCGTGAGTGCAATCGTTTCAAATCATGGGATATCATTTTAGAGAGGTGAATATTGGATTGATATGCTAATCTACTCAATGTAAGTTTATTTCTGTTACGCAATATTATAGTCAATATTCCTTTTTTTTTCAAATTCCTCTGGGTTTAGTTTAAAAAATGTCGAATTCACCGCCGCCTACATCGAATACATCAGCAAGTTCAACATTTTATATCACTTTAGATACAGCATTAAAAATGATAAATAGTATGATGGTAGTACTTACGGTGATAAGGATCATGATTTCATAGATAGATGTGACACAGCTCTTGAATCCGTTGACCCATGGAGATTTTTTTCAAACTTGATACAACCAAACTTGTAGGTCGCGCAGAATCTTTAACGAAATATAGGAATTTTAATGATTGGGATGAACTTAAAGCTCATCTAGAAGTTTTTTTTCGGAGAAGCGTTTAATAAGTTTTGTGTAATTAGAAATCAATAGATGTGTCCAATCAAAAAATTAAGATATCGCAAGTTACAGTAATAGGATAAAGAGATATTTATCGATTTTAGTAGACTGTTCAACAGTCGGAAAACCACAAAATATCTCAAGTAAAATAACTATTGAGATCACAAGCTTTGAATGTTTTTATCCAAGGATTAGTAGATCTCTTCAAGTTACAATAGTTGGTTAGCTCAATAGATATAGGACTGTTCATGATTTATTGAATTTTTACATTATAATCTCTCTTTATCATTCATAAACCAGTGACTGTAATTCATGTTACTTCATTTGATACATTTCTGTACTTCTTGTGGTTTTTACTATGTTTTTTTTTGTAATCTTTCATCATGCTTTGTCTGTGAGATTTTGTATCTTTGACAATAAAGTACACATGATGATGATAATTGAAAGCAAGAAATTCCGTAAATTTAGAAGATGAATTAGCCCGTGAAAAAGAAAGACAAATAGCGCTAGTGGTGATACATATTTTGCGAGCCAGGTAATAATTTTTTGTAAAGGAAAGGAGTTATTCGAACTGAATTCATGCCAACATTGATAACGAAGCACACTTACTCAGATTTAGTGATAGGTGTGTGAAGTTTGCAAACCCAGATAATTTACTGACGAAAACAGTTTCCATTTCAGATTATATTAATTTCGATGAAATAAGTCATTTGCAAAATTGCGCCGAAAACACCATTGTGTGAAAAAATGAACGAAAATTATGTATTTCAGCTATATGTTAACAAGTATTGAGTGAAAATTGTGTATTAGATATAAAAAATCAGGCCTACCACATGTGCAAGGGCGAAACAATTATACGTTTTTATCGCGGCAATTGTTTAACCCAGGTGGGAGAGAATATGTGTGTAGTAAGTTTGATCAACGTATTGAAAAACCCTGTAGAAATTGCTCTCCCAACATTGAAATAGAAGCGATAGAGTTAGAAGAAGGTAATGAAATTTCGATGACACCTGTGTATAGTTTAAAAAATTATGAGAGGTCAAGATACGAAAAATGAATTAAATCCTTGAGGTTAGAACATTTGAATTCAGAATAAAAAAGCTCATTACTGAAAGTAATACGAGAACATTCAGTCATTTTTCATTTGGATGAGGTATTTTTAAGGTACATGTTAAAATGTACGAACGCTGTTAAACACAGAATACCTTAGGAACCAAATGTTGTTAATGTGTGGCAGTAAAGATTGTCATTTAGTGAGAGAGAGGAAATTGAAAATCAAACGCAAAAAATGATTGAAGATGGTATTGTTGTCGAAAGTGGTAGTTCCCGAAAAGAGAGATGCCGATGGAGAAATCAAATTTAGAGTGGTTGTAGATTATAGGAAATTAAATGAAAATACAATAAGTCATTTTCTCCCATTGCCAAATATTACGGATATATATGATCAGTTAGGGCACTCCAAATGTTTTACAAATTTAGACCTTTCGAGCGGTTATCATCAGATTGAAATGAACCCCCGAGATCAGCACATCACAGCTTTCAGTACAAATTCAAAACATTTCGATTACTAGAGAATGCTATTCGGGTTGAAATCGGCCCCATCATCATTCCAATGTTTGATGAATAGTGTTATGTCAGGGATACGTATAATCAAAGCATTCACATACCTTGACGTTATATGTGTT
>JAVJAQ010005413.1:45164-66601 GCA_032362365.1 Zygogramma bicolorata
TGTCTTGAAAATTAAAATTTCTTCTTGTCTGAAATGGATTCAGAAAGAACTTCAACAATGTCTTGGTCCACCAAAACATTTGAGTCTGTTCTAAGAATATATTTTTTCCATATTTTAGAATTATTCTGCTCATTATTTGCACGGTAAATGCACATCATACCTTTTTTATTTGTTCTACTGCATTGTCGAAGTCTGTTTGAGAATAATCTGGGCCCTTTGGGTTTATCGGCGATAATTCCAAACCATTTTGCATCTGGTGCCGAAAAACATTTTCAGTATGACCGTATTCAACGTATACGCGATAACGAGTTCACGCTTACCCCAATCTAAGCGGTCACATTTACCTAGAAATTAATTTTTATCGGAGTAAATTTAATCTATGAACTTTCCTTGATGGATCTGTTGATTTCCAGTGTGCAGGGTAGCTTTCTACGTAGGAAGGTCAAACAAAGATATGAGCATTTCTATGCCAGATGGGGCACTCGCCTCGAATCATCATTCATTCATTAATTTTTTGAGAAAAATTATTGTTCATCTTCGAACTCGCCATACAAGTTTTTATCACATCAGTAATATTCCGATTCATTTCATAATGATATAATTGACAAATTATTTCGAAATTTTTTAAACAAACAAAAATTATCACCGGGCTTCCTTATCACCGAAGCCGAAGTTCTTTCAAACCGTGGTTGAATAATCAACGAGCTTATTTTCGGAATATGTTGCAATAAGAACAATCTTTGTTTGTTCGATTCCATATGCCCCCAAGATTGTTAACCTCCACCGTCTCTCAAAAACAATGTGACAACCGAAGATAAAAAGAAGTATAAAAGCTGTGGCAGTACCTCGTGAAAGCAGACGACTCAACAAGTTCTCGAAGATGAAGTTCATTCTACTTTTCCTGTTTGTGGCCTTCTGCTACGCAGCACCCAAAACAGCAACAGTCCCTTACGTCAGTTTTGGAGAAGATGGCACAATTACTATAACTGCTGATGGAAAGAAGGTAGTAATTTCGAAAGCAATTGGTACCCCTGGTCAGAAGAACATCGAGATCACCGTACCAGACCCTCTTGGAACATCCAGAACCATCAAAATCAACCAAGACTTCAATGTGAAAACCGTGAAAATAGATGACCCAGCTTCGGGAACATGGAACCAGGTTGACGAGATCAGATACAAGAGGAGCCCAGTTGCAAAAACCGCCAAGGAGACGACCAAAACACCCTTGACTCAGATGGAAATACTGGATCAAATTTTCAAAGATTACCAAGGCGCCGTTGATCTGAAATCTTTCGAAAAAGTGTTGAAAGAAATTGACGGTTATGTCAAGACTGGGGAACTGGACTCGACGATCTACGATGTATTGAAGGGTTTTGCCCAATACGAAGCTCTCAACCCTGAAGATTCGTACGCTGGGGCCAGCTACTCAAGACTAGCTCACCTCCAGAGTTTTCTGAATAAAATATTCCCAGTGCCTAACAATGCCTGGCCATCTTATGGGCCCAACCCGGAAACTGTCCAGCAATATGGGTGAGAAAATATTCCATAATTTTTTGATTATTTCATTACATATTGTTTTCGGCAACAGTAAAGATATATGCGGATATTTGTCTTCCACTGAATGTTAATAATCTCTCTTCATTCACATAACGTCAATAGTCTTCATTTTCTCACATTGTGAGTAGTTCTGGAAATCATTCATTACTTCTTCCATCTCTTACTCTCAATTCCTCCTTACACACAAAAAAAATCACATTCATTTTCTTACAGGCTGTTATTTTTTTAATGTTTTTTTGGAAGGTGGATATGTCAGGAAATCCATTCTTTTGGATTTTTCCTCCCATAAAAATGAAAAGTTCCCATATTATATATTTTTCGGAAAATTGTATATTTGCCCCAATACTCAGCTGCAATATAATCAAAAAGCGAAATTGGCTGACTCTTTTGTTGATTACGTATCGTATTTAGCAACTCAACTTTAGTATTTTTGTGGTGATAATGAAGTTGAAGAAACCATGTTTTGAATTTTCTCTTCTACGAACTAAATCAATCTTTCCGGTTCAAGTTTCCTCTTCAGAAGAGACATATATATATATATATATATATATATATATATATATATATATATAACAAAACTTGAGAATTATTTTGGGATAGATCCAAATCGAAAGTGTACTCCAATATTCCAATATTTCGACAAATGGTTATTGTCATCATCAGGAAGCTACAAAAATGCTACTAATGAGTGACAAGAAACTTCAAATTTTTTCACGTCCTTACATTGTTAGTGAGGATGGTCACAATATGAATTTGTTAAAAACTGAGTCAGATGAAACATAGTACAGCTTATCCAATCCATCTTGGTACAGAACTAATAACATATATGCCCAGGTTTTTTTCGAGTAAATTGAGATATGCTGTATTCTCTGTTCGTAATATTATTTTCATACTGAATTTATACAATATCTGAAAAAATGTAGAACGGATGGATTTTCTCAACAGCCTATTGAGGATATTATTGGAAGTGATTTTCTGAATGATTTGACGTTCCATTATGTGCCAAGGTGTTTCTTCAACTCCTTTATTATCATTCATATTTCCAACTACTCAGTTCAGTAACAAAGCATATAGGAAAGCTGCTAGATGCCTAACAATAAAAAACTATCCTATCTGCAATACTGTCTTCGAAAATTCTTCCACATTTCTCTGAAATACCGAAAATATTATTAAAATCAAATCTTTAACAAAAATCTGCAGAAATTATTTTTATGAAAGAACTTGTTTTCACCAGAATAGTTAATATGGAAATAACAATGTATAGATAGTCAATGTGATTCACATGAGATCAAAAATAACATATAAGTTTTAGGGTTTACCTCAAATATATCAAACTACATATCCACTTTTGTATATGTATTAAAAGAATATTTTTCGAAATGATGAGCATCTCGATATTTCACACATTATATTATATTCTAGTCGAAAATTAGCAGATTATCAAATTTTAATTGTTTGAGGTAAATATTACTATAGATATAAATCAAAAATGAATATCCATTCTTTTTTCCTACAGAGCCTTCTACGCGCCAGTGCAAGGTCAACAAGCGATTCCAGTACCATACCAACAACAGATACCACTTCCTCAACAACAACCAGCAGTTCCTCAACAACAACCACCAGTTCCTCAACAACAATTGAGCATTGCTCAACAACTGGCTCTTCATCAAAGTCAATTGGCCCCAAAGCAACCATTCTTTGTACCTCAGCAGCAGTACTATCCTCTACCGACTCAATTCACTCAAGGAAAGCAAATCACACCACCAAATTACCAGCCCCCACAACAGTTTGATACCAAAGCTGGTCAGGTGCCACAGACCCAACAAGGTTATCTCTGGAATCCGGTGCAACAGCAACCATGGAGTCAGCCTCAGGTATCTCCAGTGCAACAGAATCTGAATGGACAAGTTTGGCCTTTATTCAAACAACAGTTCCTACCACAACCTACGACCCCTGGTCAAAGTTACACCCCAGTGGGATATCCCTGGCAGAGGTTTTGGGCACCAGTGACACCTCAAAAGCAGTATCCAGTTGTTTGATGTGTATTCAGCTATGCATTGTTGAAATGTAGTTTGATTTGAATGATGATAAATATATGGTATTTAAAATTTTGTTTTCAATTGTGATTATTACTTATAACCGAGAATAGAGGGTAATACTTATAGGGGACTTCCATATGAAGTGTCATTTTGATTAAAAATAGTCAAAATAGTCCAACTAATTCACTCAACACAGATATCGAGAGATTTAAAAACAGTTACGAAAACGTTACGTTACGTAGTTATGAATACATGCAAGTGTATTAATAACCATTACAAGAGAGTTGCATACGCTATTTTCTCTACGGCCGATAAATTCAGTTCATAATTGTTAGTTTCAGTAGAGTTCGATAATGTATTAGAAATTCTGATTTTATTCTGAATCGAATCTCCAGTATAGCCTTATGCCACTGAATTGGATTGATTAAAAATGTGTCATCGTAATATTGAGCTCATTATGATACAGATTTTTCATTACGATACAGATTTTTCAATCCGTTTCATAATTGACCTCATTATAAAACAGATTATAAGCATATAAGTGTATTACCATAGTACGGGTGTAGAAAACTGTATATTATGCAACGATCATGTAATGATGGTTATTAATACACGAGCATTAACTGGGATACAAAACGAGCAGAAGGAGAGTTTCGTATGTTTCATGCGAGTGTATTAGTAACCATTACATGAGAGTTGCAGACTCTTTTTTTTACGGCCGATAAATAATGAAGAACTATAGATATTATATTTGTATTGAACACAATGATAGTAATTAATCGCATTTCTATGAAATGTTTTTCAAAATTGTAATTGAAAAAAAGCAACCATGAGAAATGAAGAATAGGAGTCTTTTCCAAAAACGCGAATGGCCGAGATTGGTTCCGAACCTTCGTTTCATATTGTGGTCTAGTTCGAATCGAGCGCCTTAGCTGGATTCGCCACGAGCTACTCCACTGAGATTTTTCGAAAATGAATACATACCGTTGATTGTTTTCTTGTACACTTTCTTAGATTTTTGAGGTAAAATATCATTTGTGCAGGAATCGATGTTTATTCTCCTCCTGTATCGTAATCAAATAATAAAATCACAAAGATTTTTTTTCCGAAATTTTGGTATACTCAGTTCCCTTTTCGTTTGTGTGGGGCTATTGAACTTATATTACAATAATGTGGAGGAGTTATCTGAAAATATTTTCTTCAATAGTTCTGAATATCGTGAGCAGCATTTCTATATGATTACATTTACGAAGCCAGTGCCAGAAAGCTGTATCAACCCGCCATAGGTCTCATCAGTGACATTTGCAAGACTTGCGAATGCATTTCGAAACGTCTCACAGTGGGCTCGCGAAGCAAATTTTTGGCCATAAAGGACTAGATGTGAAGTGCTCCTATTGCGAGTAAATTTGGTATGAAATTGAAGTAAACATTCTAGTAGGCCCGGAATTGAAACAGAAAACAAAATATTGTTTGACATTAGTTAAGAATGCTTCATTTTAAAGTTGTATATTCGAGGTTTGCGAAGTGAATTTTAATCGATATTTCGATAAAGTTTCAGAGCGTTTTTCACGTGTTTCATTATTAGAGTGAATTGAGTTTTACATGAATTCAAGACAGGAAAATGAGCACATTCCAAAAAAATTCATCTTAACGAAATTAAGTAAGTGACTTTGGAACAGTGGCACATTTATTCTGGAAATATAGGAACTTGAAAGATGTGTATTAACTTTGATTATGTTAGAGTAAAAATTTATATTCTCCACCAACCTCCACTTAGAGATGGACATATTTTGAAAACAAGACTTTCAGCATTACTAATTGTGAAAAAACTATCTGCATTCATTTGCATTTGTACGAGATTGTAATATTTATTCTCGAGCATGTCGTTATAGAACTGGATACATTCCACAGCATTGCTGTCAATTGCTACATATACATGAGACAGAGTTAGCTTTGAATGCTGTTTTTGGACTATCATTCTGAAAAGTGTTCATGACATAAGTCAATATTTTCCACAGGATCAATATAAAGCTTTACTACTCCAAGAAACTAAAATATTTCTTTTCAGGAATAATTATTAACTCGATGTACGCAGGTGAACTTTCAGCAATTTAAATTTTGAGTAGTCATTATATAAATATAAGTTAGTTATGCCGTGATAAGTTTTGGTCAAAAATTTGCTTCCTGAGCCCACGATTAGTTTAAGCGAATAATGATGGATTATTGAGATTACGGATAACTGTGGTCGTACATGAAATCTCTGATCCAGTGGCCAGATGAATATGAACTCTTAACTGAATTGCGATATAAAAATAATCATGCACGATCGACTTCAACCCGAATTGAATGTTTTTGATGGGATGTTTCGCTATATTGGATCGGTCTTTTATTTTTCTACATTTTGACTTCGAATTCATAATCATCGTACCCGGTATACCCCGAGTACATATTTTTACCTCAATTGAATGTTTTTGAGAAATTTTTTCGCTATATTGGATCAACCATTTTGTTTTTCTTCATTTTAACTTCGAATTCGTAATCATCGTTCCCGGTATACCCTGAGTACAGACTTTCACCCGAATTGAATACGTTTTAAAGAAAATTTGCGACATCATATTAGATCGGCCATGTTGTTTTTCTATATTTTCACTTCGAATTCGTTATCAGCGACCCCGATATACTCCGCGTACATACTTTCACTCGAATTGAATACTTTTTGAAGGATTTTTCCGCCATATTGGATCGGCCATTTTGTTTTTTTAAATCTTCATTTCGAATTCGTAATCAGCGACCCCGATATACCCCGAGTACAGACTTTTACTCGAATTGAATACTTTTTGAAGGAGTTTTCCGCCATATTGGATCAGCCATTTTGTTTTTCTAAATTTTCATTTCGAATTCGTTATCAGCGACCCCGATATACCCCGAGTACAGACTCTTACACGAATTGAATACGTTTTGAGTAATTTTTCCGCCATATTGGATCTGCCATTTTGGTTTCATACATTTTGCCTTCGATTTCGTAATCAGTGACCCAGAAAACTCCAGGGTACAGACTTTCACCCGAATTGAAAACATTTTTGACTTTTGGCCAGTTTTTTGGAGTTTGGGACCACTGTGGCGTCTGTTCCATAAGGAACAAAAATCTAAACTCTGATGCACCAACTGTATCAGAGATCAATGTAATAATTTCTGGAGGAGCAATCCATTTTCTGTAGACGGTGGTATCTAGATGTGATTATGAGTTTAAATGGGAAAATGATTACAAATATCAGAACAAAGGATCAAGAGGAAAGTTGTTATATTCTATATTAGATATTTGTCCATAAACCTATCGTTTCCAGAAATCAACAGTGACATGTTTTATTTTCATGTTCCATATGATATTTTCATTGCTTGAAAAAATACAGTGCTTTTCTCTAATGCCCCCCCCCCCCCTTCCTTTTATTTTATAATCAAATTTATACTAAAATACTATATTTTTTAGTAGAATTGACAGATGAAAATTACATTATGGTGACTTGGCGCCATCTGGAAAGAGAATTAAATGGAAAGGGAAGCGGCATTACAGAAAAACACTGAGTATGTATACATACTCAGAAACCTGGAGAAATATGCGAAGATAAACGTTTATATTCTTCAGTCTAGAGATTTCTAACAAACTTTTTTTCAGGTTGAAAGACTGAATCGAGATACATTCTATAATTGTAATTGGAATGAAACTATCAAACCAATTGCATTTACTATTCAAATGATCATTATGAAGTTACAACAGCCAATTAAAATAACTATAGGAAACCTTTCTCAAGTGAATCTTCAGACATGTTTAGCAGTGAGTATTCCTTACAAAAACAACACGAAGTCGTTATTCTTATATTATTATGTCTATACCAGGCGAACATAAATATCCGAGTTAGTTATATTCAATATCGTATGGTTTGAGGTTCTGTTTTTGACCACATTTTCTTCTCTAATCAAAGCAAAGTACTTTTCATCCTTTCATCGTTTCTACAAGAAAAATATATTCTTGGTTTATGAAGTAATGTTCGAAAACATGGTGAAGTTCAGTAGTAACCTGCCTTCGCACCTAATATATATATAACTGTAAAAAACAAGCTCTTACGTGTAAACTTCAGAACCGAAAATTGAATAAGTGTATTTTGTGTCGGCAAGTATCTATATGCAGTTGAATAGTTGATCTATAGAATTAACTCTCTCGTAGCTTTGATATTGAATTTCATGCATTGAGTATAATTTTGTGTTCAGTCATTAAATCACGAGTTGCTTTCAAGAATAGTTTCAACGTCCATTCGAGTTTTAACACTGAACACTCATAGTTCATTAGAGGGAGTTTGTTTTCCATAAGATATTCTACATTCAGTATTATTCATTTGTATTACTTTGACATGTGGTTGAAATCGGGCTGATTCAACTTTTCTTCATTTCATTTGTAATGAGATGTGAATCGCATTTTACTCCATTACTCAATACCAAATGTTCCGTTGAATGCCTATTCTGACTGCACTACAGATCACACTACGTCCATCTGGTATCGCCATCTATGAGGCGATGATGAAAGTAAGTGTTCCCAATTCCGATTTTCGATCGATACAAACCTATCTAAAACAACAGAAAAGTTGAATAACCCATTTCTCCTTGTCGTACATTTCCAATCCTTATCGTCATGCAAATATGAATACGTAATCAGTTCGACAATAACTTCTCCAATTTTACCGTACGGACAATTGTAAATATGAAGCTATTTGATATGATTGCCCCATTGTTTCTATCATTATCTACTTACCTCGAGATTGTTTTGTAACAATGTAGCTGGAGTTGTTCTAGTGTCATATTAAAATCAAGTCTGAGATTTATACAGTACGATGCAAAGGTATGGAAAAAATTCTATATTTACAAAATGAGTGTCTTTTGAAAGAAATCCAAAAACACGCCGACTTTAGTTTTTTACGGCCCATTTCATGATATACATACGAAAGACGTTTCGTCACCGGTGTTGGCGTGATGACGTAATCGACAATTTTTTCAAATGCAAACAGGGATCATGTGACACCTCCTTTAAAAGGTCTACTAATCGTCTATTCAACGGTATGATCGTTTGAATATGTATTAATACAGGGTCAACCGAAATTATTTATCAGAAGAATGAAATTACAAATAATAGTAATTTCTTGAATCAAATTATACTAAGGACCACCACAGAGACTAAAACATCGTAGTGCCCTCTGTTGTCTTTGTTGATTGGAAAAACGACATGCATTGATTGGTAAAAGTCCTACACTCTACTTGAAATCAGTCGATGTCATTGAAGTGAAGTGTCATTGAAGCGTTTGATATTATTTCTACAAAAATATTCAAATCGCCCATAATCTGGCAAATGAAATTTACAGAAACCGAACGAATCGAAATTTTTATTATAATTGGTTGTGGAGATAAAGTAAGCACTCAGGCAGCAGTTCGTGATTTATTCAATGCTGAATACCCAAACCGAGAACCCGTTTCTCAACCAACAATTAGTAAAATTGTGGGAAAGTTTCGAGAAACATGCTATGTTCAAATCCCCCTAAAAGTGGTGTATAATCAATTTCAGAAGCGCAAAAACTTGATGTGGTGCTTGCGTTCCAAGAAAACCCCCACACCAGCTGGAAGCAAGTCACACTGGATAATAATTCATACTTATCGACTGTTGTTAGAGTGTTGAAAAAATAAAAGTGGCATGACTTTGACAGAAGAGTCGAATTCTGTGAAATCCATTCGGAGTTTTACTTTTTCACTTTTTTGCTCAACGGTCACGTGAACCGTCAGACTTATCGATACTGGGCAAGAGAAAATCCACAATGGATGGAGGAGCATAACACACAATATCCACAAAAACTGAATGTTTGGGCAGGAATTTTTAACAACCAGATATAGGGCCATACTTTTCGGAGGAAAGCGTAACTGGTGCTCGGTATCTACACTTTCTTCGGGGTTATCTGATGCCACAACTCAATCAGCTATTTCCAAATAGAAATAATTGGGGGCTCCAGCAGAATGGAGCGCCCCCACACTACGCCGTTGATGTACGAACCTACCTGAATACTGTTTTCCGAGGTAAGTGGATAGGAAGAAGAGGGCCGATCGAATGGCCACCAAGGTCTCCGGATTTGACAATGTTTGACTTTTTTTATGGGGATACTTGAAGAGCAAAGTTTACCAAAATCGACCAAATGATAGAGAAGAGTTGAAATTCAGTGCCCGGCTTTCATATTGTATCATAGCTGAAGGTCATCAATTTGAACATTTATTATAATTCCATTGTATTTCAATTAATAACAAGTTTTGGTTCACCCTGTATAAATGAATATTGGAATAGTTATACCGTTGCATAGACGATTACTAGACCTTTTGAATGAGGTGCCACATGACCCCTGTTGGTATTTGAAAAAACTGTCGATTACGTCATCACGCCAACACCGGTAATGAAACGTCTTTCATATGTTATCATGAGATGGGCTGTCAAAAATTGAGTTGGCGAGTTCTTGGATTTCTTCTGAAAGACGCTCATTTTTTTAAATTTCAAACTTATTCCATTCATTTGCATCTTGCTGTATAAGCAGCTCATCAAGAAAGTAAAGGGCAATTCTCCATCGGATAATATAAAAGTGAAATGGAGTAGTTACTGAAAATTCCGTGGACGGATATGTATGGAAACAATAGTAATAATAGTGCTCTCACTTTCTGTATGTTTCATTATTGAATATGCTAGGAATATGAGTTAGGACATTATATATATATATATATATATATATATATATATATATATATATATATATATATATATATATATATATCACTAAAAAAAAATATATCGACAAACAACACTTGTCTCTTACCACATTTCTGGCGGACCTGGATTATTTTCACATCGATCAATCTTTATCAGCAGCACTGAGTGTCTAGATAACATGAAGAGATTTTTACCTTCAGATTTTATCGAAATATGTCATATGTGAAATTTGCATTTCCAATATGCGTTGAGAGCATATAGGTACATAGAAATTTCACAAACATCATGAGATAGTTATGATAATATTATAATTCGATAGTAGATCATACCATGCGTCAATAATGATAGTTATTATTCTCGAGGAATTTTTAAGAACCGAGCCGGCGTCAGCGGCGAGGAAGTAATATTCTGAGAAAATAGTATTCATTATTGCGAGTAGTATAATCTACTTTATTTACGACTACATAATTTATTCATTATAAATAAATGATTTTTCAGTTTCATTCATCTCGATACACAAACACTTCCTACGCGTTTGACACTGACACTTTGGAGCTTGGTTATATCCACGTTAAGTAGTTTCCATGATAATATTCAATTCAAGAAATTTTGTGATAGGACTGCAAGAGGGAATAAAGACTTTTACTATTTATCGCTCGCCATTATTTCCTAAGGGAATAATATATAGCATTATACTACAGAAACCATAAGTACAATACTTACATTATGTATTAGTCATAAATCAAGTATAATAATTGCATCCAGTAATGATCCAATACTGGTGACCAAGTCAATGATTTATTTTATTTTATATTCCGTTTTTTGGATCACTTCACGAGTGAGCCCCCAAGGCAGAGCCTTGTGCAAGCAAGGGGCAGCTGATGTTCGTAATACTCTAGCGCTCTGGGGCGACTTAATTTCAACTGTAGGAAAACCCAGAAAACCCACAGTGTTACCGGCTTGATTGGTGTATTCGATACACCCACCAAGGTTGATATCTGGGTAACTAACATTTGCACAGAATCAGACAATAAAATTTCTGACGTGACCCGGCCGCGAACCTATGGCGAGTAGGCAGTGAAGGAAGTGAATCAAACACAGGAGAAAGCAATAGAGATTTTTACAAAGAAATGAAATCCCCTTTGGAATATGTAAAATGATAAGGAATGATCTTAACAATGAATGCCCAAAAGAATACCAACTTCAAATCCTTTCCTTATAGAAACTCAAATGAAAATGCTAGCATTCGTTTGATTTCAGTAACGCTCTGTGACGTCAGTCTCCTTATTGGAAGGCACGCGGCCATTTGACAGCTGTTGTTATAATCCAGTAAGAATAGACGAAAAAATGCAACTTATTCAAAATTCGCATAGAGCTGAGATTTTGTATAGATTTTGATTGAACCATTACCAACCGAATGCCAAGAATCCCTTTCGATCTTACTCTGGAATCGTTCTTCTGTCGACGTTTCGGCTCCCATTTTGGAGCCATTCTCAGGACTTCTTCTTGACTTGGTGGCGGGGCCTAAGCCTCCTTAACCCCCAGCTCTCATCTTGACAAAGTGAAGATTGAACGACAGAAGAACGATTCCAGACGCGGTTCAACGGTTCAACCGGAAGTTCCAGTCATCACATATCCGAGCGCGGAAGCCTATTCAAGCATATATAAATGAATATGATTATTATTTCGAATTGAAACAGGTGTTGAATTGAAAGAAAGGCATGGGGAAGAATTGAGGGATGGGAAATAACACAATAACACATCTACCAACTTAGGAATCAAATAACAATAAAACATACGTGTTAAGTATAATATCAAATAGATAAGACTTAAGTGAGTAGTCAAGCAATATACACGGTTATTTTTTTGTTCGTTTTCTCAACGAATTCAATTTTTTCATGGCCAAAAAAGAAGTAATAATTCATGAAGTGTTTTTATCATACGACGGAGTTCAGTTCTTGTATTGATGAGATAGTTTTCGATTCTTTTTGAAGTATATGTGTCAGTTTTTTTCGGTTAATTTGATTTAGAACAGAATAGCATAAATCCAACACAAGCAGAGTTTTCTTGTTTTCATGAACTCCGCAATAATCTTGTATATTCTCATCTTTATAATATTAGTGGTATAATAGTAATATAATAGTTTTTGTTTTTTTCCAGACTATCAAGACAGCTGCATCTTACTACATGTTTATGAGAACAATGAGTCAAAAGTATTGAGTCGACCTTCAACGATTTTTACAATATTTAAACTTGCAATAATCATTATAACTTTTCACAATATGAATCATGCTCTATTCCTAATTTGTCACACTCAACAGAACTATAGAAGTATATTAAACTATATTGAAAAATTCCATTACCATTTCTTAGTTTAGAATATAGAGAAGCTAATTCTCACTTCTTTATATCATCCAATGGATAATTACATTATGGCTATCATCATTGCTTCGTGAATGGCTGATATAATAATGATAAATATTAACAGGAATATGGAGTGACAAAACTAAAAAAAGGTTTTTGCTGAAATCGTATTTTTTTGTGTATGAGGTGAGGCTTCATCTTGGTTATCCCCAGACGTATTTCATGGAGTTCTTCGAGTTTCCTGGATTTAGAAAGTCCTGGATTAACAATGCTATCGTTCCGAAAAAGATTTCCATTCGCCAGGGTGATTTCGGAATCCTCATTTTTCAGATTTCGAATGATTATTCTAAGTTCTGGTTTCGAATAAGTTGTCGGTGATAAGTAGATGTTTGCCAAATAAGAGAGGGAGTAGAAGGGAGTTGACAAATCAGGAACGAATCGGTGATAACATGTAACAAGTCCTAGAAATCTTCTAACACCATCGACTGGACGCAGCATGTCTTGAATAGCGGGGACTTTCACTGGAGACTTGGAAATTTTGTTGAACTCCACAATATGTCCAGAATATTCTATTTGTTTTTAAAAAAATTAACATTAATTTTGTTGGGATGTAGATCGGAATCCATGAGTTTTCTCAAGCAGTTTTTTAGAGTTTCTGTGCACTCTTCAATAATTGTCAATCCATGAACTGTCATATCGTCAAAATATGCCTCTGTTGTTGGCAGCCCCTTGGTATCTGAGCAAAAAATCGATTGAATTCGGATTGAGCTGTCCATATTCCAAACTCAGACGGTTCATTCGAAAGGTTCCATGGTGAGATGAAATTGTTTGAATGATGCTGCTTTCAAATGGAAATATGCCTTCAATTGGTCTACTTCACAAAAGAAATCAGAAGAAGGCTGTTTTGAACATCTTCAATACGGCAAATTGGGTGATTTGCGTTGATCAATCTGCCACTTACACCGCCTTCGTGATCAACGCATAATCTAACACCTCCATCTGCTTTCGGAATGACTACTGAGGGTGAACCTACACAGGAACTGATGATATTATGCCATCTTCTTCCAGAGAATCTAACTCCTTTTGTTTAAAATCTCTCGAAGAGCGTAAGGTATATTTCATTCCCTCGTGGACACAGGTTTTGCTCCATTTCCCAGTTGAAGTGAAATTTCAAACACCCAACTATTTATTGGAAAATCGTAACAAATTGAATTTCTTCAATTGAAAGCATGAGTTGACTGGATAAACTCGAGATGTATTCTCTATTTCGGTGTCAATTTTTCGAAGCTCGCAATACCTAAAGATCGAATCCATTGTCGACCAAGAAGAGCATCATGTCCTGTTAGAACAATATGTAGTTCACTTTCGATTTTTTTTCCCGATATGCGACATTAACAGATATTTTTTTTTGAATGAGATTGTCTCAATAGGACCTGAAGGCTATATCTGAGTTTTTCACGGGTACTTTCAAATTCAAATAATTGAAGTCATTCTCATTCAATAGGTAAAATCTTGCACCGGAATCAACTTCGAAACGCTGTGATTTACCATTTAGCAAAACTCAAATGAAGTATTTGTCAGAATGGGGAATCATTTCGAATATATCAACTTGGTTCGAACGTTACTCAAAACCAGAAACATTTTTCAATGTCGTTATGCAAACCTCAGCAACATGGCCTTTTTTCTGTGAGAGACACAGCCAACTTTATTTCTATCGATGAGACAATCGTTGATTCCATGATTGCATCTTCCACATCAAATACAAAGATTTCAGGAACCAATTCCTGTGTAATCTGGTTTTAGTCGGCGAATTTTGATAATTTGGGATGTGTGATCGAGGTTTTGTACGAAAACTGGAATATCTTTTGAAATTATTACATGCAAAGTGTAACATTTTATCAGTACATATCATACCTGTTGAAATTTGTATGACTACTTGAGCGCTGAGTTAATTTTCCACTTTCTTTTTTCGAAGCTTCAAGAGCGGTACATTTTTCAAAAATTTCGTCGGAAGATGTCACATTCGATTGTAAAACTTGTTCTCTCAAACAATCTTCTCGTGATCAACGTATGAACTGTGCTTTGATATAAAAACTGTTTTTTTAAATTTATATTTTACTGAAAACTCACACTCTGCAAGATCACTTTAAAGAGCTGAAAGATATTCAGCATTGTTCTGATCTTCTTCTTGGAAAACATTCAGAAAATAATGTTGGGAAACAACTACACTCTTCTTTGGAATGAGCATTTGTTCCGAAACATTTACTATCCCATCATAGGATTTTCATTTTAACGGGTTTTTCGGGTCCAAGGAATGCCGCCAATATGTAACAGTGTATCGGATCCAATTGAAATGCAAAGTAACATAAATTTTTCGTGTGTCACTGATTCTTTTCATCTTGTAATAATTTTCAAATAACGAGTACATTTTCTGCAGGCTGTGTCCAAAACGTAACTGGGCTACAAGCTCGCTGGTGACAGTTTTTTGCAATTTCCGAAGTGCTGTGCGAGCGGCGGTTTACTCAGAAAACCATAAAGATTTGGGATTTTTTTGCAGTTTCTGCAATATCTCTGCGGAGAAAGGATCTGACCGCTATAGTAAAAAACGAAGTAATTTTCTACAATTGGAGACTAAGGCGAGCTCTGTACACTCTCTTCTACAATATACCTCTTGGAAACCAGAGACTGTAGCGTCTCTCAGTCTCAAATTGTAGCAATTCACGTCTCCCTTTAAAGTATATAAAGTGACTATACCGGTCTGATCATTCCTCCATGGAGATATTAAGCAAAAACTGATAAGAGTCAAAATTTCAGGGTTTTTTAGGTACACTGCCGCTAGCACAGCACTTTGGAAATTGCAAATCTGGTTTTTCAATATTGATTCAGATCCAAACAACCTATAAAACTGATTAATTGATTGGATAAATTGGAAGAGACGTATACTTAATTCATCAGTGTTTATTCATCGTACGGCTATTTGACACGTTAAAAGTAGAAAACAAAGATCTGGGATACAAAACTTCACCAGAACATAGAAAACATTACTCGGGGGTTATAACCCGAGTGCACCAAGTTTAATCGGTTAACATGTGTGCTGCAATTCCATGATTCTCGAAATTTTGCTTAACAAATGACTTGAATGTATGATAATTTGATAAAATCCCGAGACCGCAGGTCGAGGGATTTTATTTTGAATTATTATACACGAAAGCATTTGCTTGAAAGCAAAATTTTGAAAATCATGGAAATGCACGCATTTTGGTCGATTGAACTTGGTGAAGGAGGGATATATGTTTAGATTATTTCCAGAAAACATGTAAACTCAGGAAACATCAAAATCGAACACAGGAACAATATAGTACCAGAGATAGTAACTGAAAAGTGATCCAAACGCCCGGTTTATTTCGAACATTTTAATCGGTTAAAAGGTCTAGTGCATTTAATCGATGTAAAACTCTGTAAAAGCAGTCTAGCCTTCAACTGTTTCATCGTTTATTCGCATTGAGGGAAATAATCATGTATATAACACAACATAGGTTATGAAAACAACATTACATCGTACTTTGAAAGGTTACAAACGAACATCTAATCTAAATATGTGATCAATCGACTCTGGACTCGCTATCAAAAAGAATTCAGGTCTTCCATTGTACGGTCGTATGGTACATTCTCCTGTGCTGTATATGTCTGATGGTTTGGATTTCTCCGCAATCACATAGAGAAGGTGGTTGCATGCACCATTTGTGTAAGGAGTATGCACACTTGCCGTGTTTGGTTCTGATCATTTTAAGCAAGGATCATGTTTCACGTGCTAGATTGAATCCCGGTGGATTATAGGTGATGCACGGTGAGTTAGTGTTTTGTTGAGCAGTCCATTCTAGACTCCATGTCTTGGTAAGGTTGAATCCATCTTCCAATGCCGCCTTTGCCGTTTTTGTTGTTGGTTGTCTAGACCGAAGTCTTCTGTGGTTGGCGTACTCGATGTCCTCAAGAATGGGTGCATTTCTATTATCCACGATCTTTTATAATCGTTTGTGAGAGCGTTTATTCGTCGGAGTTGGTTCATGTGGCTAAGGGCTGGAAGCCATTGCGTAAGGGTTGGTTCGATATGAATATGTGGGCAGTTTAACCAAACTGGTGCGCATGCTGAAAAGACAAGACTGAGAGGAGAAGAACGTACAGTGGAGGCAGCTGCTCCCCAAGTTGTGCCATACAGTTTTTGGATAATGTTATTCCTTTGCTCTCATTTCTCGTTAGGTGCTCTCCGAAAGATAGTTCCCATCTAGCGAGATTATCATTTAGGTGAAAGCAAGTGACTTATTTTTTGAGGCATTTGGAATTTTTTTTAATGTTATTGAGATGACGGACTTTGAATCCTAAGGACCGATTACCCTAACACCAAACTGATATTTCAGTTTCATATTTAACACTAAAAGTTCTAATCTCATCGTTCATTAATTTCATCATTATCAATCATTGAAAATTAATTATAGATTATCAATCATCGAGAAGCTGGAAGTAAATTGTTTTCAGCGGTAAAGTTGAAATAATAATGATACTGCTTTTATTGAATAGGTAATAGGTAGGTACGAAATGATAATGAACACATCCTAGTGGCACCTATTCCATGGCAGGATTCAAAATGCTCGTTCTAGGAACGAAATTTTGCTCTTCCACTGAACCAAAGAAAATGACATATTTTAATTATGATTCCTACAGGTATAATTACAATTATGAATGTGTGGCTATGTTAATTTTTTGTGGTTTTCTTGTCGAATGAACAAAAAGCTTACCTAATGAATGATGACACCACACGCTATAGTTTACATTTTGCACCACTGCTGATATATCCACTCATTTCTAATTCTTCAGATTCCATTGTTTTTATTAAACTCCGTGTGTTCATAAACATTTGAAAAGTACCAGCCGGTTGATACCGAGCTAACACCTAACACGGTGTCTGATTTTACATAGCATCTATCTAGAATACTTACTAAGCAGACTCAGCCGCTGGGACCTCCTGAATGTACCCATTGTATTTATATGCTTAGGGTCACAACAGGAGCTGCGAACATCGTGATATGGTATGACGCGTTCATGGTGTATAGTATTGGGATTTCAAGATAAGCGATACGCCTTCTGGTGCAAAGTTTCAGACAATGTCAAAGTGGTGCTTCATAGTGGCGCTGCGATATGATTCTGAAATATTGGAATATGATTCAAATTATAACTAATGTTTATCAAGCACAATTCACATAAAAAGTAGAATAAAAAAACACTAAGAACTATAATAGTCTCTCACAAAATTTTACGGTTTGTAATTTTCAAGCAACGTCAAAGTCCTAACCTCAATTAGCAATAGTTAATTAGGCATTCCAGATACTTGTCAAAAATGTCAAATTAATCTAAATGAACCAATACGGCGGTATCTGCCCCCCAGGGACTTTCCATTGTTTTCTTTTTTATAAGTGTGTGATTGGTTAAAACTGGTATTTGCCCCCCAGACATAACCTTATCTGGAATGCCTAATAGATAAAACAAAATGTATGCGATTTCATAACAGACAGACATTATTTCGGTGATTTGCAATCATTGGATGAGTCCACTCGATTTCTTGGATTATATTTAGATGAACATCTTTCCTGGAAAGAACACTGTATAATCTTAATTAACAAGTTGAATTCTGTTACCTACCAATTACGTAACTTGAGAACAGTTTTATCTGATGATCGGTTGCTGACACTCTACTATGCCCAAGTAGACGCTAGGCTACGTTATGGCATATGCCTTTGGGGAGGGTCCTCTGGTGCAAATGATATATTTCTTGCGCAAAAGAGAATACTCAGAGTAATAATGTTCGGCTTACCATATCGAGCAAGCTGTGTTGATGTATTTAAAACTCGCAAGATATTGCCGGTGCCATCGCTTTTCATCTTTGAACTGTGTGTATATGTTTTCACTCACTATAACAGCTTTTCGACCAGATCTAGTATTCATGCATATGACACCAGAATAAAAAATCAGCTCAATATACCCTTTTCTAGAGTTCAAATATCTAAAAATTGCCCAAATTCACTAGGTCCTTTGTTATATAATATACTACCTGATTATGTAAAGAATAGTCCAATATTGTCAAATTTCAAAAATAACCTGAAACAATTTCTAATTGGAAGATGTTTTCACAAAGTTGATCAGGCACTGTGATTGTATTTGTGAAGTCTCTGTGTTAATTTTATTTTGTACATGTTTTTTTTGAACTACTTAGTACATAACTGAATGTTAGGTCTTACAGTTCATATACACCTTGGATTAGTTGGTTGGATGACTACTCCTATACAATGTTTGTATTGTCCTTCAGGAGAATAAAGTATTATTATTATATTATTATTATAATTGTCAAAGTGATGCAGATTAGTTGGAGTCTCTTTGAATGTGGTGCTGCGATCTTAATTTGCAATCGCAATAGCTCAGACCAACGGAACATGGCAAACAAGCAACAAGCAATGTTGTGAACTGAAGATAACTCTAGCGAAGAAGCGAAGACTGTTACTTTTGGGTTTCTGATAGTGGAATCGAAACGAAACACCTCTTGCACAGTGTCGTTTGTTTCAGAAGCATAACAATATTTTGTCATTGTGTCTCAACCACAGCACAACTGAAAAATATTCCAAACGTTGCTAAGCTGCTTGTGATTGGTTTCTGCGGTTTCTGCCAACTGTCGACTTGAGTCTTCAGCTCATTGTTTGTGCTAAAAAAAATAAAAGGTTAGAATCACTACGAACGATAGAGATAGAACACAAAATAATGTATTTGCACATGCGCACAAATATTTTCGTAGAATTCGAACTGGGTGGGAAGTTAGTTCACTCTCATTTAATTCCAATGCGTGTATGAACGATTCCATTGAATTTTCAACTTTTCCATCATATTCCTTACTTCATCTCATCTGCACATCTATGTATAGTCTAGTTTCAAAATTGCAGATAGTGACTCAAAGGTTGTACGGTTCATAATTGATACTAGACTATACAGATGTTGCGTAATGAAAACCGCCCTGGCGTGCTCTCAGCCACTTCCGCCACCAAAGTACGTATCCCAGTTAGGAGCGTGTTCCGATCCGTTCCCCTGAAAAGCAGTTCTGATAAAGCAAGTCATTGCGCACGCAAACCAGATAACAAAACAATCAACGACACGATTTTTTCTCCCGTCCTCGTCTCTCTCGCTGTCTAGCACCCGGCGGTCGACCCGTAGCCCGTCTTTTTTAGCGACAGAACCACAATCCGCCTCAGTAACAACCGGACAAGTTAATAAAGAAGTGTTTCGGAATCCCGCGAGTGACCTTTGGAACGTTTCCAAGCGACATGGACGAGCAACAGGTGATTTTGACGCTGAACACCAACAACGAGACGTCCGTCATCGTCCAAAACGCAAAAGTCATAGTGGCTAGGCAAGAGGGTAACGTTTTTAGCTATTTTCGTTTATTTTCGAGCCGATCTGTATGCGTGCGGACGTGCATACTGACCTTAATGTGCTTCCAATTGGTTTTTCTTGTACTGATAAGACGTTGTGTACGAATTTCTTTATGTGTGCATGTTCAGTTTATTTCCTACGATTACCATGCAAGTGGTCAGGGCCGTACTGTGATTTCGTGATGGGGCGATAATATTTGTCGCTACTTTTGATTTTTCACAGGACTGACGATAATGAGAATCATATTATTCCCAATTAGAGGCGGATCCAAGCAAGGCAATTTAACTGATCGATAACTTGACTTGTCATCAAAATAAAGGTTGATATGCAACAATACCTAATAAGTAAGCCTAAGCCCAAGACTGATTGATAACTAGGAGTTCAACTCTTGCAAATCAACGAACATGTTTCTGCAGTTGTAACTAGTACCTACTAAGAACTAGTTGTCCACCGTAGTTTTGAACAATCTTGGATAAATAAGAAAATGAGCTGGGCATTTTCCAATATTCACCGTAAATGAACCGGTCGAATAAACCAGTTTTTTTATGGTCAATGTCAGGTTCTCTATGGTTTCTGTGGAATATTGAAACGCTTTGGTAGATGACCGGTGTTTCGACATTTCAATTTGTTTGTTTAATGGTTAATCTTTAGATTGTATATCATTATGATTTTATTAGCCAATAAAACAGACCAAAATAAATTGAAATAATATTAAATTTGATTTAGGTAAATTTTAGTAATTATTTCACTTACTATTTATATATTGAAGGACAATATTATTTCCGTTCAACATTACTTTCCCATTCTCATCAAATACCGGTTCCCAATTTTCCATTTTTTTATAGAAATATTTATTTATTTATTAGACGGGAAAACCCCACTATATTTTAAAAATGACAATCTGACACAAAACCTCGAATTGTATTAAAGGATAGAAAAAACACCGAAATTCCAACCCAAAAACCTGGTAGTTGCGGTGCTTGACCGGTAGAGTTACCGGTGAATTTAGAAACACTCACAGGAACGGTTAATTTTGGAACGCTTCGGTGTGCAACCGGTTGACACCGTGGCATTCACCGGTGAATACTGGAAAATGCCCCACATGTGTCGCAGTGTCGTGTGTCTGCCAGTCAGTGAATGACTTTTCAAAAGTATTAAATAGCAAAAACACGTTTTTCCTAATTGTGATGAGAGTTAAGCTTGCCAATCATCAACAAACT
>JAVJAQ010005414.1:0-231987 GCA_032362365.1 Zygogramma bicolorata
CTGGTTGTTAAGTTGTTCAATTTTAGGTTTATTGCATATATTTACTATTTGGCCTATTGCAAATTTGGTAGATATGTTGATGCCACACAAGCCGCACATCTATGTCTATTCCCAAAAATTTTGTATGAAGGTCTTCAGGACTATTTTGTACATTGTAGGATAGTACAGTGTCAAAAACGAGAGATTTTGTCTTAGCTTCATTCAGGGCAAGTTTATTTACAAGAAACCTAGCTTAGGCTTGGTCCTATACCTCCTCCGAAGGCTGTCGTATACTACATCATGCCATCCAATCAGTAAATGTTTCTAGAGAAAATAACCTAACCGCCAGAGTAACATCGTGCCACCCGAAGCGAACAAATCGTGCCACTGACCTGCAAAATGCACCGTCTCCACTTTAAACTTCTCCGCTCCGGGAATAACAAGCTGCGAACACCCCAATTGCACCCCGTGGTTGAGGACGTGCACCAACACCGCACACACGGCCACCACCCACCCCCAACCGCCCTCCGGATAATAGTGTCTCCTTAAGGTGGTGGTTTTACGCGCGTCCAACGGCAGTTCGGGGGGTAGCAGGGTGTCTTTGAGGGCGCCGTTTGGAGAGGTGAGGGTGTAGTGGTGGATCGGGCATCGAATCTGGAATAGAGAATGGTTCTTCAACTCATTGGAATATCAAAATAAGCGATACGACCTTAATAGTTGATATCTAGGTCGAATTGGCGCTGCGATATTATTTTGAAATATGATTCATGTCATCAATAATGTTTATCGAGTAGAAGTAATGGTTAACGTTCTCATAAAAATTTGAAAAAGCACTAGAAACTAAAATAGTCGTTCACAAAATTTTATGGTTTGGGATTTTTAAACAACGTTAAAGTATCAACCTTAAATAGGAACCTAACCTAGCCTAACCTTAAATAGTAATAGTTGTCAATATGGTGCTTATTAGTTAGAGTTTTGTTAAATGTGGCGCTGCGATCTCAATTTGAAATATGTCACTTCAAAATTCACGTGTTCTACAAATATTAATTATCCATTCCTTTGTTTTACGATCCAGCCTTCTAGATCACTAGTGGTATATGTTGTCAAAACTAAGATGTCTAGAAGGATGGTGAACTGAGTTATACCTGGGCATGTTTGGGGTATACTTGGCGACACATGCCTATTATGATAATAAGCATCATGGCTTTTCGACATCAAATCAGTTCGGATGGCGTTTGCAACGAAAAGAGTTACAAATTTCCTAGGAAATGTATAAACGGCCGACCTGGCGGCTGGCTATACTTTTACTTTTGAACGCTGACTGATCAACAACCCATATTATTTGTTTAGAATACTGGCCAAATTCCCTATAATTGTGTTCCTTTCATTCGATTTGGTTTTTTATGAGTATGACATTGGATTTTGCTCATTTTGTTGACTGCTCGAATCAAAGAATATAGTTTTTCGATCGATCGGTTGACTATGCACTTCCAATCAGCGTCAACTAGCGATGAAGTTGAGAAACACACCACGATACGTAAAAATGACACTAATGACAGCACCATCCTTCTAGACATCTCAGTCAAAAGAATAAGTCTCGTTTACCGGTTGCTAGACAAAAGGCGTCGTTGAGCAATTCACTTTCCGACCTCTAAATTACTTGAGGGCCAGTCTCTCAATTGACAGATTGGATGTGCCAATTGACAGATCCAATCTGGCAATTGCGACTTTTTTGATCTTGATTCGGATTCAAATTGTTCGGTTGACACAATGTCACATTATCATCATACAAGTAGTAAGTAATAATCAAGTAACCTACGATGGAAATTCCAACTTTTCATGGATCATATGAACAGTGGTTGGAATTTTATAACATATTTAATCATCTCATTCATACTAATTCGAAGCTTTCTGACATTGAACGCTTTTATTCTTCAATAAATTCCGTTCAAGAGAATGCAGCCGAAGTCAAAAGCTCATTAGAAATTCCAGAAGAAATTTGCAGTGAGGCTTGTACTTTACCCAAGGAACGTAACAAAAAAGAAAGGCTCATTGCATTTAGTCGTCACATTGATACATTTTTGGGGTTTGCTTTTGATTCACATTATAGGAAATAAACTCTATTTCAATTGTAAACGGAAATTGTAAAAGGAGTGTTCGAGCAATAGTTTCCCCGAAATGAAAAATTTCTTGCATCTTTTGGAACTAGAGGTGGACATAATTGTGAATTCAAATCATTGGCTTCGATTTACTTCGAAAAAAAGTCGCAATTGCCAAATTAAAAAAAAAAAAAAAGTAAATTTTTTAGCAAAATGAAGGACTAATTCTAGACCACTCAGATCAACTTGAATTCTTTTGGAATTTGTCAAAAAAGGTGTCAAGTATCCGAGTAAACAAGTTTGGTTACTGGGCAAAGCTCCAAAACGCTGTAAATCTTGGCCAAACTGTTTTTTTGGCCCAAAATTAAAAAATATTTAATATCTCGGGCAATATTAAATGAATTTTCGTGAAAATAGGGTATCGGGGGTTTTTTGGGTCGATGATTACGATTTCAATGTCAGAAATTTCTGAAACACCCTGTGAACCGTAAAAACTACCCTTTCTTAGTGTTTTTTAAAAAATATTTTTGGAATAATTGTTACCAAATATAAATTATAAATGAGTATAAAAATCTGCTCCGGAATAAAATTGAAAACTTTTCACGATGTGTGATCAAGTGTCATCCTGTACGTAAAATAGAATATACGCCTCGCTACTTATACCAGATTTTGAGGAGATAGGAGACACCAGGGCATCATTGAACTTGTGCCATGTTCTTGCAAAATGATGTCGGCGGAGAGCCATGTAATGGCCATGGAGATTGCGTAAAGGTTATAGCGACAGGAAGCTGAATTGTTCGCCGTAGAATTACTCATGTGCAAGGCTCCTAGGGTCAATAGCTCAATAGTGTCGGATAATTTCCCTCTCCTATCTGTTGGAGAGAATTGTTTCAAATGAATCACCAATATTATAGGAAACTTGTGGATCGACAACGATTTCGTGAAAATACAGCAGACAACATCGAAAATGATATTTTCAAATGGAAAACCCACCTTGAAACCTGTTTTTCTCTATGTAAGAGTAGCCCAACTATCGATACTATCTTGATTTCGACAAAAAAACTGTTTTTTTTTTTCGGTTATATGGAATGATGTCTATCACTATCATCAGCTCGTACCAATTTGCAACATCAAACATAGACTAAAAATTGATCGAAATTGTCCGTTCCGTTAACCAGCTGACGAACGTCAACCCTCAGAAGTCGAAACTTGTGCGAACAGTGGATAAACGAGGCCTTACCTTTCAACGTGCGATTACCCAGCACGGTGTCCCGGCGGGGAATCGAACTCCGGTCTTCCTCTCGAAAGGTGGACGTGCTAACCTCTACACTACCGAGAACCACTGCAGTAATAAATACGTTGGGATACTTTACGCGATCTTCATGTCTAGAATCTCTTAGGCAACATGAAGTACTTGCTATATGAGCGCTTTCACTGACTTATGAGATTTTCATTTCCGTTATTGAATTCAATGAAAATGTATTTCGTAGTGTACGTTAACTATAGTTTGCCATACGGTTTGTGCATAGAGATCAAAGCAAGTGAACTGAAGTGATTCGACTGTGGTTACATACGAACTCAAACACCAGCATATTAGCATTTCTGATACAGTGAAGAGTAGATCAGAATGAAATTGTAGTAGATAGAACAGGAGAGTATTATTTGGAGGAGATTGTTTTTTAGAATCAGAAATGCAAATTCATTGAATCCAATATGGGAATGAAAATTCCGTAAGTCAGTACATGCGCCGATATAGCAAGTGCTTTATGGTGCGTGGAATATGCAAGACATGAAGAGCTCATAAAGTATCCACCAACGCATTTATTGCAGAGTATATGAAAATACCGAACAATGCATTTTGAATTATTCAACTTTGTCCCTCTCTGGCGGCTCTCCTAATAATAAGATCCTCTCATAACTTGCCAAAATTGTGTAGGGTCGTGAACCTAACAAAATATCAAAATATTATATACATATCGATATCGAGACTCTGGATCTACATAGACAATTGTCACTGTTCACAAGGTCCGCCTTCTGGTACTTTGCCCACTTCGACCAGATCTCTAATTATGTTAATACAAGCTTTCAGTCTCGGACCTAATATAAAAATAACTCTTTTTTCACCTAAGGATTCTAAGTTAGATATAGATTAGTTTCAACTCCCACTACCAAGGCTTGCCTTGTTGGGTAGTATGTATTTATTTACCGTGTACTTTCCTTCCCATTCTTCATTGTTTTAATTAATGTTCCTTTGAGTAAATGAATATTATTATATTATTATTAGGATTTGCTGAAAGTCATATTTGTAGGGTTTTGTGTCCTTCAAATTCTATGCGTATTTCCTTTAATTTTCGAAACAATTGAATTCACAATTTTGTCCGCCCCTGTAACGAAGTAAACACGCATCGAGATAAAAAACAGTACTTGACTGATCCCCCCGTCCCCCACCCCACCCGATCCCCGACCACGTCCTCCCACGACAACTCACCTGGGGATCGGCGGCGGGCACCTTCTCCGTGTAGATGAAGTCCCAGTTGTCCACTTTGATGCTGGGTCTGCGACCCACGCCGCGGACGTGACGGTCGCATGTCGGCTCGTCGATTGTTTCCTCGATGCGCGTCAGAGCCAACACGTGGAACTTTTGCGACGGCAGCGGTCCGTCGCTGGCGGGGTCGTCCAGTTTGATCGGGTCGGCTGGAATTGAAAAGGTAGCCATTAGTCGCAATCAAATTGAAATTTGCTTTTTCGTCAAATATTTTACATTATATATATATATATATATATATATATATATATATATATATATTGTTCTCAACAAAAGCGAAAGTGTACTCTTATAACAGTATATTTCCAATATTTCGACAAACGGTAATTGTCATCATCAGGGAGCTACAAAAATAATGCTAATGAGTGAAAATATAAAACAGATTTTCATTATTTTCCTGACATTGTTAGTGAGGGTGGTCGCTGAATGAAATGGTTGAAAAAGTCGGTTGACACATAGTAAAAATTCTCAAAAACAATGATACTGATGTACATCAATACACGTTAAAAACTATTTTATTCCTTTGATTGAAAAACTGTTGTGACGAATATCATGTGGAGGTGATCGATGGCATGAAATTATGTGCTAATAAAGGCGCCAAAAGTCATTTGTCGAAAATGTCAAATGTCACTGAAAATTCTTATTGAGAAACAATTTGGCCTGAGTCGCTGAGAACATCAATCGATTATAGGTGCTACAAAAAATGGTAGCAAAATGTAATATAATAATGATAAATTTGAAATAAATTTGAAAATGAAAGTGAAATCATTTTAATTGTGTGTTGGCAACAAGGTCACAGGAAACTGTAATCATTGGTCACTTGTCAACTGCATTCCCTTATTCACATCATTTCCGTTAAAATTACAAATATGGTTTTCAATGCCCGTTAGGAGAAACAACTTCTCCCATTTTTCAATTCTTTTACATGTTCGATTGCTCATATCTTTTAATTAAAGTTTTATATTATATTTGTACCATTAAGTCGATGTGTTGTGATATGTTTATGTCGTCCTTCATGTTTAAATCAAAAAAGGATTATTGACCTCACATTCGTAAGTGAGCACATGATAAAAAAAAAATGTCTATTCTTACAATTTTTTCCAATTCATTGTAGAGTTCCTGATGAAGAGCCAATAAAGACTCGAAAGCTTGAACAGATTAAAGAGTTCACTTTGTTCCAATTCCTTGTTGACTGCACACCCGAATATTAAAAGGATTCTTCTTTAACTTAGACAGTCTTCTAACCTTCTCACATTATATATATATACATATATATATATATATATATATATATATATATATATATATATATATATATATATATATATATATATATATATAAAGGTAGAGATTTGAATCGACTGAACAGATTACGTATGAGAGATTGTGTCGGGTTTCGCAGTCTGAGGAATAATAATATATATATATATATATATATATATATATATATATATATATATGTTTTATTGACGTGTTCGATTTCGAGGTTGGTATTGGTGAGTTGGATGGTGACAGATGCGCTGCGACCTGCTTAGATCTATTGTGCCCCATCTTCTTCTGCTATCTCAAGGTGTTCTCGTTTATAGCAGCCCCTCAAGCCTCAATTCCTTCAGGAATTTAAGGATTTTGAGGGGATCTATTTGTGGTATTTCTCCCACAGTCAGCTGGAATGGTCCCAGTATATTCGATCTTTTGTGATGTACAGCAAAACACTCCATTAGGATGTGATGGGGTGTTTCTGGATGTTCTCCGCAGAACTTGCAGGTGCTGTCCTCCTCTAAGCCTAGCTTCCTTAGGTGTTCTTTGAGTCTGCAATGCCCCGTTAGAAATCCCGTGATTGCCTTCAGACTAGTTTTGCTGAGGTTAATCAGTGTCTTCGATCTTGCTCGGTTGAAGTTTCCGAGGAGATCTTTGGCCTGCCCCAGCCCTGGAAGTCTTTCCCAGTGTGTTGCTCTCATTGCTTCTTCCGTTTTATTGAGTTCTTCTTGGAAGTAAGAGTTTCCAAGTCCGCAGAATGGTTCTGGCCCGATCAGTGGTGTTGATGCACCTTTTCGTGCCAGAATGTCTGCTTGTTCGTCCCCTCCACTCCGGCGTGCCCTGGCACCCAGAGTAGGGTCACCTTGTTGTTCCTGCTTAGGTCGTTAAGTTTGTCTAGGCATTCCCAAACCATCTTCGAATTGATGCAATAGGAACTCAACGCTTTGATGGCTGCTTGACTATCGGAGAGGATCACAATTTCCTTGTTCCGATATTTCCTGTCGAGCTTGATCTGAATACACCTTTCTATGGCGTGAATTTCCGCTTGAAAAATGCTGGGGAACTGGCCCATGGGCTCGGAGATTTGGTGCGAGGCCCATAGACTCCTGCTCCAGTTCCCTCGGGAGTTTTGGACCCGTCTGTTACCATGTTATGGTATTCCTATCTAGTGCTTGAATGGATTCTTTGCTCCACTCTCTTTTGGTACTCAGTTCTGTTCGAAAGAGTTTTATAAAACTGAATTTCTTGATGATTTCGTCAGTTGGAAGATCGGCAAGGTGTGCGCTTTCAGGAGAGGCTGAGTTCCCCCCACCGTGTGCTATCCCCTTGAGTCCGACTTTGGCCAACCTGAGGTGTGCTCCCCAAGCAGTTCTCCTCACCATGATATGGAGAGGTGTGAGGTCCAAGATGACCTCTAGTGCTGCCGTTGGAGTCGATCTCATTGCTCCTGTTATGCAGAGACATGCAAGTCTTTGCACCTTCTCTAAGGTTTTCCTTGTTGTGGCGAATTCGGTTCTGCCGTGCCACACTACTGCTCCGTAGGTGATCATAGGTCTCCCTATCATGGTGTACATCCATCGCAGTACCGATGGGTTACAGCCCCACGTTTTTCCCGCAATGTTCCTGCACACCATCAGTGATGATTTTGCCTTGTTCACGATCTACGTGTCTGTTCCAGAGTAGTTTCGAGTCTAGGATAAGCCCTAGATACTTCACCTCTTGCTGCCATTCTAAGTCTGCTCCGTCGAGACGAACGGTCCTTAGGTGCTGAAGCTTTGTTCTTCTAGTGAAGGGTACCACTGTGGTTTTCGCTGAGTTGATTCTCAGCCCCACTGAGAGGCACCACCTTCTGGTAGTCTCTAGCTCCCTTTCTACTAGATCGCAGAGGGTTCCTTCGAATTTGCCTTTGGCCATGATGACTATGTCGTCGGCATATCCTAGGCAAGGATATGCCGATATATGATTTCGAGGTTAGGTTAGATAGCATCGCGATATAACTTCAAAATCGTCTCGGTAATTATTTATTAATTATTATACACACACAAACGGTAAATAATTGATAGGAAGTTGGAATGATGTGTACCGGGCACCTGAGGAATGAAAACGAGTACTTCTGTTTTTTTTTGTTTCAAAAAAGAAGGAGGGATATGCCCTTTTTCCGAACTTCAGAGGACCATAACAGCAACGGAACAAAGGGAGAGCGCCGCGTTTTGACTGCCGATTCGTAATCAGTGGCACAAAATACACAAGTTGGTACCAAATCTATTTCGGAACTGAAGACGAAATTGGCATCATTGCATTTTCAAACCAATTTTCAATCAAATTTTGAAAAAATTACACTTTTCGACAACTGAACCTTGAAATGATGCTCTTCGTACTCATTTTTCAATAGCTTTCTTCTAACAAAATATACATAAAACCCAATTATTTGCGAAAAATCTCAAAACACACTTGTCGAAAAAAAAATTGGCACACGCTCCTACCAGCCACTGATTTTGACATTACTCACAAGATAAAATATCAACAGGCTAGGTATGCAACATCGATGAAGCACTTCAACAAGTATCATTGAAGAACTTTGCAACCATCAATACTCACAAACTTATATATGCGGAGAAATTTGATGATGCCATATGGCATCACTGGGCTGGAAAGGGTTACAAATTTTACATCGATTTGGTTCAGATTTTCAAAGAATAATCACATCAAAAATGTAAATGAAACAGTTCCATTTCATTCAACTGTGATGGCGTAGCAACTAGATGCCAGTTTCTTTGTCAGCGATATAAAATGTTCTTCTTACCTCAAAATACGATCTATCTCTCTAGTCTTAAGAATTCGACATTATCAGATTTGATAATTATGCCATTAACCAACCGCACTTCTTCAATTTCAAATTTGAATGATAGTATTCAAGTTTTTTTTTTGTAATTCACAACCAACCGAAATGAACTGATTTGCATCACACCACTTTTTCATTCCAGATCTTCAGCAGTTGATAAGCTGGGAGTTTTTGTGTTTCATATCAATCAATGGTTGCGTCATCTGCGAACAATGTTAACGTGGCCCTAAGGTTCAAATCAGTCATGTCCTTCTTCTCCATGAAAATATCGTTTATCCCAAGAAGAGCCCTGTGGTACACCACTGATCAATATGTTGTCATAGATATTTTCTCTGCTATTACTAATTTTTCTGGTCTCTCGAATAAGATTTTATTCATTCATTTCAACTACCCTGAAGCCATAATTCCTTTATAATTTTTTTAATTGAATAATTCGAGTCAGAATAAATCGACGAACCCAGCTATCGTTTTGTAATATTTGGTATACAGCGTATTTCGAAAGTAAATGAAATCAAAAATTCCGAGAAGAAATATTTTCGAAGGAAAACCTCAGATAAGTCGATTTTTGAATTTAATTTGTGATATTGAAAAATTTCCTTCACACACCATACTTGAAAGATATTTTTTCAAAATGACATACCCTGTATATAATAAGGTTTTTCAAATCCCCCATGAATGCTCATTTCAAACGAAGCACCACCCATAGTACCAAATTCGCACATACTGGTAAACATTATCAAAAAAAATTATAGTTGGAAATATTTGAAAAAAATGTTCCAATTACCTGTCATTTTCTGATTGACTCTACCCTGGACGAATTCGAGAACATTTGAGATGATTTCAGGTTTGATTTTTCATTTCTTCAATATTGGTGAATCCATTGAAATAACCCTTGTACCCAACTCCCATTGCAATAATCTGGAGATCTTGCTGGATATTATATTGTTCTGCATCTACCGGAAGAAGAAATTCAAGAACAAATTGATTTTTTTATTGTTCTATGTCAATTGATTTCATTAAGGAATTTCACCATGTTTTGATACAGATAGAGCATGTTCTATTCTGTTGAAATTCCAACAAAATACAAAAAACTACGAAGAGAAATTTCATCCACTATAAAAATAACTTTCAAACAGTATCCAGATTCACCAAATGATAAAAAACAAAGTTGGCAGAAAACGCTGTACATTCAACAGTATTTCCGAGAAGTATCAAGAAATGTATGATAAAGTATTATGCAAACCATGAAATGTAGGCGGAAGAAATTATACTTGTCTTTCTTGAGAAGGAATAAAAACTGTTCGACACTAAGGCTCGATCTACGTCTGATCGAGTCCGGTTGACAATGATCTCTGTAGAGTGGTAGTAGTTTGATTCCCCAACATCCTAAACACTCAATTCCTGAGGCTTTCGACGAATCGAAACAAAATGATAAAGGTGGGTTAGATTATTCAGGGAGCTAGCACATGGCAAAGCTCACTGCGACCTTCATTGATATACTGTAATGCTCTATATTTATCAGAGCTCATCCTATCCAGCTTGATCCTTTCAATGAGACTTCATATCATCGATACTGGCCGGTTCCTATGGTAAGCAGTTTCTAGTCTATCCAGTCGGCATCCTGTATGCGTCAGCTTTCCTGACGTTACGCACATGTAGTCCGGTTATGCTAGAAACTGCATTTATTTATTTCTACCTGACCCATAATGTTTCTATGTTTTTTGAGTTGACTTTGCCTTTGTCAGTAAACCCACCAATTATCTTTCAACCTCGCGGTTGTGGTTACGCAGGTCTTCCTCGAGTATGGGAGAAGGTTCTTTCATGCAATTTCCAGCCTACCCGATTCCTGGAAGATTGTATCACCAGTTTTTCAATTTGATTTGTATTGTATGTGTTAATGGATGTCTTTATAATAATATATGCTTTCGCTGATGCGCAGGAGGATTCTAGACTAAACCTGGCCTCCTCCACGAGTAGCAAATTATAATTAAGGAAGTACTGAACAAAAGCCATGTGTTTGTGTGTATATAATTATAAATCATAATAATTACATATCGAATATTTCGGGTTTGTTGAGATTGTGAGATCTTCCAACTGTTGTGACAATTGAGAGCAATTAAATTTGATGTATTCTTGTCAAGAATATCATTCGGTAACAGAAATCAAACAATCTGCAAGTGGAAATACGTATCACAAACATCTTTCAATTTCATTGAAGTCAAGAAATTCTTGACAACTGACTTTGATGCCAAACTTCACACATCGGTACAGTTTTTCAGGATAGATCATGTCTGTGCCTTACAGATCATCAGGACCTGACAAGAAATTTTGTTCAAAATGGAATGCAATGTTTTTGAGAAGCAGATTCAACAATTGATCCCACGTGTTTTATTTCATGAGAGTATTGCTGCTCTAATCATCATCCTCCTTTACTTCATTTTAAATTCCTACATCAAAATACTGGGTCGAAATCCATTTTCTCCGAAAATAGGGTAGGTATATTGCAAAGATCTGGAAAGAAAGTTATAACTCGATTCTCAATTTCAATCCACAATACTTTCAACTTGGAATCTCATTACAGAAGCGGATAAGGGTGCTCCGAAAGAAAACTTTATAAAATGTATTGTAATAATGAACTGAACGAGCCTTTGATATGAAGTGAAAAAGGATAGATTGAATTGATCCCAAAGAAATATCAATAGTTGAGTTGATGAGTTTAGTAGATGTAATTCAATTGAAAACTACACAGAGAGATCCATAGTAGGAAGGGGATTGTATATAAAGCAATAATTAATAATAATAATATTATAATAATAATAATAATAATAATGTGTCTTTATTCATATAATATACAGGAAAAAAAATTGCAATGGGATGGTGCCGTTCAGCAAAGCGGCTCTTCCACGTAACCATCCTATCGAAATACACAGTGAAATAAAGATTTGAAATTACGGATAATACTAAGTTTCATGTGCAGAACAGTTAGAAATAATGTGGTAGTGTTCACTGTTCGATCACCAACCACTGCCAATGATCCGCTTCTATGGATTCAATCGCTATCTGTTGTTGATAATATACTGTATGAGCTTATTTTTGAAGGTCTGGGTATCCTGGATAGCTTTCAGAGAAGGAGGAAGACTGTTGAAACATTTCACCGACATATAACTAAAGGAAGATTGAAACAATGAGGTGCTGTGTCTGGGTACGGTGTATAAGTCACGATATCTGGTGGGGCAGTCGTGCACCTGTATTCCAGATTTCAATTTATCCACTAGATATATTGGGGAGTTGTATTTGTTCAATTTGTGAATAAGGCATAACATACTAACGCGGTAACGCTCGTCGAGCGACAGCCACTTCGAGTCTTTCATGGCGCTCGTAATGTGGTCATATTTTCTTAGGTTGAAACTGAACCTTAAACAAGAATTCTGTAGATTCTGCAACCTTCGCTTGTCCTTGTTCAAAAGAGCGGGCCAGTATATAATGTTACAATATGATAGTTGGCTCAGTACCAAAGAATCAGAAAGCTGTAATTTCACTGCCTGGCTGAGATTATTGCGATTGAGGTATAAGGATTTTAGCTTGAAGTATGATTTCTGTAGAAGGTTTCCAACACAGGTACCGAATCTCAAGTTAGAGTCAATAAACAGACCTAAGTTTTTGGAAGAATTACTGGGTGTGAGAATGTTATCTCCCACTCTTATAGCAAAATGTGAATGTATAACTTTTTCACGCTGATTACCAAATACCAAAAGTTCAGTCTTATCTCCGTTGAGACGCAACAAGTGCTCAGATGATTTTTGTTCAATTTTACAAATATTCGAGTTGATTTTTACAACGGACTCTTTCAGATCAGCGTAATTAAATGAGTAATATAGTTGAGTATCATCGGCGTATTGATGCATGTTGCAGTGCTCCAGATACGAATAAAAGTCAGTCGTGTATAAAGTGAATAGTAGAGGTCCCAGCACGCTGCCTTGTGGTACTCCTCTATTCAGCTTAAGAAAATTCGAATATTTATATAATTGGGGAGATGAAGTAAATGGTTGCACATTAGCGACGAATCTTCCGTTTGTGATATTCACGAAACCGTACGTAGCATATAACAGATTTACCATATTTTTTTACTTTTGTTATTATAGAGTCTTCGAAATAATCAATTAGCTTCGAAAGGATAATTCTCCAATAACCTTGAGAATAATTGAGCAACTCACTCTAATAACAAAGTAATAATAAAAAAAAGTTTTTTCCTCTCATTGAGATCCCTGAAGCGTCACAACTCTAACTAGGTTCTCTGGAAATTACAGTGTATTCATTCCCTATTTTAGCCCAAACATCAAAAAGCTAATTCGTGAGAGAAAGTCGCAGTTTCAGGATATATATCTTCCTGCCTCCTAGACTATTTCCTATGTTGCACAAAGGCAAAAAAATTAATTTGTGCGTTGGCTCATTACACCAACTCCAACTCCCAAGACTGTTTATAAACGTTAAAGATAACGAGCGATGCTTGAAACTGTGTAACGCAAACGTACATTCATTCATGGTGTATCACAATATAACTTAATTTCTCGGAAACCCGTTGGGGAATTGTTTCAATTATTAGAAAGTTCAATGCGCTAGTGGATTGTAGCTGTTATGTGGCGGTTTAACAGTTTCACATCTCTATTTATATTTGCGGAAAATGGAAACAATAAATTCATTTTCCGCAAAAAAAAAAGTCAATGAAACATTCATGCATTTTTCACCAGGGTAAATAGGAGTGCTGTTGAGCTGTATATAGATTGTATCTTGAGTACTCCCATCAGTTTCATGAAGTTATTGCTCATATAATCATCTTCACATCAAATAGATATCCTTTGAAATCAGGGCGCGTTTCTCTAACAAAAGAGAGTCCTCGAGTGAAGAAAAGTCATAGTAGATCTAAATGCTGGGATTAGTTTTGACGAGGGCGAGCAGATGTGCTCGAAGGCTTTCTCCTTTATCAACCACCCATCTTGCTGCCATTATTTTCCGGGAAACAACTTCTATATAGACAAACCCTGTGCAAAACCCACCTAACATGAAACATAGCAATAACATTGAAAAATATGTTTTTCGAATCACATTGTAATATATACTTCGTTGAAGAGATGTTATAGATATATAATAATATTCTAATATATGGATGTAATGTTATAGTCTGTAGGAAAGAGAAATAACATTCGCACTATACATGTAAGCATCGACATATTTATAGTAGTCAATGCCAAATATTTTTGGGAGATTTGGGTTGGGTTACCTTCTGTAGAGTAGTTGTTTATTCTGTGGTCCTGCATTTTTTTTTCAGACAACATGCTTGAATGAAAATTATCAGGATTATTTTGATGCACGAGTGTAATTCGGTAGAATATTTCCGGAGTTAAAACAACGACGTTTAAAATTCAGTATTTATGCCTGTCAGGATGACAAATGAACATTTTAACAATCGTTACTATAGATACACGGACCGAGCGGGTATTTTTCGATACCTACCGGGTATTTACCAGCCCGAAAATGTCCCGCCGGGAATTTATCGGGAGTAATTACACAAGTGCTTCAAAATTACCGATAATTTTCCATGAAAGCATGTTGTCTAAAAACTGCAGTTTATTTTCATATTTTGTCGAAAGAGCCTGACTCCGAAGGAGGAGGGCTTTTTTAGCAAAATATGAAAATAACCGAATGCAGTTTTTTTACTGACAACATGCTTGAATGTAAAATTATCAGGTTTATTTTGATGCACGAGTGTAATTCGGTAGAATATTTCCGGAGTTAAAACAACGACGTTTAAAATTCAGTATTCATGCCTGTCAAGATGACAAATGTACATTTTAACTATCGTAACTATAGATACACGGACCGAGCGGGTATTTTTCGATACCTACCGGGTATTTACCAGCCCGAAAATGTCCCGCCAGGAATTTATCGGGAGTAATTACACAAGTGCTTCAAAATTACCGATAATTTTCCATGAAAGCATGTTGTCTAAAAACTGCATGAGTTTATTTTCATATTTTGTCGAAAGAGCCCGACTCCGAAGGAGGAGGGCTCTTTTAGCAAAATATGAAAATAACCGAATGCAGTTTTTTTACTGACAACATGCTTGAATGGAAAATTATCAGGTTTATTCTGATGCACGAGTGTAATTCGGTAGAATATTTCCGGAGTTAAAACAACGACGTTTAAAATTCAGTATTCATGCCTGTCAAGATGACAAATGTACATTTTAACTATCGTTACTATAGATACACGGACCGAGCGGGTATTTTTCGATACCTACCGGGTATTTACCAGCCCGAAAATGTCCCGCCGGGAATTTATCGCTGTTATTGATCGAAAATGTCCCGCTTCATATGGGATTCTTAACATACGATGGAAATATTCGCTGTAATTGATCGAAAATGTCCCGCTTCATATGGGATTCTTAACATACGATGGAAATATTCGCTGTAATTGATCGAAAATGTTCCGCTTCATATGGGATTTTTAACATACGATGGAAATATTCGTCAATAATAACAACGCATACTTGGCAAAAATTAAAGAATGAGATTACATCAACTTGGTAGAATCTAATGCTGGGGTCGATCCATCTTTATCTGATATTCAGATGATAACTTTTCCTTCAAAATCGAGTATCTTCATGATTGGAAAAACTATGTGAGATCGTTCATTGAAGGTTCTTCCCAGAAGCTTTGATTTCTCTTTCATGCGAAGAAATACTTCACTAGTTAGTTTGGTTTACAATATACAGAGACGACCTGTCTCAGGAAATAGTTCTCAAGTATGGAGCCCAACACCAAAACATTATTGCAACTTGATTCTAATCAGTGGAAAGCAATCCGTCTTGTTGGTGATTCCTCACTCACGGACTCGCTCACATCGTGGGAGCATCGTAGAATGGTCGGAAACTTGTCATTCTTCTATAGATGTTTTCACGGTTGGGCACTTCTGATGTGTTGGCAATATAAACACAGATGACCCGACGGTGTGGAATTCATACCTAGGTAGGTTTTCCCTGTAGCTTACAAATTTCAAAAATTTAAGTTGAAGTTGATTTTCCTGCCTCCTGTCCCTTGAATTCTCGCTCATTACAAGGTTTCCCTTTCGTGTGAATCCGTATATCAATAGAATAACAGGCTCTGTTTTCTGCGAAGAATACAAATCTCAAGTCGAAACGCGGCGCTGAGCTTTCGTTATGGAATGAACAATACTCATAGTGCCTATATATTCCACCTATTTCTATTGAACAACGATCGGAACTCCCAAGCTTTTTCCCACATTCTGTAGTAGCTTTCTATTTTTGGAAATACTGTCATTCGTAATGAAAAAATGACAATAATTGGAAAAATAGGATCGAGGATAGTGGGATGGTTTAAAAGAGGGTCGGCCATCAAAGGCATGGACCTACCGATTATGGTTTCGGTAATATTAAGAAAAAAACTAGAATATATAGATTATGTGAACTGTGAAGTGCACACAGATTCCGAAAGGAAATGATAGGCTCTCCTTTCGACCTCGTATTTCGAGATTCTTGTTCTATTCACAGTTTGCAGATACATTGCATCAACGAAACCTTTTTAATCCTGTAACATTGCTATAATATCCTACCTGACTGTAACAAATTCAAAGCATATATCGTAAAGTTACACGTTACGATAATGTAACATTGTAATCGAACTGTTATTGTTATATCACAATGTTTAATTGGGAAGATGGGAATAACTGAGCACAATCACAAGTCTCTTTGACGAGAACCTAAATGGATACCTCCGAACGGTCCATTATCAAGACAGGAACAATCATATACATATTTTATCCTTCTTTGGATTGGTTACGTTGGCACGTTCGCTTCTTGACCTTATTTGAAATAATATCCAACTCCAAATTTAGTTTTTGGAGAACAGGGTGATTGCAGAGGAAGCCGTTGTCCACTTTCTGAACACAGTGTACATAAAACTGGATAGCAAGCAGCTGGTTGCAGGGCCGTTCTATGATTTCTCTCGAGCGTTCGATTTCGTAAATCATGAATTACTACCTCTTTGGAATCCGGGGATTCAGGGAATAGACTTGTAGGTGGTTGGAATCATACCTAACAGACAGGACCCCAGAGGGTGCACCTGAGGGTTCATGATGCAAACTTCTGCTCCACAAATAAATGCATAGAGACTGGAGTCCGTTTTTATTATTTTCGTGAATGACTCTCCTAAATATTTTAGCAATTGTCAACCTACTCTATTTGCTGATGATCTCCCAGTAGTTGCATCTGGCACCCCCAAAAGCAACCTTACTGTGGTTTCAACAGACTACATAGTAGCTTCTGATTAATAAAGTATTAAAAAAATCACCTTGTACTGAATGCGCTGAAAAGTGATCTCGGGCAGTTTTATGCCTCGAATCTGTCTACTCAACTCAGTCTACTGGTTAGATATGAAAACTCTTTTCTTTGTCAATCAATTGTTGTTGAATTCCTTGGAATAAATGTGGATTCACATTCAAATTGGAAAATTATACAGAATATGTTACAAAAAATGTTATCTTACTGATTTGTACTATGGAGAATGGGGAAATTTGTAGGTAGAAATATTCTACTGATCTATTACTACTCATATATGTAAATTCCTCGTTATCATACGTGATAACTATATGGAGAAATTCGATATGATTGAGTCTCTTTCGATATTAAGAAAAAAATATTGAGAACAATGACGTTCAAAGACCGAAGGTACTCGTGCAAAAATGTAATTGAACAACTAGGCATTCTAATTGTCATATCTCCCTACATTTTACATTTTCAAATGTGAAATATTTGTGTTGCACTGTATCTAGTGAAAATGTCAAATACAATATGAAAGAGGGTTCGGTGATTAGACTACCCCAACACTAACGGCAGATAGTTGTTCTGTGAAGCCTTCGAAATTATATAATCATTTATCTAATGTTCTGAAAATTATAGCTGATGTTGAAACTTTCAAAAGTGACACGAAAAGTATACTCTCACAGCACTCGTTATACTTGTTGGACGAATATTTCTATTCCCATTTCTAGACTAATATATGTTAAAACTAACGTATATACTTAGTTTTCATTCATATGTTTATATTTGGTGTGCAAATGTAATTGTTTTTAGTGAGTGTTGTTAGACAACTGTTTGTGTAGTTTCTGTTTTGGTGACCTGTCCACATATCATGAATTTGACCATATTGGAATGAATGAATAAATAGATAAAAAAACAATCCAACATACCAGGACGGCTATAGTCGGATTTATTTCCACAAGTATGGAATGGAATGAAATAAAATATATATATATATATATATATATATATATATATATATATATATATATATATATATATATATATATATATATAGTTCTTGCTGTAGTGAAAATGCAGTCAAAAAAAGGGGCTTTCGGTAATGTTTATTACCTTCTTCGGGACAACTACAGCTAGGAATCTCAGTAGTCGCATAATTTCACACAGAAGCGACTGTAGAAGAAACATCAATTCGTGTGCCTTATCGGAACATGTGAATCGTAATGATCATCGAATGGATTATGAGACACAGAGAAGAATCTTTCGAAAAGAATATTTCTAGAAATGGTTCATATTCATAAAGAACAACATTCTATGAATAAACGAACCGACTTGAACAACCTCAGGCAGATATATACTTATTTATTACTTTTCAACGAAAAAAAAAATATAACATCCGTTAACCAAAATTTTCCGCCTTGATTGAGTAAACTTGTCATTTCATTTCATTCATGTATTTTCTGTTTGTTCTGATCCAATTTCATTTCAATCTCACGTTAGTAAGTACTCCATTTATAAAATAACTTATATATATATTGTAATCAACCATTTTATAGTTGTCCCGAAGAAGGTAATAAACATTACCGAAAGCTCGACGTATAACAAAGAGTTTTCTTTGTAAATTTAGCCCTTTTTTTTTACTGCAACCTCACTACAGCAAGACCTATACTCGAACCAGTCACGAAATCGTTATTCTATATATATATATATATATATATATATATATATATATATATATATATATATATATATATATATATATATATATATATATATATATATATATATTGATGTGTTGAAGTGCGATACATCAATATCATATAGGTTTTAACTTAGAAATACAGCCCCACATGTGAACAATGTGCTTCGATATAAAATAACCTATCAAACGAGATATCCTTCTTCTCAATTTGTTGGCATTTGAGTGATTGACAGGCATCATTTTCACTACTTTTCGATGAAAAACTTCAAAGTAAGTTTCCACCCTTCATCAAGAACGGCATTTTAATTTTTTTTTCATTGAATAGGAAAGCTCGTTCTTTCCTGATCAATAGAACTGTTCATTCCTGAGTTATCAGCACTCAAAGTGAACCATTTCATGCATTTCAGGGATTGTGAATACACTTTTGATTCCTAGGAATTGAAAATGAATTTTTAATCCCTGGAGATTTTAATTCAAACATGTTCCGATCAAGCGTCTATTTTTTTCCGTTGCCACAGTGATTTGCCGTTGCAAAGAACAGCTGGAAACAGTTGTTGCAATAGAGACTCTTCCAAAATCTCATAGGAAACGACTTTTTTCTGATAAAATTTTTGACATAACATTCCGCAACAGAGCTGCGTATCATTTATTTTATTAATTGCCATAGCGACGCACGTTGTACATCAAAACTCTCATTGTGATTAGAGTGCTATTGAATAATTTTTTTAATTACGTTTTCCTTCTCTCAATCCCTCGACCAATTTTAGCCGAACCAGAGAAAATTTTTCGCCTCGGGATGGAAAGTATGACTTTAATCCCTTGGTGTATGATATACTTTTTTCAACTCGAATTTGTAATGGGAAATTCGAATGAGTTTCAATCTATGCCAAGCAAGATATAATTATCGTATGGGTTGAGTTATTGAAATGGATTGAAGTGATTTTCAAATGAAATTCATACAAAATTTAGATTTTCATTATTTTGAAAATCGTTAAAAATGAAATAGTAGTAGTGGTTGGTGATTATTCAGGAACAGCTAGTCCAATTTGCAATAAATCAGTGCTGTAGGGAATAAAATGATCTATCAAACGAGATATCATGATTTTCCATCTGAAAAAATAAGGATTTATATCAGAATTCATACAAGTGTGGAAGGGCAGATTTGTAATCTACCACGAAAAGTTGCTGCATTAATGAAAACCTGTTCCTCCTGACTGAAACATGCCCTATCAGTCAGCAACTTCTCTCATAACTAAAATTTCCCAATAAAAAAATAAAAAATCAATATTCATCGAAGTATTTATCGTTGTTGATGTTTCGAAATACAGATCTGCTTCTATTTCCAAAACTTATTCAGCAATAGTTCTCTTCAAAGTTCGTTTTCGAAAATCTGTCTACTTTTTGTACCAATGTTTCAGAGTCTTCCCTTGGAAAAGAAAGTGATTGAAGACAAAACAAATTCTATAGTCGCAAAAGAATGTATGCGTTGCGTGGTACACCATGTAAAACCCATAATTTGTGTTCGTTAAGTTCAACAGGAATTTGGATGGAAGCCTTTTTACAGACTGCTTTACATTTGTTACACATAAAAACATCGATAAAAGTAAAAAACCATGAAGATATACTGTTTCAAATGATACAGGGTGATGTACAAATTCCCCGGAAGTATAGCGAAAAAATTTAATCAAAACCAACTTTTTCCAGTACGCCAATTACAACTGAAATTGGTCTCATCGTGAGAATAACTGAAATTTATGAGGCATACTCTTTGTAAGTATCTAGTGTGTTCCATCAAGAACAAATTCTGGCTTAGCCATGAAGTACCACGCAGCGCGTAATTTTTTTTGCAGATTATGATTCGTTTCAGATTCAACTATTTCCTATTCCAAAGGCAGACTGGGAAAAATTGATCAAAAACATTTGTCACTACCGCCCGATCCAAAAGCAGATTCCTTCATTATTTTGTGTGTGAGAATACTTGCATCTCAACGAGTCCAGTTGATATAAATTGCACATGGCTACCGCTCTCGAAAGACAAAATCATATGTCAAATTTCAAATCTTCCAGAGATTTCCGAAAACGAACCTTTGAGAGAACTATTTGTGAACACGTTCTGAAAACGGAAGCAGATTTGGTTTCCGAAACGTTGAAAACGAAAAGGATTTCAATAAATATAGGTTCTTGTATTTCTTTCATAGGCAAATTTGAGTTATACGAGAAGTTGCCGTTTTCAATCAGGGAACACATTACGCAGCCAGCTCACAAAAACTCGACTACCGAATGAAAACAGCGACACCAACAACTGCTTTCACCGTAACCATGCGAGTGCGGGAAATCCTACATCGGAGAAACCAGAAGATCATTATAAGTGAGAATAGGAGATCGCAAGAAAAATACACAATGAGGAGAAACCAAGAAATCGGTAATAGCGAAGCACGTTTGGACGAACCACCACAGCGCTAAATAGTCTGGATACGATTTCATACACAGGGAGGAGCACTGGTTCAAGTGAAAATTCAAGAAAGCCGCCTAAATTGTCAACAACGATGCATTCAATCGCCCAAGCGTAAAAATCCAGAATGTGTGAAAACGAATCATGCAAAGGGTGAACCAACTTAGGGTCGGTGAGAGAGAATCTCGCGCCAATACATCCATGTGCCTTTTTGGTAGATCCCGTGCGCCTCATGGTTAGCAACGTCCCATAAATTTCTTCGATATCTCAACACCATTTTCTTTGAAACTTTTCCATTTCAGTAACACCAAACTGATATTTTTGCACTCGACCCTAACACCAAACTAACAGTTTGGTGTTAGGGTAATTATTATTTAGGAAAAGTTTCAACTTTCACACCAAAGGTTCCAAACTCATCGTTTTTTTAACCATTTTCTTTGATCAATCAAAAATTTTAATTTTATCTTTTTCACCAAAGAAATCCATTCCAAACTTTTCTCTTTGGATTTGATTACCTTATTCGATTTGTATACAATATTTTCTCCCCTTTTTCTTCGTAACAGGTTTCAATAAAGTCAATCATATAGACAATGGAAGTCCGAATCAATACCACTCAACAAGGAACATTGGCAACCACATTCAAGCAGACATGAAACATTTTACTTGATGAGTTGTTCTAAAAATTGTTCTTGATATGAAATTGTTCGTTTCCGTTGAACGTCAACCCTCAGAAGTCGAAACTTGTGCGAAAAATAGATTAATCCTTAATTTGATCGCAGGGACAGCTCTATGCTAACATAAATAACCCAATGTGGACAGAAAGTAATTCAACAAAAATACTTGAGTTGATTGGTATCAGGATGAACTTTGAAACTTTTCCTAGAGACACCAATCTTATCGTTTATTCGCGAAGTTAATATTTTGATGAATATTTTGAAAAAAAAATGATATTCTTGAAAGAATAAAGTGGTTCATCTAATGTACCACTGCACGGATCATGAAGAATTATATAACATGAAACAATCTTTATTCTTCCCCATACAGAGTGCATAGAACATGTCGAACGTATTCAATAGCTACGAATCTGTGAGTTTTTCGTGCTGCATAATACACATTTTCTTCTGGCGATATACATGGGCTGATGCCTAGCTTCAGAAAGTCTTGAATCTACAGGAATTCATAGTTTCCGTTTCTCTATAGCGATGAAAATGTGCCGATTTCTTTTTCATGAACAACTCTTCTTTTTTTACTCTGTATTGAGTATTTCAATGAGAGCTAATCTAAAATCTTCCATTGCTAATTTTTTGAGATTGAGGTACAATACTCCAGTCTATGACGGTGAAAAAGGTGTAAACTGTGTATTCATCCCATACAGCACCGATTCGTATGAAAATTTGGATATAGGTTATACTTACCCTCTATACCAAAATTTACCCCGTGCCGAGGGTTGCTTTCTTCCTGGGGGTGGATGAATTCACTTCATTCATGTTCTGATAATGAGTTCTGAGTTTTTCATCAATGGAAAGTACGTAGTTTTGGAAAAAATTGAGATTGAAGAGAAAAAATCATATACGTGATTCAGCGAAAAATCACAATCTCTTCGTAATAACTCGAAAAGTATTGATCACATGCAAAATTTTCTAGAGTACAAAATTGAAGGCTTTTCTTCTCTGAAAATTTCGCTATTTCATTCTTTTCTGCAGGATGAACATAGAGTAAGATATGGCCAGTTAATAATTGTGAGGGTTCGCGCAAAGTACCTTTTTGGAGCCCTTTCAGCATGAACCTTTTCAAAAATATAATCTGAAACGAAAAATAATGTGAATGAGCTTATAGCTTATAAGCTACAAAATACTCATTTGGTGGATTTGATTGCTTGAAGACTAAGCGACTTATGGGAAAAAACCAAAAACAATTTTGTAGAAATTAGAGTATGTACATTAGTATATTGAAGAATACACTTTCAACATTATTTCCTTCATACCTCGGTCAGTTTTGATGCTAGAAACTTTTATAAATAACAAAAATAAATGATTTTTGGAAGACTTCAGGAAAGGTCCAATTAGTTTTTTCCGAAAAATGCATTGGTTTTTGGTTATTGTACGTAGAATCTTTCCATTTTGGCGTTTGAAAATACCAATAAACTTTCTGTAAAATTTCTATTTAATGCGAAAATAATTAAATATTCGCAAGACTTTTTACTTTTTATTTGACAAATTTTTCTGACAACAAACTTTTTTCAACTGTATGAGACAACATAGTAACACATATACAGAGTAAATTATTAAAATATATAAAATCACTTTCTACGACGTTATTCTTCGAAATTCTCCCCACTGTGAAATTACATTAAATTTAACCAATATCGATGCGGCAAAGTTTGGTAACTGGTCGTCGAAATATCCCACTTTTGGTTTTGACATCCACCACTCGAACGATTTTGTCTTTACCAGAAAAAAAATATTTTCAATTTTTCCAAGCGGCCACGATTTTCTAGGTAAATTTCCATCACATAAAATGACAATTTCGCCGACTTGGATTGGTTTTCTATCTCGTATCCATTTCCCCCGTTTTGATAGACTTGGCAAATATTCTCTGACCCACCTAGACCAAAATATTTTGGCTAGTCGCTGACTTTTCATCCACTGTTTCCGTAAATCTTTATTTTGAAAAGTGCTAGGAAACGGACTTCGGCATTCGACAGATGAACTGATGAGAAGGTCATTCGGAGTTAGACAATTAGGGTCATCTGCATCAACTGAAACACTTGTAATTGGACGGCTGTTCACCACGTACTCGGCTTCCAAGAATAGCGTGTACAAAACCTCATCTTTTGGTGCTTCTTGTATCAGGGTGACTTGAAGAATTTTCTTTACGGATCTGATCAGCCGCTCCCAACATCCTTCACTTTCATCATCTAATATGAAGTTTCTGTGAATGTCATTCATTGGCCAATCCTCTTCCTGTTCATACAAAAACGCTGGACCTGCAAACCAAGCATCTTCAAGCGCGGAATTCCTACATCTTGTTGCACTATCAGCAATATTCAGTGTCAAAGGTACATATCGCCACCGATCCAGAGAAGTGGTTTCTTGGATTTCTCCCACTCTATGAGCCACAAATTGTTTGAACTTTCTACCATCTCCCCTAATCCAGTGTAATACCATTTTAGAATCAGACCATAAATAGGATCTGGTTATTGTGAGGTCAATTTCCGATATGACTGTTTTCAATAGTCTTGTTTCCATCACAGCGGCCTGCAACTCGAGTCTAGGGACTGATATGGGTTTCAGTGGTCTGACCCTAGCTCTAGCTGAAATGAATGCTACTTCTACTTTCTCCTCCGATACCATTCTCAGATAAGCTACTGAAGAAAACGCCTCTTCACTAGCATCAACGAATATGTGTACTTCCAAAAATTTGGTGTGAGGAAGTGAAAGTGAATAACATCGTGGAATACTAAGGTTAGGAATTTCACGCACACTTTCCAACCACTCTCCCCAATTCTGGTGAATACTTTCTGGAATGATATCATCCCACATGATTCCACTCCTCCAAATTTTCTGAAGAATGATACGGCCTCTGATTGTTAGCCACGTCAAAAAACCTGAAGGATCAAAAATTGACATGACCAACTTCAAAACCTGCCTTTTTGTCGGTTTATATTCCCCTGTAATAATGTTTTCCGGTACTTTATGAAATTTCAGTTTGAATGTGAATTTGTCGATTGATGTGTCCCACCATATTCCTAGAATTCTGTCAGTATTACCGCTATTGAGATCTTTCTGAAATGTTTCCTTCCCATATTTCGCCATGAGGAATGGAGAATTCGAAACCCAGTTCACAATATTAAATCCACCTTCCTTGTGCAATTCAATGATTTCACTGATTTTCTCCCTAGCAGCCTCTTCACTCACGCAAGACTCAAGATAACCATCCATGTAAAAATTCCGTTCAACGTCCCTAACCAAATGAGGCAATCTTTCAGATTTTCTGGCATTGAGATTCCTAACGAACTGAGCAGAGCACGGTGAACAAGTAGCCCCAAAAATCATTACCTGCATTTCATATATATCTACTGCTCTACTCTGGATACCGTCTCGCCAAAGAAACCGCTGCGAACACCTATCCTCCTTCCTTATCTTCACTTGATGGAAAATTTCAGCGAAATCTCCACAGAAACCAAACTCAAAACGACGGAAACGAATCAAAACCCCAGGTAACAAATTCAAAAAATCTGGACCCTGAATAAGAGTATCATTCAAACTGACTTCGTGACTTTTGGCGGCAGCATCAAAAACTGAACAAAGTTTTTGCGGCTTATTTGCATTCACCACGCCAAAATGCGGCAAATACCAGGTCCTTTCATTTTCGACAGCTTCTTCATTACTCAATAGTTTAATGTCACCTTTTTTCAGATGATCATTCATTTTGTTACAATATTGTTCAAAATATAATTTGTCTTTTAACATCTTCCTCTCTATACACAATAAACGATAATGTGTTTTCCAACCGACAATTTCACTCGCGAATAAGTCGAAAAGTATTGCTTTTTAGAAAAAAACTTCATTGAACAAAAAGGGCTTAGAATCAGTCAATCTATTTCCAATAAAAAAAATTCACCCCCAAGAAGGGGTGGCATTCACCCCCAGGGAGAAAGCAACCCTCGGTACAGGGTAGATTTTGAAAAAGAGTGTATGCAGATCCTGAATACAAATTTTCATGCGAATCGGTGCTGTATGGAATAAATACACGGAAAAATGGTCATAGACTGGACTACAAGAGATTTCGTATCAGATGAAATACTTTTGGCGTCAATATTCTCATCATTCTCACTGTCTTGACAGATAATTTGCATTAGTTTCATTGTGTGTGAGTCTTATTGGCAAGTAATCTGAAAAACTAATCCTAGTTCAACTCTAAAAAAACGATTATATGGAAGATGAAACTGTAACAAAAAAAAAGAATTTGTGTGGTGGTTCATATTTTAGACCCGATTTCAAGTGAAATTCATGAAACCCAGTGTGAAATTGTATCAATAACATTTTCACTTATCGTCATAAATAAATCGATGAATATATTTCCATCAGAACAATAACGGAAAAATATTTTTTTCAGCTGAAATGATCTGAAGTGTTGCGACAATGAATACCTTGCACCAATATTTTCTAACTTGTACAGCCCATAAAATACTGCCAGTCAGAGAGTGGAGCTTCACGTCTCACTAAGTAGACATGATAGAAGGAAGGCATCAGTGAGGTGGTTCACAAATTAAACCTTTGCACAGTTAATAAAGAATTCTTATACTTCTGGTACGTTCCATGGAACACTGCCCACGGAAGGTTTGTTTCCTAGTGGTTCATTCCTCGAACCAGCGCGCCTGAAAGAGTTTGTTGTAAAGCAATTGTTTTACCTATTCTTTGTCATCCAGTGTCTCGCTGTTCATTGAAAATGAAGGATAACGAAGAAAATTCTGCTACACCGCACAAACATGATGGGAGTAGATGAAGTACAGTGCGCAACTCGAGGATAAGGCTAATTACGTGTTACGTAATATACTATTCAAATCCGCACTGTACATACATACATGCGTACGTATCTACATGAGGGAGTTATTCCAATTATTCGAAAGTTCAATGCGCTGGTGGATTGCAGATGTAACGTGGCGGTTTGACACTTTCACATTCTCATTTATATTTGCGGGATGCGACGACAATGAATTCATTCATCGCATAAATGAATTAGCAAACAATTTGCGTTTTCATAGAAACGAACGTATGCGAACATTGCCGTCTGACCACTACCATATTCAGTATAATAATGAACGTGGAATATTCATCATAGTAGGTATGTAGTAGTACGATGGATGCAGATTGCTTTGTTATCAGAATACATGAACGGTCATAGCGTTTGTCGGTCTCCTTTGTATTGGTAACGCGTGTAGAGAAACCCATAACACATATTTTGGGGGTCAAGTGATCCACTATGAATCGTGTTTAGGGCGGTGCAGCTATATGAACCAATAACTTATTGTTTAAGGGTTTCAGAAAGCATTATATTGGCGCAAGATTGTTTGAACGCGAGAGCGAAGCTCGAGCTTTTCATTTTCTTGAACAAATAAAATATCTGAAACGCGTATGCAATTCCTACAACGTTTTATCCATAATCATTTACAATCAGAATAGCCAAAATTTATCTTGAAAAAATTATTCCATATTTTTTTTCAATTGCTGCTGTAACTTCCTCAAAAATCATTGAAATTTTGTATAAATGTAGATAAGTGTTTTTTTTTTCCATTGTTCTTCGACTCAGTGTGTGAAAATTCGTGATAACACCTACCTGAGTAATTTTATGATTTAACTACTGGATTGAGGGGTACTTTATACGGTTCATTAGTGTGGATCAATCTTCAATTATAGGGTGGTTGTGAATATATATTAATTGTATTTCAAGGTTGTCAATTGTGATGATTTGTGAATTCTATTTCACACAAGAAAATGCGATAGTTTTCCAAAGGAATCTCACAAGAAACTGTAATATTATGTTTGGAATATGGACTTCCATGAGGTATCGCCTGATTCAATTCAATAATTATATTTTGAATTGAAGTTTTTGTTAGTTATTTCATTCACAACATGTTCCCACTCACTGCTTTTGCATTATATTTTATTTCTTGTAGCGATTCCATTAACAGGAAATGTTTTTTTTTGAAAAAAATATCAATTCTGATTCTGATCTTCTACCAAAAAAACTTATACATCGAACAAAATGAATATTCAACTGAAGAGTAAAGAGATAATGCTCATTTGTTTGTTTGGCTGTTACATATCAATAGTTGTAGAAAGTACTACTTTGCCAATCTGAACTATTCCCAATGAATATTAAGTGGGGAGTTCTTTCACTCTAGCCGAATCACACCAATTATTCACGATTACCTACATCCCCTTTTCAATTGTTCATGCCATTTAATATCATAACATTTGAAATTTCCGTTACATTCGCTCATAAATTTCAGGCTTTCGAAGTTCCCTCTGAATTTGCTCTATTTCAAAAGGTCATATCGAGATACAGATTGGTCCAACTAAAAGGTGTCACAGCCCTAAAATTTAAAATGGAAAATGGGGTCAATGATACATCATGTCAAAAGGCACAAAATTATCTTTCTCTTGATAGCCTATTTATTGAAATTCATTTAAATATTCATTGAAGCGAAAATGGTGTTGAGAACATCAACCAAACACCCAATAATTCCTAAAATTATTTGAGCAAGCGATATATCCGTAACTGGAAGAGTTAGGATAGTAATCGAAAAATAATTCAAAAGAACATCGGATTGCCTTCCATATAACGAACTCAAAATAATCTGTTCATGTTCATACCCCTAAGAATTCATCGCCACCCAGGTTTTTGTAAATGGCACAATCCATTCATTTTCGATGAAATATAATCGTTACATCATTATTTATCTGGCGACAAACTCATTTTGAGCATTCATTACTCGCTTATTGTTCTTTTAAAGTTATACCCGGGTATGCCCAAATCCGGGTATACGGGTAGAAACCCCTATATATACCACATTTCAAATCTTTCACCCAATCGGGATATAAGCACAATATGATGAAAGAAAACCGTGAATTTACAATGAACACGCACTCAATGTGGATCAACCTGTATAACTATCGCGAAAAATTCCTCAAAACTACTCACCCCCTTCGTCCACCCTCTCCGCCTCGAACTCCGCCGGGTCCAAAATCGTGGAAATCGTATCCGTCCTGACAGTAGTCCTCCGCGCCGGCACGGAAGACATTGTAAACAACTCCAAGTGCTTTTTCGACAGCGGCAGCACCCCTTCGCTATCGTTTATCACGTCATCGTCCTCTTCGGAAACACCCTTGGCTCGATCATCCTTCGAGCGAGAGCCGTTCCTGTTGATATTTTCCCGGGGATCCATCTCTTCGCCGTTGAGATTCTCGTACGTTTTGCCCTGGGGGCTCACCCTCAGCTGCACCACTGCCAGTGTGGTGACGGGCCATGTTTTGCTGTGATTCAGAGTCATCTTGAGGTGACGCTACGTCGATCATAGCTCTATCAATCAAAATGTAGTGTTTTTATTAGAGGTTTCTTGTCGTGTGGTGTTTCATACAGGATGGTCTACTTTTGATATATGTCGGAACGATAAACAAAGAGTAAAAAGTTAGGTCAAATAGGTCAAAATTATGTAACGCAACTGGTATATGCGGGAAATGATATATATATCGCAGTTCTAGACGAAACGTTTGGATAGATAGATATATAAATGAGTGGGATATAGGAATATATAATAAATATAGAGAAATGTCCTCGAGTGTTGAATAGTATCGCAATATTCAGTAGGTGATAAGGTGAATATGAGATATAATAATTTCTGACCTCTGCTCTTTGAACTATCAGGTGAATTTCGATTTGCAAATTTCGACAGTCAATTTGACTGTTTAAGAAATCGAAAATGTATGCGAGCTTCCTCGAACAGAAAAGGGTTCATATAAAAAAAAAGAAACAACAACTGCATAATCCAATTCAACGAGTCGAATAACTCGGTATAGATTATGTTCAGAAGGATGCCGCTATATGGAACAATGACTGATGACTCTTTGCCGTTAGTTTTCAGCGGTTTACAATGGAATATACAAGGGAGAACACAATTTTATATTATATAACAGATCCTCAGAGACTGATCACGAAAATCAGATAGAGTCGTATGAAAAAGTATCTAAATATATATATATATATATATATATATATATATATATATATATATATATATATATTCAGCAAACCCGAGATCTTCACCCTAGACCCCCGAAGGACGAACCTGAACGACAAAAAGCTTTCCTTCCATATATTCATGGTGTTACTGATAAAATAAGTCGAATTCTGACACGACATGACATCAAAACCATTTTCACAGCTAACAACCAAATATCCACCTACCTTCGAACACCCAAAGACACAATCCCCAATGAAACCCAAGGAATATATGAAATACCATGCTCTAACTGTCCCAGAACATACATCGGCCAGACCAACCGACGAGTGTCCTGTAGAGCATATGAACACGAACTAGCAGTCCGTAATTCTGACACAAACTCAGCATTATTCCAACATCATTTAGAAACAGGCCACAAAATAGATTTCAAAAACACCAAAACCATTGCCACAGCCAAAACCCTCCAAACCAGAGTTACCCGTGAAGCCATTGAAATCAAAAAACGTCCCAACTGCCTCAATAAACGCGACGATTCTCAAAGACTCCCCAATACCTGGAAACCACTCCTGGTCCGACATACTTCTATTTACTCCGACTTGGGAACTAATCCGTTCGAACCTCCCATCGACCGTCCGATCCCTGATCCTGCCAATTACTAATGAACCCTTAAATCCCACCAACCTTCAATCCTCGATCTCCAGTGATGATAGCCAGCTAGTAAGAAAACTCAGACCTAGACGCAAGGTCACTAAGTCTTGAAAATGGCTCCGAAATGGGAGCCGAAACGTAGACAAGTAAATCATTCCAGACGCGGATCAACCGGAAGTTCCAGCTAGCACATATATATATATATATATATATATATATATATATATATATATATATATATATATATAAAACACTATAATGTAAAATAACAGTCAAAAATAATAAATAAAATTATTCTTAAAAAGATTCACTAAAATATTCCTCCAAACTATAATAGGGTCTGTCAACTAGAAGGTGTTTTACCGCCTTTTAGCAACATCCATTCCAAAAAGGCCATAAAACACCTACTTGTTGACAGGCCCTATTATAGTTTGGAGGAATATTTTAGTGAATCTTTTTAAGAATAATTTCATTTATTATTTTTGACTGTTATTTTACATTATAGTGTTATATATATATATATATATATATATATATATATATATATATATATATATATATATATATATATATATATTTAATACTTTTTTATATCTACATTTGTATTTCTTGGACTTTGTCAATAAGATGCAAATCTTCAGACAATAAAGTATATTTTGATTTGATTTGATTTAATTTACCAAAGTTAAAAAAGTTTGGTATCATTATTTCTGCACATCACAAGGTTTCCCGTGATGAGTTTTGTGTACTTTTTGATCCGAAAAAAGCTTTGAATGTAAGAATAAATAGTCGTAATTTGCCAATTGTGGAAAGTTAAGTTTTTTTCGTATATACTGGAATGAACCACTGAAAACGGGCAGGGTTTTGTTTTATGTATCAGCATCGTTCAGATTACGGTTCATGCTGGGTCACTTTGACTGTTATTTTACATTATAGTGTTATATATATATATATATATATATATATATATATATTTAATACTTTTTTATATCTACATTTGTATTTCTTGGACTTTGTCAATAAGATGCAAATCTTCAGACAATAAAGTATATTTTGATTTGATTTGATTTGATTTAATTTACCAAAGTTAAAAAAGTTTGGTATCATTATTTCTGCACATCACAAGGTTTCCCGTGATGAGTTTTGTGTACTTTTTGCTCCGAAAAAAGCCTTGAATGTAAGAATAAATAGTCGTAATTTGCCAATTGTGGAAAGTTAAGTTTTTTTCGTATATACTGGAATGAACCACTGAAAACGGGCAGGGTTCTGTTTCATGTATCAGCATCGTTCAGATTACGGTTCATGCTGGGTCACTTGCCCACCATAAGAATGTTGTCGGCTTGTTGTCCAAAATATATTTTTCAATAAAATTCTTTACAAGATATAGTCGATCGAAATTTCGTATATCAATCATTGTTGTAAAATCTGGTTGAAAAATACCTAGGTTGAAAATTGGCCAGAAGTATACTGTAAACGAGCCACAGAGAACCTCAGGTCAAACAAATCAATATTCGACAGGACTTTAAGAATTGGTTCGGTGATTCTTGTAACAGCTCTTCCAATTGAGCCCAACTATGAAATCAATATTTCTGCGTTAACACTATTAAAAGCATATGAATATTATCCACTGCTAACAATTGGAACTGATTTTTTGATACTTCCTCGAACCCCTACAGTATTATTATAATATTCATTTCGTTATATTTAATATCTTGAGGTGCGAATTTGCGAAAAGATGAACCATTGATGTGAGTTCATCCACTTGGCATCGACACAAAGTGACTGAAATTCATTACCGACTATTTAATTGAACAATCGACAATCAATGCCTTATTAATGATAGCAATGAACCTCTGGAGTTTCAACTTTGACACGAAAGCATTCGATCTCATCGTTTAATATTCGAAGAAATAAAAAATAGGCTTGAATAAATGCGCTGATTTTTGAAACCTTGTTTGCTTCATGAGCTATCATCAGAAATAGTTATATTGTATTTTGTTGTTATGAATTCTTCTACGCGATTTGAAAAACTTCAGAAATTGGTGGAGGCGCGGATGATGACATATTTTAGAAAGCTCCAACTCTGCTTCAACTGTATCGTCTATGGTGGTATTTTCCTCTGTACTAAACCGTCATCGACTTCCGGAAATTTCAGCACAAGTAAATGCCTGTTTGCTACGAAATGATGCAATATAATACAAATATATAGATATCCAGCATGAATATCGTCATATACATCTGTTTTGATTTCCATCAAATATTCAATACTGAAAAATTCCGAATAACAAGCAGTCACTCACAAAAAGTTGATGAACATCATCCTACTATTGAATTTCTTTCATATAACCATATCGATTTTGAAAATATCATAGAAGATAGTGCCTTTGAGCAGTGTTAGTTAGGAAACTTACCTTCCTTGCGCCTTCACCAATTTTTTAACTTTCTAAAATTTGCCTTTAATGTAATCGATAATAAACAGGATACATATTTTAATCAATTATCGAGTGGTCCAACAAAAACTATGCACCTATCTTTTCTCGTTCATTCGGAATTCGAAGCAAAACGACGTTGAAGTTTGCTTTCGAAGGGGACATATTTCACACATATTTTTCGTTCTCTGATTCCCCACCTAGCAAAGAGGTGACACAACCCCTGAAATTTCAAATGGAAAGTGTGATCAACGGATATTTCTGGTGGAAAAGTACTAAATTAACTTTCCAATAATACCCTATTTATTGAGAGTCACCCAAACATTCAATGCAAAATCGGCTATAAGAACACCAAACCGATAATTTTGGTACTGATGAAATATCCAAGAAGTTTTGGAATTCAACAATCAGAATAACCACAAACATTTCTGATTTACTTTAATTTCGGTCTTGTCACCAATTCAGTTCAGTCTTTGAAAATGATTTCAACTCCACCATAAAACACGGTTTATATTCTAGAACGAGTTGGACTTGTGTCATTATTAGAAAAATAGTTTTGTTAGACTCACTGCTCGCTTGTTCGAGAATATTCCTTCAAATAAAATGATTCGTATTTTGTCGTAAGTTAGTAAGGAAGCTTTTCGATACTTGATTCGTCTGTAATGTGAAACACCAACCTCAGAACCCCAACAAAACAAAATTCCAGAAATTAATTGAAGCAAAATGAATCACATTTCCAACTCTTGTTGAAGTAACATTTCAATAAATTAATTCAACGATTTGTTCACTTCTTTTGCAATGTACCGTTACAATTGACAAACACCGTTACAAACAACAAGATAACACTTATTGTGAATAATATTAATTCGATTTTTAATTTTTAATACCCAGTAAAGCAAATCTCAATAATTATTAGAAAGCTTATCTTGTGCTTTCTAACATAATGTAACACTCGACCCCACATTCCATTTCAAATTTCAGTGTTTATGGTAAAGGATATGTCCAAAATATGTTTCTCTCACAATCAAACTGCCTGTCAGAGCATTTTTGCTTTGAATTACAAACGAAAGAGAGAAGCTAGGAGTATGAATTTCATAGGACCACTCTATATGATGGTCTATTTATTTGAGACTGTATGGAAATCCGCTTCATTCAATATGGAAAGAATTCAACCCTAGTATTCAGGCAAAAAAAAAATTCATACCGGAATTGGTAATTTATCTCCGACACATTCAAACTATAAGAAACATATTTTTTTTGCAATCTTGAATTTTTCGGGGGGGAATATTCTTGATTGAACATTCTGCCTGGCTATGTGTTGATTATTCCCAATGCTGAACCTTTCTACTCTCAAATCAAAATCCTTGTTCCTTGAACCGTATGACAGTAAGCAGTATCTTGCCTTGTCTATTTTAGAATCAGGCATAAAAAAATTCGATTTCATGGTTCTTTATTTATAATTGAATAACTCGTTCCTTCTCATAATAGGTGTATATTCTGTTATGAAATAACAATTCAAAATTTACAACCTAATGACGGAATCAAATAGCCTGGGAAGATTTTCAGCATCTGACGAGATGAAACGTATACTTTCAATATGGCATCGCTTCCTTCAAGTGAAAATGAAAGGCGAAAAAATATGGTTGATGGCTTTCACTTGGTACATCGACAAACAAAATAGCCTGAGACGGACAAATCGAGTTCATTTCTCAGATTTCGAGTGGAAGCAATGACATTTGACTGTTGTTGATCAATTCATTTTTGTGTCATTCACATCATCGTAAAGTTTTTGCGGTTTGCAATCTTTTCTTCTACACCAATAGTTATTCTTACAACGAATATTCTGCAGAAAACACTGCGTGAGTCAAGGGATACAAGATACGAATTAACTTCACCTCTGAATATTCAAAATATGAATATTCAAAATAAGCCTCGATAGCAACCTCCTCCAGTGAGGAGTTCAAAAGTTGAACTTTTCTATTGAAAAAAGATCCCTGAGCAAGAGAGGTTCGACAGATCTCCAGGCTCACAACAAAGGGGTGGGAATTCCGCACTCGTCGGATCGTCCGTGTTGATACTGCCAAGAGTGGAACAATTGACGACAATTCAGAAAAGCACCGACCGTGGAATTATCTAAAGAAGAGAAACAAATCTCCAATCATTCTACGATGCTCAAACGAAGTGAGCGAGTTCGTGAGCGAAGAATAATCAACAAGACGGATAGCTTTTCTGTGAATAGAATCAAGAAGTTTTGATGCATGTTCTTGTGCTGATCCTCATATATGAGAACTATTTTCTGAGACAGACCGTATCAGTGCCTCGTAGATCATTGGAAACTGACGAAAAGTAATGTATTTTATTTTTATTTTTTCATTTCTTCATTTAACGTCGGCATATTTCTGCTACCAAGGCCAATGACCCACGCCGGTGAGCACACTTCCCCCAACCGGAAATTTTGCCGAACCCTCTGGTATCCCAACCAGAGGTAGGGATCTTTAACGAGCCCAACATCTATGGACTCGGGACCGACAGCTCTACGTCCCCTCCAAAGGACGGCATATCCTCAATATATCTTGTGCTCATTGATATATTGTCTGCGAGCTATGATATGCTATTTCGCTGCAACTGTACGGGCTTTCGACACGGTATTTTCCTGCATGGTCACCCATCCAAGTACTTACCGCGCTCGGCGTTGCTTAACTTCAGATATCGAATGACTGACAGTCAACCTGAAGAGCTAAGTAATGTATTTCTTCGCACGAAATAGATATCCAAGCTTCTGGAAGGCACCATCAGCGATCGATTTCACATGGTTATCCGATAAGAGATTATAACTGTTCGTAATTCCGAACATACAGATACTTGACTTTGTAGGAATATTTACTCCTAACATGTGAAAGCTAGCTGAAGATCGATCGGCTTCCATTGAGAAGAGACATGCCTGGGTTTTCTCAGCAATTCCACCAAGTTGATGTTACCGATCGGGAAAGAAATCATGTCGAGTTCCACAATTTCGTACGCACTAATCGAGACACAAGGAAAAGGACCTCTCGCTTCAGCTGTATGCGAATCATTCTGTAACATTCACCCCCTGATACTGTTAGACCATCCTGTATCCTGTATGAAACCACACAAAGAAAACTCTAATCGTAGCCTCCCTAATCGTTTTCAACCACAAAGTCGTTAAATTGGACATTGTCGGTTCCAGTAACCATAAACTTTCATGTTTTGTTATATCTGTTATGGACTTCTGGTTTATCCAGCTCGATGTAAATAACAAAGTTTCCATCTTTCTCACTTTACGTTCGAACAAGTTCTCGGGATTCTTCATGTGCATTTTTACGACAGCCATTTCGTTTGATCAGTACCTGAAACAGAGAAATTGAATGTAGCAAAATTGCTATCGTGGCGTTTTTAATGGCTAGAAGTTTTCAGTAAATCATCGTTTGGGGGTAAACAAAAGTAGTGGAGATAAAATGAGTTGCTTTGGTCAACGAACGGATTCAATTCGATTTCGGACGAAAACATCTTATGGTTCACAAATGGGAACAGACACTCTATTTCCAGAACTGATTTAATTTTGGATATAATATATCAAAAGTAATAAACTCAATAATTGAATTTCTTCTGTAATTGAACAATCGCTGAATGTATTCAGTTCATTCTGAAGATGCTTAACTTGGCAATAGACTACAGGCCCATCCAAAAAATGGATGGGTCATATGAACCACCAGGTGACGTATATAGGACGATATAAGATCATAAAATAATAAGATTCAGCACTATGCCGTCACTTGTAAGCTGTCCAACTGAGTGCTGGTGAGAATTCAAAAGTGCAGGTAGAGTGAGTACATTTTGGTCATATATTTTTGTACGGCATTTTTACCCCTTATAGATCCATACAAAATAATAAGAAAGCGCGTAGTGCCGTAAAAAAATGGTGCGCCACAAAGTCGGTAGATTTTTTTGATTTTTTGACAATTTCAAGGGTAATTTGGTCATTTTATCATGTACGGCATCAGTTTTATACTGTTTCAATACAGCTTCTAATCCATTATTCCGCAACGCCGTGCAAAAATCATGCGACAAGGGGAAATAATCGAGAGTTGCAACCCCCTCTCTTTCCGTGGTCCGGGGGGGTGATTTGAAACAACATGAAATTAATTTATTTTGAAAGTATTTTATGCATAGATAATATTTTTTTACATGCCGTACATTATCGTTGGTCCAGAGGTTTGTAGGGGATGAGGAATCAGACGAAGAAATTGATGACGTCATTGGTAAATAAATAAATCTTTACATCTTTAATCTGTACGTAAGACTTCGATTTTGACAAAAACTCATTCATGTTTCAGAAAATGATAGAGAAGATAATTTGGACGTCGATGAAGACATTGATTCCGATAACAACTCAGCGGCTGATTCCGATACTGAATAATTTAAATAAAAACCTTATTTTGTATTATTATCTTTAAATATATAGAATTTTTCTAAAAAATATTTGTTTTATTTATTCACAACATTACAATGAAACATGGTAGCGTCATTTTCATCAGCCTAAAAGATATAGTCTGCATTAAAATGTACGGCATCATTTTTTCCTAATTTCATATTTTGTATTTCTCTATAGTTTTTTTTAGAACAGTTTCTTGTGAATGGCAATATTATATAACGATTGTATTTTACAATATCATGTTAAAAATAAGTTGCCGTACAGAGTCAAATGATTTTACAGCTTTATAAATCAAGTATTCCATGAGATTAAGATAATTATTAATATACATTCAAATGAACAAACATTTTTTGACGGCATTACTTTTAATAGTACTTTTGAGTGCAACGTAATGTTTTGGAACCGAAGCCGTACTTTTTCAAATCACCCCCCGGAGCACGGAAAGAGAGGGGGTTGCAACCCTCGATTTTTTTCTCTTGTCGCATGATTTTTGCACGGCGTTGCGGAATAATGGATTAGAAGCTGTATTGAAACAGTATGAAACTGATGCCGTACATAATAAAATGACCATATTACCCTTGAAATTGTCAAAAAATACAAAAAATCTACCGACTTTGTGGCGCACCATTTTTTTACGGCACTACGCGCTTTCTTATTATTTTTTATGGATCTTTAGTGGGTAAAAATACTGTACAAAAATATATGACCAAAATGTACTCACTCTACCTGCACTTTTGAATTCTCACCAGCACTCAGTTGGACAGCTTACAAGTGACGGCATAGTGCTGAATCTTATTATTTTATGCTCTTATATCGTCCTATATACGTCACCTGGTGGTTCATATGACCCATCCATTTTTTGGATGGGCCTGTAGTCTACAATACATAAGTGTTTACCTCAAACATGGAATTGATTGTCATGATACAGTGCAAACTCGAAGCCTAACTCCTTCATATAGTTCAGGAAATGAATCATTTTGGCTCGCAATTTTTTCGTCCACCATGGATTTACCTAAAATATTCACGGAAGGTAGGGAATAGCTTAAGAATCATTTTCTATATCATGACGCTGTACGCTAGAGCCTTGAGGTGGTTACATTTTAACTGTGGGAATAGACGGAAAAAGTAATTCCAAGGAAATGTTCCATACGTTTTTTTCGTGAAAGTAATATTTTTCGAGTTATTCGAAGTTGAAAGTAACAGTTTTTTTGACGAAAAAATCGACTTTTTTGAATGAATTTTTGCAAATAACTCTGAAACAATGCATTTTATCAAAAAAAGTGTCGAGAGGCAAATTGTAGCTTTTGAAAAAACAAAAACAATGCTTTCTTCATAATTTTCCTACGACACATACGAACTGAGATACAGCAAATTAATGCTTAGCTTTTTTCGTCGAATGTATAAATTGAAAGATTTGAAGCACAATAAAGAGAAAAATTTGCATTTTTCGAAGAAAGATCATGAAATCTTTTTTGAAGAATTCAATTAGAGCATTCAAACAACTGAAAAAATGTCTTCCCAGCATGAAAATTGACCGACTTATGATCAAAATAAGATCGGTAGCCGCTTTTTTCTAAGAAAAGAATCAGTGAAAACAACCTCCAAAGTACCCCCTTACTAAAACTGATTGCCACCCTTCTGTGATTCTCTTTATATATGTACTATTAATACACTCACGAAGTTTAACCAATTTAAAATGCCTGATTATAGAAAAATTGCAGTTTAAAGAGAAAACGATTTTTTTCAATTTCGTGTTTTTAACCCTTATCTCATAAATATCTAAAGTTACGAAAAAAACGATACAGTACTAAATTGTAGCTTTTTCAATGACAAAAATTTCTTTGCAGATTTTTCGTAAAGTGAATATTCGGCGAGATATAGCCGTTTAACACCTACATTTACGATCGAACATCACCTTAGTCAAGCGCTTTAAACTCTCCCCATTTGAAAATTAAGGGATCTTAAGTAATTTTATTCACATAATGTTTTCAATGGTTGTATCCTAAAGCATGAAACAATCATTATTCAACTATTTCTACCCATATTTAAGTTTTTAATGTTATTCAATAATTTTTTACAATTAGGGGTAGTTTTCACCTCTAAAAAACAAAAAGCGTACAACGGCACAATATAAAAAATCAACTAGAGGGTGTAATAAGCCTAATCCCAAATTTTCGTACAAATCGGTGCTGGACGAAAAATTGCGAGGTTTTACCATTTTTTTAGCTTCATTTTCTGAACTAACATCCAATACAAAGATGACACGTTATCACCGGAAGACAATTGCAAGTACTGGCTATCCAAATCTTGCGTATACTCTCAACTCGAAACTATTTCGATATTTGCTTTATACATTTCAATTTCTCTTCATTTACTTAAATTTCATTTACAATTTTCATGTAAATTTTGATATTTTGAAATTTTTTTTCATTTTCATGAATTTTATACTTTCTCTTCAAATCATTTCATTTTTAGTTTCATATATTATATTTTAATACTTTCAATTATTGAAAATGTTCAATATTTTCATTATTTTATATATGTTCTGTTTTATTTATTTCATAAATATAAAATTATTTGTAAATGTAATCGTACATTATACTTCTTTCGGAAAAACAGTGAATGAAGTACACTTCACCGCGTGTTTATAGAAGAAAGATGAAGAAAAAAATATCTGATATCATTTGCACTCGACGTGCGTTTCGCCAACAAGATTAGCATCTTCAGGAGAGGAATATTGATATTAATTGAGTTTCTCCTTCTGAAGATGCTAACTTTGCTAGCGATACGCGCGTTGAGTGCGAATAATATCAGTTTGGTGTGAGGGTAATTTTATTGATCTCTACAAAAAGTTTCAACTTTCAGACGGAAGGTTCTAATCTCATCTTTTAACATTTTCTGTCATGTTTCGTATACCTTTTCAATACGGAAATATATTGTTAATGAAATTCTTGTATATCACAGAAGAAGGCCAATTGTTCAGACTACTCGGATGGTAAATCAAGAGGCAAAAATATAAATTCTGATTTTATTTCGCATCAGAGGAAATTTCTGAACTATCGAGATATAAATCGCATTCAATTGTTGATATGTCATCATGGAACTTTTCATAGAGTTACCTTAATATCAAAGTGACATTGGCTGGTGATTTTTTGGTTGAGTGGAAGAGCAAAATCTCGTTCCTAGAACAAGCATTTTGAACTCTGCCATTGAATAGGTGCTACTCTTGGATGTGTTCATTATCGCTATGTAACTGCTACCTATTCAATAAAAGCAATATTATTATTATTATTATATATATTTCCCCTCGACATGCGTTTGGCGTATCAGTTTTCTTCTCCTGATTCATTTATTGGTCCCGAGAAACTACAGTGGTTTATGACATAGATATATACACATTGTGATATAGAGATTTACAACTGATCAAATATTCATAAAAAAAATTATAAAATCTGAAAAGTTTTAAAGATATAAAGAATATTCTGTTATCAGTTAGGTCGAAACTCTTCCTAGAGATCAATCACACTAACACCAAACTGATATTCCTCCTGAAGATGCTAACCTTGTCAGCGAAACGCGCGTCGAATGCAAAAATATCATTTTGGTGTTAGGATAATTGATCTCAAGGAAAAGTTTCAACTTTTACACCAAAGGTTCCAATCTCATCGTTTATCAGGTCAAAAAATATATTTTGAAATGTATCTTGAATAAGTTTTCCTCTTCTGGAGAAATTTCGGAAGAGAATTAAATGTGTTTACATCATTGTGTAATAATGATTTCTGAGTAAAGTTCGCTCTCAAATTCAAAGGTGACAAAGCACTGATTTGACGGGTGTTGTGTGGAAGAATGTTGTTCACACTAAAAATTTCAAAATTCGAAAATTTGAATCCATTTTAGGCGAAATGAAAAAATTTCAATAATTTTATTTTATGAAGATAACTGATATTAAGTAGTTTATTGGGATTACATATGTTTTCAGTGGGTTCTTGATGATTCAATGTATACATGAAGTTCATTGCTTTGTTCTGCAATATTTCAATTGGTCTCATCTTTGTTTTGCAAGCAGTGCCCAAAAAGATATCAGATACTTCAGATTTGAATTTATCAGACAGTGATTGATATTTTGTAAATATTTAAGCGGTATGAGATGTCTAATTTTCAAAAGTAGACCAATTATCGGAGAATGTTTTCGTCTCAATTTTTCAATATGCTTTTCTCATGACAATTCGACTCATGTAAAAAATATTCCATAACCCGCCGTGATTTTGTCATTATGACAGCAAAAAAACTTTGCCCTAAATTTTTCAGCGACAAAACGGAACCTGACTCTTGAAAGCATGGCAACCAGAATTGTATACAAATCTTTGACGGCATCTTTGTCAATTTTTCACTTGCGTTGTCGAAAGAGTAAATCTGATCTGTGAAAATGAAATACAAGAATTGTGTTTTTAACAATTGTACTTTTCCGTTGAATTGAATAAACTAAACTGTATTCATTAAATTGTACCGAATTACAATCGAGCTTTTTTTTTGTCGAAGAAAACTTGACATTCATGATTCGAGTTGTAACGAATAATCGTTACTTCATTTATAATAAGTGAATTTATCATTCATATGAGCCCATCATCTATCGTTCGAAAGTGGAAACTTCACATTTTTGTATATCAATAAATGCGATTTCATGCATACTAGAGCATCTAGCGGAGAATGGCTGAATCATCAAAATCTTTGTTCAACAACAAAACGCCATGTTGGCTTTGGGCCATTGATCGCGCATGACCGAATTGAAATCTGTCGAAAAGGGGAGAAGCTCATCAAACTCTCTTCTAATTAGGCTATCATCGAGGCAACATTGTTTTGAGATTTGATCGCTAAATTTGTTTTCACGTTATCTTCATTTTTCCACATAAAGTTTTCATGAAGTGCTTGTTATCTTGAATGGAATATCAGGTATGTGAAAAGAGTTCCCATAATTTCAAATCTTTGGCTCAACAATTTTTGCAAATGGTGGCATAGATAGCTTCACCAAATCTTTATCTTGATTTATCTTCGTAATCCTTCAGCATTCAAGTGATTATCGATTCCATCCATTGATATTTTCAGGTTATTTATCGCCAGAGGCGAATCAATTTCGTTTTCACAATTTCGTGAAACGAAAATTTCTGATTTTCAAGAATTTGACTGCGTTTTCATTTTCACAGCATTTGGCCGAATGACGAATGAAATTCTGGAAAGATCACAATCAATTTTTTCGGAATAGAGGCTGAAAGTTGATTCCTGTTGGAAAAAATATATACCGAAGACGCAGTAACCCACATGGTATACTGTACATCTAGGCTGGAGATGATTCTAGGTGAGTATTGATTCACACATTTTTTCTTTACCATAAAATTAGTAATTGTGTGTTTTAACTCACCTCGATTCATTTTTTTTTATCCACAGGGTCCAGTGGGCATATTTTTTTTGAAAGTCAAAAATGTTGTTATTCGTCAAAATTTTGTTCCTGATTCAAGTATCTAACCGTCCCTTATCTTTTCTTATCTCTTTGAAAATATCTATTTTGAGTCCTATTCGTAGCACTCAAAAGTTTGATACACTTGAAACTTGGATTACGAAAGATTTTGTGAAGTAGTATCTGAATATCTTTCTCTCGGACTTCTTTATTACATTATCAGATATTCGATTCCAAACAAACGAAAATTAAAATTCTCTGAATATCTTCTCTATCTCAACATTTTTTTTTGATCATTAACTTGTAGATATCAATAACCGTCATAAGTCATATATCGTTAGCAGACATTGGTTCATTTATATCTTGAACGCATATGTAACTAGCTCTAACTGTTCATAAATTCAGTAATGAATCATAGTCTCAACACATGTTGAAATATCATTTTTGAGCTTCAATTCAAGATCATACTTATAAGAATATCTTGTATTTCATTGTTTTACACAAATATCCTCAAATTATATAATTGCTGAGAGACAGTTGCTAGTTACGTCAGTCATCCAAGGTTCAAGTCTGGTGTACAACTATCTGGTTCGTTTATAACTCTTCGATATCATTTTCATGATACGACAAGTACGGTGAGTCCAAGCCCAGCTACTGAACTGCAAGTCCGAGCCTGAGAATCTACCAGGAATACTAGAGTGAATATAGTAGCCCAACGCCTCCCAGGAATATCAGGGTGAATATAGTAGCCCAACGCCTCCCAGGAATATCAGGGTGAATATAGTAGCCCGACGTCTCCCAGGAATATCAGGGTGAATTAAGTAGCCCCAGACAAGGAAGCCTGATCCAGCCACCATCAAGTAGAGAAGGTTGTGTTGGCCACCACCGCAAACCATACGACCAGAATCCAGTCAATCACAACACCAGATACCAGACAAGGTACATCAATAACTAAATCATATTCAAAATACTGATATCCAAATTGTTTTATATTTCATAGTTTATTATACACCATACATAATTGCTTTGTGTTTCATTGTTTTGTTCAACATAGAAGGAAATTATCTTAAAATTATCTTTATCTATATTAGGGAAGTTTGAATTTTCATCCTTTCCAATTAACAGAAAATTTCTGGCGCCCAGCCAAAATTAATTTCAAGATCCTTGCTTGACACCAACCTAAATTCGATACTGGCAAGTCAGTCCAAAGAACACCACGCCAATATCCACTGGATTAGTCTGGCAAATCTGCAGTAACAGTGACCTTATGTAACTACGTTACAGAGTTTAGTTGCCTTCCGACAAATAAACTCAAAAAACTGCCAGAAATAAATACTCGTCCTACGGACTCGTAATTTTTCCAGAGGCAGATTTTTTGGTTGAGTTGCCAGGCAACAAAATTCTCATCGGAATGTCAAGTTTACTTCGACAAAAAAAGCTCTCGTTGTAATAATTATAAGTGATAATTTTTCATCTATATATAATCCCAAAATTTTGATTACAGGTTTGTAATAGATTCTTTAATTTCCGGAAATTAGAGAAATATAATTGTTTATTGTCCTTCGTTTCAAAATATGGATGTATGAAGATTAGCCATCGATAATTTATGTTGTTTCAGCTAACCTTGTTGCGAAACGCTCGTCGAGTGCAAAAAATATCAGTTTGATTATGGTAATTGATCTCTACAAAAATATTCAACTTTTTCACCAAAGGTTCCAATTTCATTGTTCATGGAAAATCATTCATAAGTTATCAGTTTGTGATTTTAGTTCTCTTCCAGATGTATATTAGATTCATGAATTCAATCATTGTTTTTCATGAACTAACGATTTCAATTAAAAAAAGTGGTGAATTTGTTCAACTGCACAATCCCGCACGTATAAGCTCTGGACTATTCGGTCCATTAGCAATAATCTAGGTTGATAATTTCTTCTGTTGAGATCCATGTACACTTCATTATTCTGCTCCGGTTTCCACTGCACTTACCCGAATATTTGCAACCCCGATTTACATAACCGTCGAATTAGCATTTAATTGTCGGACTTCGCATGCAGTTGCCCTAATGCAATGAATTAATAATCCGGGCGGGTAGGAATTCCCTTCACGAAATCTCCTCCGGTTCGTGGATGAATAGAAAATTGTGTAAAGTAAAATGCAACCGGGTATGGATAATGTTTCCCACCAAATTGGATCAACGACCCTAGTAGTACGAGATCCCGCTGCAGAATCACTACGTTCATCACGTAGATAATCAAACTCAAATTTCTACATACATATATTAGTAGGCAATTACATGGAATATTTCCCTCATATATAAAATGTCCCATAAGAGCAATGCAAATATCGAAAACTCACAGCGGTAATTGCATTGTATCAAGTCACCATAACAACACATTTGAAACCGTATCGCTAGACGTCAGTAAACAACACAAATGAATGTCAGATAGACTTCGAAAATAGAAAAGCATTTCGCGTTTTGGTGAGTACTCCATACAATCTATAGAGGAAAGTATAAATGAACAAAACACAACATTTCCTTGATAATTTTTTATTCGTGAAATATTCCAATGAATTACATTCGTGCATAAAAATGACCAGATAATTTTGCATTCAAGCGTGATATCTTATACAAATTGCATTCGGTTATTTCCCTCGTCCTTCGGACCAGGGCACTTTCGCCAAAATATGAAAATGAACTTGCAATTTTCAGATATCACGCTTTCTTGCAAAATTATCGGTAATTTTATGCACTCGTGCAATTATAACCGATAACAGGGTGCCAGTCGAAAAGTGCCCGCAAATATTCTTAATTCAATGAAATATCATTCACTTCGCAGCAATGCATGTAGAAATTTTAAAAAGCCGTGGTTGCTGATGCCCACCCGGCCGCAACTACTTGGCAGCCAGGTGTAAACAGGTATTACTTTGGATTGTTATAAGTTCCCGGGCCTTCTGAGCCGTGGTCCGCAGGTTTTTGGGGCTGACGTTTCGTCTGCATCTGCGGCAGACATTTTCAGAGGCGATGCGGCAATGATCGAAGTATCCTTCCCTGCTGCGAGGCTTTGATTTGATGTGGTTCAGATGTAACGAAACCGTTTTTTCTCTTATTGGGGAGATCCGTGTATTTTGAACAGCTGGCATCCATGTTCTGTGGATGTTTAGGCTTCCTTCTTTGCGGTTGAAGTTGTTTTTATGTTTGTGAATTTCTATGGCATCCCTATAGTGCCTGGGGTAATAGGTCATAGTTGTGTCCAGCACTTGCGTTCCGTCGAAGTCAATTTCATGATCTCCCAATACAGCTTGTTCGGCCACAGCCGATTTTTGTGTTTGGTCATATCGACAGCTTCTTTGGTGCTCAGTTAAGCGCGTTTTTATGCTCCTTTTTGTGGGTCCGATATAAACAGAACCACAACTACGTGTATTCGGTACACTCCCGGAGTGGATAATAGATTTCGTCGGTGTTTAGCTGATCTTAGGTTTTCCTGAATTCTTCTCGTAAGTTTGGAAATTGTCCTCATCCCATGATTTTCCAGCATTCTTTCAATGCGGTCCGTCACACCGTTAATATAGGGCAGGAAAGTCCGTTCATTAACGGCTGATTCGGGGCTGTTCATTTAACATCTCTGTCGGGATCGCAAAGCTTTGTAAATTCCGTCCTGGCGGTAGCAATTACCTAGAAAGGCGTTTTCTAATGACGCATTTCTTCCTCGAAATATTCTGCCTCAAAAATGCGTCTCGTTCTTTCTACCAAGGTTTTTATTTACCCTCTCTTCTGCCGCGGGTTATGGTAGGAATTCTTGTTACGATCTGTGTGAGTGGGCTTCTATATAACCTGTGCCCTAGTTTCCATCTTTCCGCCTTTCTACCCATACGCCCAGAAAAGCTATTTTCCTGTCCTTCTTCGTCTCCATCGTGAACTGGATCTTTCGATTCCAGGAATTCAGATGACTTAGAAATTTCTTCAGTTCCTCTTCTCCGTGTCATCAACATATCGTAACCAACAGGAGGGGTTGTACCGGCCAACGTTCTAGAACTTGTTTAGCAACCCCTTCTTTCATAACAGTATACGACTCTACAGATACTCCAAATTATAACTAATAAATTATCATTCTGAAAAAACACAAAATAACAAAACGGTAATTTCAAGATTGAAAATTGGTTCATTGATAAAGTTGAAAAAAGAATAATAATAAAAAATAGAATTCTAATTTATATTAATATAACAAAAAATCATTTGAAAAAAAAAGATTTCATTGGATTTCCAACTACCTTCAGTCAATGAAAAACTCAACATTGTTCATGAAATGAAGAAATGATAACGAACATTAAAAAATCCCAATTACCGGTTTATCAGTCAAAAGAATGAATGTTTTATCGAAACGTAAATTTATTTAGAACAGATCAGCTCAAAATGTTTTTTTTTTGGAAAACTTTGCTGTTTTTAATGAGATGTTCCGTAATACTGAGGAGCCAAGGTCGGCAATGAAATGTTATCCTGGTGTGTGGACAGTTACTATTCGAGTTAAACTCTTTTCTTTTTATTGTATCAAATGACTATGAATCTGATTCGAGTCTTGAAACTGCGTTTGGTGGTCCCTACATATACTTTTCCACATGAGCATGGAATTCTGTATACAGTAGATGGAGCGAAGCGAATTTGCGAACCTGAATCACTCGATGAAGAGCTCAACAACCTTATATACGCTTTGCAAGCTAATGGTTACCAAAACAAAGAGATAGACAGAGCAATACGACCCAAGCCAACTTCGAATCCTCACCCGCAAACAGAGGATGTGACTCCAAACTCAGGAACCGCTATTTTGCCCTATCTAAGAGGTACCACGGATCGCATTGGAAATATATTAAAAAAGCACAATATAAAAACAATATACAAACCAACAAAGAAAATAGAGGAACAACTGAGGTCAGCTAAAGATCCAAGAGGTCCGCTATCCAATGCTGGGGTATACAGAATTCCATGCTCATGTGGAAAAGTATATATAGGGACCACCAAACTCAGTTTTAGGACTCGAATCAGTGAAGACAGTCGAAATTATCGGTAAACGGACAAATCAGCTGTAGCTGAGCACGCCCTTCTCAACAACCATAATATACAATTTGACAAAACTTCAATTCTGTCAACGACGACGCATTACTTCACTTGCTTATACCGGGAAGCAATCGAGATACATAAGGAAAAGGATAACTTCAACAGAAAGGAAGAAGGACTAAATTTGAAAAAAATTTGGTGTCCAGTTCTAAGAACAGCTAAGACGAAGCCAGATAGAACCAGGGAATCAGACGACCAACAGAACGCTGTCGGACCGAAAGATAAAAACGAGTCAATTCCAGATTTGCAATCAGTCGTAGTAAACTCAGAGAAGTTCAACTGAGACACGCCGCTGAAGATGGCTGCCGCAGATGTAGCCGAAAGCTCCGGAAGTCAAAATTCCACCACACGGCCCTCAAGCCCGAAAAACCAGAGATGTACTTTCATATGAGTTCTCTCAAAACTTCGGTTCCTCTACAAATAATAAAGATGTTTCCTAAGTATTCCAGATTTTGTACGTTAGAAAACTTCATTATAGAAAATATGCTCAACGATTCAAATATTGATTGGATACATCGGAAGAAGTCGAAAAATTTGATATTGAGATCCATTTTTTGGGGTTTTTCTGGAAATTAAAAAGCTTCAAATCCTCATATTATCGTTCCAAAGTGGTATGTCTGCCCCCATACCTAACTGCTATATTTCACAAAAACAAAAATGGATTTCGAAACTCTTTGGGGGGGGGGGGGGGGGGGGGGGGAGAGGGGGGGAGGGAATGAGGGAAGGGAAGGGGAGGGAAGAGGGGAGGGAGAGGGGGGGGGGGGGAGGGGAGGGGAGGGGAGGGGGGGGGGGGGGGGGGGGGGGGGGGGGGGGGGGGGGGGGGGGGGGGGGGGGGGGGGGGGGGGGGGGGGGGGGGGGGGGGGGGGGGGGGGGGGGGGGGGGGGGGGGGGGGGGGGGGGGGGGGGGGGGGTGTGGGGGGGGGGGGGGTGGGGTGTGGGTGTGTGGTGGGTGTGTGGGGGGGGTGGCGGGGGTTGTGTTGTGGGGGGGGGGGGGGGGGGGGGGGGGGGGGGGGGTGGGGGAAAACCGGCGAGCCCCGCGGACGCCGCGCCCGCCCCCGGGAGGGACCCCCCCCCCCCCCGCCGCCCCACGACGCGGGCGGGCCCAAGAAGAAGGAAGAAATAGACAGCAAGCCCAAGTGGTACGAACCACAAAGGACTCGAAACTGCGAAAGAACGAGTAGAACACTCCCGACGCGTATCGCGGATCACGACTCGAGGTGGCAACTAACACTTCAAACTCCACTAACTTCACCTTCGGTACACTACACACTGCACGGTCGGTATACTGATCACTATTCGTCGGCTGGCTTGGCGTGGCTGCTGCTGGTGGTCGCGGAAACAAACTGAATTTACTGTCCGGCTTTCGGAGGTACCTCAGCGGTATCCCTTCCAAGCGTCTCCCCACTCGCCGTATCTCTCGGCGCCGGTCATTGCAGGTCCATTGAGCGGCTACGGCTTAGCATGTGGGGTAGACCAGGAGATATCCTGAGGGTTCACGCGCCGGAAATAGTGAGCGGGTTCACTTCGCGCTATCCTATCGAGCATTTTCCAACAAGAACGGTATTTTTATGTTAAGAAATAACCAAGATATAAATATAGAGGAAAATTTGATACTTAGCTTTCATATGCAAAATAGTAACTTCGTTACAACCTCACAATAACATTTGAACAACATTTATAGAAAATACCAATTGATTTATTCAATCACGTAACTTCCTCAATTGCATTTGGAAATCAGGATACATATCATTCGATAAATATCGCTATTTCAAAATAACTGTGTTTGCTTCCATATTCCATCAAAATTCATATGGCTTTTATCAAACGAACATTATCGGGCAAAATACATTAATCGAAAACTCATTTTGAATTTATGGCTGCACTACGAGCAAACTTCCAACATAACAACGAGATTTTATTTCGAGTTCTAAAAACTTTCAGTCCAGAGTGGTCAGCAATTAGAAGAGAAATATTACTTTTATAACGATTTTAAATTATAGGGCGGGAAAAGTTGGATTTATTATTGGAGGATAGGTGCCACTTACTGAACTACTTCATGTTCCGCAAAAGTAGGACAATGCACCGATGAATTCAGTTAGCTCAGTCTCGAGAGAATTTTACAATCATCAATTGAAGTTTTCTAGTTCTTGATGAGAATGCTTATGAGAATATCATCTCTACAAATTTATCAGTTGCGAAAGAATATTGATCAAGTTCATCCAAAGATGGTTTGACACGCTCTGCAGAAATGCAAAATTACATTCGTCTCTCGAACTACGTGAAAATCAAAATATTCACGAACCTTCTAGAACTCAGTATCTGAACGCAAAAAAGTTAGGAATCAATTCTGTCGAAAAAGAAGCAAGAATATTACAAAAGCCTAATGTTTAAACTTATTAATAACAAGAACCAGGGAGAGTTTTGGAATACTTCGAGTTCATTTGGACAACAGCATATAACTATTTTCGAATTTGATTTCTACGATGGGAGAGCGCTTTACACTGATCTTGAAATTTCATTGGACGAAATGAGTGCTGTTGATACAATAGAATATTTGACTGGTCAAATACCATCTGATTGACACGAAACCATGTCAAAAATGTTGCATAAAAATGGCTCCTTTTATGATCTCAATAGCTACAGAGGTATCGCACTTCTGAACAACTTGGCTTGAGTTCCAACCTTCATCTTATTGAAAGACTATCAAATTGTTATAAAGAAAATCGTATTTTACCAGCTTCACAGTTGGGAACTACAGAAATGATATGGATAGTGCCTTTCCCACTAAGGTAGTTAAAACAGACACTCATTTAGGAGTTATATTCTCGTGCTCAGCACTGTTTTCGGAAATCACGACAAGGACAACTATATGGGTTGATCAAATCACTGGTACAGCTCATCCAATCCATCTTGGCAAAGAACTAATGACATATATGCCCAGCAATCTCTGTGAAGTACAGTAAGATAAAAAACACCTAGTATATTTGTTCACTGCGTTGAAGTTTCTCTCTAGTATCTTTTTTCTTTCTTCATGGTATGTACTACCAGTGTGCAACTGGAAAAGAAGCTGAGTTTGTGCAATGATTATGTGAAGAAGCTGTACTTTAGAATGGGGCTATACAATCCCATAATCCTTTTCTTACTTTCCTATGAAATTGAATTTTAGGATCTCTACTATTCAGATTTTTCAGAACGCGCACAAGTGGGCTTCTTCAGAAGACTATTATGTTTCCAAAAATGCATCCCAAACAGCATGATCAGGTTGCTAACTGGTTTTATGAAAGTTATCTCATATTGAAATCAGCATTTACCTGGTAAACAGGTAAAAAGCAATGGATGAATGAAAGCGTTTGAAAAATTGCTTCTAGCCTTCGAAACAGCTTCAACACAATAATATTGAATATAATTATTTCCTGCAAATGAGATACCAGTATGCTTCTGCAGATTGTATCGATTTATGGTACCTACAAAGCAACGCAAAGGTGTTACTTAATCAAATCTTGAATTGCGATAGAGAGAAGCTCACTCGTAAACAATTTCTATTACAACTCTTTGTCACAACACAATACAATACAATACAATCACTTACTTTTCAACGCTCTATACTAAACACTCTGATAAACTCTCTCTAATACAAACTCTGCTTTGCGAATAAACTCTGGTCCACTTAGCTCTCAATAACTCTCGCCACTTAGATCTGAATAAAAACTGTCTGTCTTAATAACTGTTCCCGCGACGAAGTATTTCCCGTATATATACCTCTGTACGCCTATGAAGAATCTTCGCGAAGGGCCTCGATAATGTCTATCGAATTATCCACGGCAATCAACGGATCCTGGAAAATGACGTTCGCTACGACACGACCCCCCATCTGCGTTTACGATCTCGTCAGGGCCGGCGCTAGGACATTTCGTAATATTAGTTTGAAAATAATAGCTCAACTACGCTTGTGTGCATTGAATATCTTGAATTCTATAGATTCAGCAGGAATATGTTCCAGTTGCAATGTAAGTCAATTTTTCACCCACTTCTGGAATGTCCTATGTACAATGGAATAAGAAACTGTAATTTTTTTCAATTTGAATTCTTCCAATGGCCTAATGAGTCGTTATTAGACTCGGAAAAGAGTTCTGCTTCATCTGCTCTTGCGCATTCAATTAATGATATTCTGAAACTGTTGCTTCGAATGAATGAAGTATTGAATGATTTGTTCCTTTTCTGTTCATGAATCAGCTTCAAATTGAATAATTGTGAGAAAATACTATCACACTGCGTATAATACAATATAATATATCTTATCTATCTATATATTTGTTCATCTTGACGTTTTCTAGTTCAGTATTTTCCTTCAGATATCTATGATATTTCCAAACTAATTTCTTCAGTTTGCTGATGAGTTGTTCAGAACGTTCGAATCCTAATTTTCCAGCCTAGACGTTGTATGAGTCAAAAAACGTCTCTTACAATGTGCCAGCACTACTCTGGCGAAATAAGTAAGTAAAGACAGTTCTGAGGAGCATTTTCATGAGGTCAACAACTTTTTAGGTCAAAGTAGAACTCTCTTCTTCCACACTTATATTGATTGAAGATCGCGGTGGGTTGGAAACTCAAGAATAGTGCTAAAATAAAAATTCATCTATTCTTCTATTATGAAGAGTTTAAGTTTAACTTATTTTTTTTGTAGAGAGTAATCTTCGGAAATAGTTATCCGATCATGGATACTTTCACTTACAGAAAGATATACCATTCAGGAGTGATATAGGCTACTTCAAAATTCCATTATAATTGAAAGAAAATCAATCAAAAATTATTAATAAAGGTAATCAAACGGCGTGCGCTGACTAAACGGTTCGGTTCGACTGCTACGCGGACGAAGTCGCAGGCAACAACTAGTCTACCATAAAGCACCTAATTTTTCTTTTCTCCTCCGAATCGAAAGATAGAAATTACAACTCCTATGAAAGAAGTAAAATAAAAAAAAGACAAAAACAATCTGTTGATAGGTACTTGTATATCATTCAAATACGTTTGATTAATTTATAAAAAGGAAGAAAGAGTCCATTTTCCAGCTTTTTCTTATACGAATAATAAAAGCGAAAACAAAATTTAGAGAATAAAAAAATTATCAATTGGTAGGGAACGGGTATATCCATAGACATTATAACTAATGGACTGGCCCTAAGAGCGAGAGGACTACAGAGTGAGCAAGATAGAATACTTCAAGTATAACCTCTAAGCGAATTCTTTTTTTTTTGTGCAGATTCACACGAAAGGGACGACCTGTAATGATCAAAGAACACCGCGTGAATCAAGGGACAGGAGATACGAATTGATATTTACTTTGAATTTCTGAAGTTTGTAAGCCTCAGGTGAAACCTCTTTTGGCAAGGAGTTCCAGAGCTCAGCTGTTCTATTGACAACAGATCCCTGAGCAAGAGAGGTTCGACAGGTTTTCAATTTGCATAACAAAAAAGTGGGAACTCTGTACTCGTCGAGTCATCCGTGTAGATATTGCCAAGGGGGAAACGATTGATAACAATTCGGAAGAGCATCGACCGTGGAAGTATCTATAGAAGAGAGACAAGTCTCCGACCCTTCCACGATGTTCCAATGAAGTGAGCGAGTCTGTGAGCGAAGAATCACCAACAAGACGAATTGCCTTTCTGTGAATAAAAGCGAGAAGCCTCAATTAATGTTTTGGTGCCGAACTCCACACACGAGAACTGTATTCCATGACAGGTTGTATCTGAGCCTTGTAGATCATTAGAAGCTGACGAGAAGTGAAGTATTTCTTCGTACGAAATAGAAATCCAAGTTTCTGGGAAGCATGAGAGATTATCACTGAACGTAATTCCTAGCATCAAGATACTTGATTTTGTAGGAACAGTTACTCCTGACATCTAAATATTTGATGATGTTTTCGTAGCATTAAATTCAATAAGTTCATGTTACCCCATTCTATTATTTTTGCCAAGTCGTCGTTAATTTTATTGACATGAATGTTTTTCTGAATTTTTGTTTCTCGAGCTGGTATGAGGACTCTGGAAGAGAAACTGGTATGAAGAGTACTGTCGTCCGCAGAACTTTGTATTGAACAAGATGTTTTCTCAAGCAAATCATTGATATGAAGCAAAAACAAAGTGGGCGCTAGAACTGAACCCTGTGAAACACCTGCATTTATTGAGAGAATATCAGATGATATTCCATCAACAACCACATACAGAGACCTATCAGACAAGAAACTCTTCAACAAAGCACATAGCTGAGGAGGCAAACCATAAGACGGCAGCTTAGAAAGGAGACCCCGATGCCAAACTCGATCAAATGCTTTTGAAATATCGAGTGCAACAGCTATAGTCTCTTCGAATTTCTCGATTGAATGCTGCCAAATATGAGAAACATGAGCCAATAAGTCGCTGGTCGATCTCTGATGGCGAAATCCGTATTGTCGATCATTAATTATTCCTTATTTCTGTAGATATTTGATGAGCTTCATATTGAATGCTTTTTCCATGACTTTGGAAATGATAGAAAGCAATGCAATTGGTCTATAATTACAAGGTCAAGTTTTCTTTCCTTTTTTAGGAACTGTCTGAACTCTTGCTGTCCTCCAGGTCTTAGGAAAAAAAGTTATATTTCATCATGACAACTTCGATTTGTTTCGCTGAAAAAAATTGCAATAATCAAAAGACTTCATGATCCTTCCTCATGTAGCAGATAAAGAGAGGTTAAGAAGGATAGAATAATTCAAGTCTAGGATTATCATTCTGTCATTCACAATATCACTTCCATGTGCATATCCTTCCTCTCTCTATTGTATTCCGCATCGTTTTATATGGAAAACTGTCACAAAGGCCAGTCCATTAATAATAAAGTCTATGGGTGTGTCATTCATAGACGTTTGATTCACATACAAAAAGGAAGAATCGAAAACAGCTACTCCCATGCCAATATTGCACAATGGGCACTGAATCACATTGTAGCAAACAAATCACCTAACCGGTGTATTGAATGTCTCAAGGGCTCGAAGTTGAATGAAAGTTGCAAATATATAAAAAAGCGATGATTTCAGTGAGAAAACTCTTCTTTAATACCAACTGACAACTATCAGAATATCAATAATAATGACATACTTCAGTTTCACATCAATATACAGAATGCTCAAAATATATGAAGGCACAAATAAAAAAACTACATGTAAAAGATGCATTTTCCAACACACTCCCACCTTGTGTCACTCTTCTGTGTGACACAAATACTGTGGAAAATCTAAGCTCCAAATCTTGCCGGGGGCTTAACCTCTCTTCCAAATCGTGTCGTAACCGGGCGTTGTTTTCTTCTGACAAGCGAAGTGGTTTCTTCTCGAATATTAGTTTCGTTGTTTTCTGAAGTATCAGACTTAGGCTCTTCTTTCTTATTATCCACCTCTTCCGATTCAAAACGTTTCTTCATATTTTCTTGTAGGTTGCATCTAACACCAGGATCCTCATCGGTCTCGATTTCGAGCGGAAACAATCTTTGAATGGGTCTCATCAAAGAACCCGTTGAAGTTCGTACTTTAACTAAACGAATTTTTCCATCCTTTCCAGGAAAAATTTCCTCCACAATACCCAAAGGCCAATCAAGGCTTTTAAAATGCTCGTTCTCGATAAGAACAATTTCTCCCAGCTTGACTTCTCTAGAGGTACGTCTCTTCATATGTAAAACCAACTGACTGAGGTATTCTTCTCGAAATCTCTTCCTCAAGTTGGACCGGATTTTCTGAATGTACTTCAGATGTCGTCTCATAGATGAACCATCAATTTCATCTAAACAGGCAGTTCCAATTTCTTTAATGTCTTGCAGAAACATGGACGGCGTAAGTACAACCAATTCTTCCTTGGTGTCTGAGATGTAAGTGAGAGGTCTAGAATTTATAACAGATTCGCATTCACATAGTACAGAAAAAAGCTCTTCGTAAGTAAGACAAGCTTTTCCAAGTTGTTTTCTCAGCAACTGTTTTAAAATTCTTATTAGGCGCTCCCACCATCCTCCCCACCATGGTGAACCAGGAGGGTTGAATTTCCATTTAATTCTTTGAGTTGTACTTTCCTCTTGTATTTTTTCCCAATCGAGATTTCTCATCAAATTGTCTGCTCCAATGAAATTCGTCCCGTTATCTGAATAAATAACAGATGGTCTTCCTCTTCGGGCTATAAACCGTCGCAAAGCAAGCAAAAATATCTCAGTGGACAGACTAGAAACAAGTTCAATGTGGATAGCCCTATATATCGCACAAGTAAATATACATATCCAAACTTTTTCTTTAGATTTCAGAAAGAGTGGACCAGCCAAGTCGATTCCTACAATTTCGAAAACTGCAGCATCTCTTACTCGATCCTTTGGCAGAGTAACGGAATCAACATCAAATCTTTTACTATCGTGTCGGCAACAAATTACACATTTTCCAATTATGTTTTTCAGAGTTCTTCTTCCTCTAATAATCCAAAATTTTTGACGAATTCGACTGAGAAGACCTAATATTCCCACATGGCAACCTTCCAAATGAAAATACTCAACAATTTTGTCTACTACAGGGTGCTTCGAAGGTAATAATATAGGAAACAAAAAATCATTCGTATCATCTCGTTCGGTTATTTTTGTTTTTATCCTTATTATACCTTCATCGTCCTTGAAAGGACACAATGGAAATAAACGCTTATCTTCGACACCATCGAATGACTCATGTTGGATCAACCTTATGAGAATTTTCTCAGCATTTTCAACTTCCTCTACTGACAATTTTCCTGTCATATATCGTTATTACAGAAAAGAGAAGAAACCAACATTGAAGAAGCCTCAGATATGTCAGAATCAACTTTGGGAATTTTACCCATCAGAATCCAACCCAGGAGAGTCTCCATCGCCACCAGTCCGCATCGCAGAGAATATCGTTTTCCTGTAAAAAGTTTTCCTGCAATATCAGCCCCAATCAGAATTTCTATTGGGGCATCTTTCGTATCTGAAATCGTAATACCCAATTCAGCTAGTTCATTTTTCCATGGACCTTCTCGTACAGAAATCACATTACTACAAATCAGTGGCTGATCAAGAGCATCAAAATTACAAATATACTTGTCATCCAGATTTTTTAGGGTAATTCTGTATCGATTATGATGACTAATTTCCGAGTTAGTACCACCAAAGAGAGCATGAATCAATTGTTCTGAACCCACAGGATCATATTTCATTTCTATTGCTGTGCGTTTAACAATATAGGATCGTTGCGACCCAGTATCAATTATGGCCCTAACCAATCGATTTTTGAAATTACTGCTGAGACGTACAACGAGTGTCTGAAGTAAAGTTTCATCATGATGTGTCGTATTCGATAAGTTGTCAACTGTGACAGACGAATTTCCAGAATTCGATTCTGAAACAAGGGTTTTCTTGGAACACATTATGGTAGCGTGTTTTTCATTACATGTGGAACATCTGATATCTACTTTACATTTTCTTGCAAGATGTCCAAATTTGAGACATATATAACATCTACCGTGATCTATCAATATTTTTCGTTTTTCATCAAAAGACAATTTTTTCATACTATCATCATCACAGTCAGACGAAAGATGAAATTTCTTACAAAAAACACATTTTGGGGTTTTACTTTTGGCGAGAAGTCCGGAAGCAGTAGGCATAGGATAGGTTTTTGATTGGGGTTCTACGTGTTTTGTATTACTATTTCCAAAACCTGACATAGCTAATGAAATTCTTTCTTCGCTTTCAACTTCTTTTTTCAGAAAACTCATCAATAAGTCTAAACGATTTTTCAATGAAGACGAAACATCATAAGTTGTGCTGCGCTGCCAAACTCTCAAAGTATTTTTTGGCAAACATGACTCTACTAGCGGATAAAGCATTGCCGCACAAGTATCTGAGTTGACGCCCAAAGTTTCAAGTGATCTTAATTGAGACTCTATTTGATCGTAAAGATAACTGAGTTTTGACTTTGAATTTATATTGTTCAAAACCAATTTTAAAAGTTGTCTCACATAAAACTCTACCAGCAAATCGTCCCTACCAAAACGAGATTTAAGACAATCAATGACCTTTGGGTAGTTTTCATTAGTTGGAGGATAGCTTTCTACAAGACGTCGAGCACGTGATTTCGGAGAAGTTGCTTGAATAAGGTATTGGAATTTATCTTCCGTTTCGATAAGTTGATCTTCGTGTATTCGTTTGAATTGGGCCCAGAAAGATAACCAATCCTTTATATCACCATCGAACTTTTTGAACTCTATCAACGGCAATTTGATTCTACGTCTACTTTGACAGGAATGACTAGAGTTAGATAGTTCTGACAAAGTTTCCTTATTCGAGCTTCTCTCTACTTTTGCCTTAAGTCTATTGTACTTCCCTAAGATTCCATCCGCAATCGCAGTTTCAGCATCGATGTCCTCGAGCGGCGTATCACCTTCCAACATCAAGTCTAACAGCTGTCTATCGAGTTCCATCATGACTTCCATCTTCTGCTCCAAAGCTCTAAGATTCCCTTGGATATCGGCAATGTCATGATTCGGGTCAAGCAATAGTTTCATCGACTCTTCATACAATCGTTCGAACGAAGTTCGGTGTACAGTTACAGCTTTCAATACTTTCTCCATCGGTCCTGTCACGGTCGCCAAAAAATGTAGCAAACAAATCACCTAACCGGTGTATTGAATGTCTCAAGGGCTCGAAGTTGAATGAAAGTTGCAAATATATAAAAAGGCGATGATTTCAGTGAGAAAACTCTTCTTTAATACCAACTGACAACTATCAGAATATCAATAATAATGACATACTTCAGTTTCACATCAATATACAGAATGCTCAAAATATATGAAGGCACAAATAAAAAAACTACATGTAAAAGATGCATTTTCCAACACACATAACAGTCACTTTTTTTTGCTCAATTTGTATTCCAGGCTACGAAGCTTGAATCAAATATATGGCATCTGTGAGAAATTCGTTACTAGACAATAATTCTAATGACTACCTACCCCAGCTAACGGTTTAGAGACATTCAGAAACTTGAGTAAATTTGAAGAGACAATGAAGTGAGGAACAAATTTTAGGTATTTTTTCGTGTTTCTGATTGTTCATAATTCACACACCATTTTCATATCCATTTTCTTTTTCACAAATTTCTTTATGACGCTTTACTCAACGTAGTATCATCTGATATTCTCCCAATTGATGCAGGTGTTCCACATGATTCAGTTCTGGCGCCTACTATCTTTCTGCTTCATATCAATGATTTGCTCGAGAAAACATCTTGTTCAATACATAGTTTTGCGGACGACGGTACTCTTCATACTACTTGCTCTTTCAGAGTCCCCATACCAGCTCGAGAAACAAAAATTCAATGGAACATCCACGTCAATAAAGTTAACGACAACTTGGAAAATATAATTGAATGGGGTATTATGAACTTGGTGGAATTCAATGCTCAGGCAACCCAGGCATGTCTCTTCTCAAGGAAAGCCGATCTATCATCATCTAGTATTCAGATGTCAGGAGTGACTATTCCTACAAAGTCAAGTATCTCGATTCTAGGAATTACGATCAGTGATAATCCTTCATGGGAAATCCATGTGAGATCGATCGCTAGAGGTGCTTCCCAGAAGCTCGGATTTTTGTTTCGTGCAAAGAAGTACTTCAATTCTCATCAGCTTCTAATGATCTACAAGGCTCAGATACGACCTGTCTTGGAATATAGTTCTCATGTGTGGAGTTCGGCACCAAATCATTCATTGAGGTTCCTCGATTCTATGCAGAAAAAGACAATCCGTTTTGTTGATGATTCTTCGCTCACAGACTCGCTCACTTCATTGGAACATCGTAGAAGGGTCGGAGACTTGTCTCTCTTCTATTGATATTTTCACGGCAATATCTACAAGGATGACTCGACGAGTACAGAATTCCCACCCCTTTGTTGTCAAATTGGAGAGCTGTCGAACCTCTCTTACTCAGGGATCTTTTCTCAATAGAACAGCTGAGCTTTGGAACTCCTTGCCGAAAGAGGTTTTTCCTGGGGCTTACAAACTTCAAAAATTCAAAGTGAATGTTAATTCTCATCTTCTGTACCTTGATCCACGCGGTATTCTTTGAACATTACAGGGCTTTCCTTTCCTGTGAATCTGCATATAAAAAAAAACAATACACTTTTCTGTTAGGTCTTCACTTACAAGCAGAAGGAGTGAAAGGAACTTCTTATGCTTGAAAGCACTTTTGTACAACAAAACGAAACATTTTCTGAATCTTAGCATAATGAAATCTAACAGGAAACTGTATTAGTATTTTCAATATGGCCAGTTCGAATCAAATTATCGGCAAAAAGTTACCTTTAGTAACTACATTGACTTTAATATAATTAATCTTATAGTTTTGGAAATGAGATTGGGTACAAACGAAATTTCATGTCCTTGCCAATCCACACTACCTTGCTCAGATCATAATAATCCATACGTCACTGTAAGTGTCATATCAGAGAACACAAAAAAACACACAAAACTCCGATAAAATTTACTACCGAACCCTCTCAAGGTCAATACCAACGCGGCTGGTGATCCGGTAGACGCGATAAATCTACTGACAAATTGTCGATTGATTTTTTGCTATTCACTTTCTCTGCGATTCGCACTTGTCTAATAAATTATTCTCAGCTCGTCTTCGGTACATGGGACTCTTTTTAAGTGAGTTACTGATGTACTAGGCGTTTTTGTCACCAACGGATTACGTTTTCTGGTCATAAGTTATTTCTCAACCGGCTTACACCATAGTTGAACACACTTGATTATTGCAATTTTTTTCAGCGAAACAAATCGAAATTGTCATGATGAAATATCAAATTTTGTTGCAAGAATCAGTACTGAGAAAAAGGCCTAGCACAAATAAGATTGTGATATGTTTCAGTTTATGATATTAAGATCAAAGGACTTCATGATCCTGATTATCCTAGCGGCTGTGTCAGATTTTTCTTTTCAATTTTTCACAGTCAACTTCCAAAAAAGGAAATACCTGAAGCTTGATCAGATTGTAATATACGATGGAGTTTATGCCCTGCTTGATCATGTAAAAATAAGGAATTGTGTTTGTTGGAACACGTGGAATAAGGTATATCCCAACGTTCGGCATCCTGTCGATAAAATGAATTCAAATTTGATGGTCATACTGAAAAAAGTTGTTTTATTCATGACCTATTCCAGTTGAAAATACATGCTTGTTTTACCTGTAAAAAGACTATCAAGATATTTATTGAAATAGGAAAATTCTGTTTTCTTTCCATGTCGTAGCACGCAGTGTCCAGTATTTCCTCTTTCGAAGGCTTACTGTAAAAAAATCAATCCAAGTAATATGCATATTTAAAAACTTGTCTACTTGTTTGTGGGGAGAATGAAGTTTGAGGAACTAGATTTTGGCAATAAGAATCGATGACAGACTTGTTAGGAGTTGAATATTTCGGAAATGTTTGGTGTATCCAGTGGAAGCGTTCCCTTATTCATCACTTTGCCCACTGATGAGCTCAAGATGTAATTTTCTCTGAGGAAAACAGGATCTTTCCTGGGCTTGAATGAAATATAATATTTCTGTTGAGTGAGATTTTTCTACTAACAGCTTTCTGTTTTTGATCCATTGTGTAGATATTTTCTGAGTATGCTATCTATTTCATTCGATTTTCACATAATGGTATAAAAATTGAACAAGAAAAAGTGATTTCCATGAAACTCAGTGTCTGTCGTGCCATATAGGCAGGGGAGTAGCTGTTTCAGATGGAATGAATGAATCAATTTTCTTCAAATATTATACACGTACCTATCAACAGATAGTGTATGCTTCCTTTTTAAATTGTTTTCCATAGAAGTGGTAATTTTTATTTTTCAATTCGGAGAAGGAGGAAGTCAAACATTAGTTCATTCAAGAAATATATCAATCTGAATCAAAAAAAGGTAATTTCTTATGTATTGAAAGTCGAAGTGAGAGAGGAGAGTGTAACAGTTTAAAACTCAGCTACGAATCGAAAGATAATATCCAAAAAGGTGAAAAAATTGGTTTCTTCGTAGTTGACAAAATGGTTAAGGCTTTCGCGGCCGAGGTTATCAGTATAATTACTTCTCTTCGGGCTTAAAGGCCGTCGTTCTTTGGAATTTCTTCCTGACGTTTCGCTAGCGGGAGTGGCCAGCTTCTTCAGAGGCTTATTCATCTCCGATAACTAAACGTTTCGATTTCTCAAGGCGTATTTATATTGATTCAGGTAGTCTGGAGTGTTAATTACTTCTGTCGGTTCGGGTAATAATCATCGGCAGGGGTTTATCGCATACCGTGCACCTGTGGGAAGGTTTACATGGGTACCACGAAAAGATCCATGGGTACAAGGCTCAAAGAGCATCAAAGGAAGTGTAGGCTGGGACAAACCGACAAATCGGCGGTGGCGGAACACGCACTGAGTGAGGGCGACCACAGGATCCTGTTCGAAAATGCAACACTGATTGCCCCCAACCAGGGTTACCATAGCCGACTGGTACGGGAGGCAATAGAGATTCAAAAACATGTGGACAATTTTAACAGAAAGGAAGAAGCGTTGAATCTAAACAGAATTTGGAATCCGATTCTGAGGAAATCAAGAATAACTAATGAAATCACAGCAGGTAGTGCGGCAACTAATAATGATGATTATTCCCCGAACCCGACAGAAGTAATTAACACTCCAGACTACCTGCATCAATATAAATACGCCTTGAGAAATCGAAACGTTTAGTCATCGGATATGAATAAACCTCTGAAGAAGCTGGCCACTCGCGCTAGCGAAACGTCAGGAAGAAATTTCAAAGAACGACGGCCTTCAAGCCCGAAGAGAAGTAGTTATACTAAGGGCTGGTCTTTTCACTTATAGATAAAGTCCTTGATAACTTATCTGTCAGATATTAATATTGTAACGAAATGTGCTAGCGCCGGCCCTGCCGCCCACCGATGCGAATTAGCGCGAGATTCCAGGAACGATTTTTACTCGCGTGATCGCAGCTCATCCAGAAGATTCGACTGTGAAGATTTGTCTAGATGATTCTCCCCTCTATGAGCGCGTGTATATAAGCGGAAACCGTTCACGCTGACAGCAGAATTGTTAGTTCAGAGAGTTTTAGTAGCGAGCGAGCATTGGAAAGTTATCAGAGCGATTTTAGTGATTGTGTTGTATCGTATTGTGATAGAGAGTTATAATAAAAGTAGTTTAGTGTTGTTTGTTGTTTTAATTGACGAACCCAAGGAAATATCGTAACAGTGGTGTCGGAAGTGGAATTTTTGCTGGTAAATAACAACAATTGATGGTGAATACGAGAAGTACATCTTACGAGGCGATGGAGGACATGATGAAATTCATCCAAAACCAATTTGCGGATTTGGAAAGACGACGACTGGAAGATGAAAAGCGACGGCTGGAGGAAAAAGAAATTGAAAAGAAAGAACGAGAAGAAGTACTCCGGAAAATTCTCGAAAATGAAAAGAAAGAGCGAGAAGTTGAAAAGAAAGAACGAGAAGAAGGACTCCAGAAAATTCTCGAAAATGAAAAGAAAGAACGAGAAGAAGGACTCCAGAAAATTCTCGAAAATGAGAAGAAAGAACGAGAAGATGAAAAGAAAGTTCGAGAAGAAGCACTCCAGAAAATTCTCGAAAATGAAAAGAAAGAACGGGAAGAAGCTCTCCAGAGAATTCTAGAACAACAGAGAAAGGAACGAGAAGACCTCCAGAAAATTCTAGAACAACAAAAGAATGAATTAGAGCAAATAGAAAAACAACAAAAAGAAGACTTCCAGAAAGTTCTAGAAAATCAGAACAAGTTCTTCGAGCATGTTTCACATGAAACCAAAGTTCAAATGGAAGAACTGAAAGAAGACCTGAAGGTAGAACTGAAAGAAGACCTAAAGGTAGAACTGAAGGAAGATGTCAATAAGAAAGTGGAAGTAGTGAGAGAGGAGATGAGAAATGAAATGAGAGGTTTAGAAAAACACATAGCTCTTCTCAAGAACCGCGATCGCCGAGACAGTGTTGCCACGTCAGGAATTTCCGTGAAACCACCGACTTTTGATGGTCAGTCGTCTTGGTCTATGTATCGTCGACAATTTGAGGCTGCGGCAGAAACCAATGGATGGGGCGAAGAAGAAAAAGCTACGGCGCTCATAGTAGCTTTGAGAGGGCCAGCTTTGGGTATATTACAAACGATACCCATAGAACAGCAGAAGCAATATCAGGACCTGATTTCTGCACTGGAGTTGAGGTATGGCGATCAACACCGAGAACAGCTGTACCGGGCCCAAATGAAGACTCGCACACAAAAATCAGGTGAGAGTCTTCAAGAATTTGAGGCAGATGTTCGACGCCTAATCCAGCTGGCGTACCCAGATGCGCCCGGAGATTTCAAGGAGCAGTTGGCTGTGCAGATATTTATTGACGGACTTAGAGACCCAGAAATCCAAAGAACTCTGCGACTTACAAGTTTCAAAAGGAGTAGCGATGCCTTGGTACGTTCGCTAGAAGTGGAGGCGGCCTTCAACACCTCAAGGCCGAAAGTGCGAGCAGTAACAATTGACGATCCCGAACATCGATTTGGCACAGCTAATAGTTCAGTCGAGAAGGTTCTGGAAGAAATCAAATTGATGATAAGTGGAATTAGCACCCAGAAGAAGAAGACATGCTATAGATGTGGGAAACCTGGACATCTTATCAAAGACTGTCGGGTGAGAATGCCATCAAGATCTAGCTCACCTGCAAGGGTGCCATCTCGTACGCAATCACCTGTGAGGACAAGGTCATCCAGCGAGTCCTCAAATTGGCGGCAGGAAAACGAGAATTAGCCAGCATATCGGGGCGCATGCTGGCAAGCAATAACAGAGCCCCCAGGGTCATCAATGTTAACAGGCTGAAAAGAACATCTGAGAGCCTTACCATTCCAGGAAAATTGAATAAAATCGACGTTATATGCACCATAGACACCGGTGCTGCAGTTTCCTTGGTACGCAGCGACATTCTTCGGCCTGGAAGCGTGAAGCCCATTTCTTCCAACGTCGTGCTTCGGACAGTCACTGGAGAAAACGCACCTATTCGAGGAGAGGCTGAAATTACATTGCTTCTTGGGCTACTCACCATCACAGATACAGTTTACGTCGCAGATATAGAAGATGAATTCATACTCGGAATGGACTTGATCAGTGACTATGGATTTTCATTTGACAATGAGGAGAAGATTATGAGGTTCGGAGGAGAAGAATTTGTCCTTACAACTCCAGCAGAAAGGACAATGCCTGTGAAACTGCGTTTAATGAAAACTGCGAGAATTCCTGGATTTTCGGAGAAAGTAGTTTGTGCTGCAGTTGAAGAAGACCCTGGGTGCTGCGTTGGAGTAGTCCAGCCATGTGATGAATCCCCCAGCAATTTGGTGTTTGCACGAGCCTTAGTTAAAACGAACAAAACGATTCCTGTGAGAGTTGCCAACGTGTTTCCTGGAGAAGTAACTGTTAAGGCAGGCGATGTTATTGGAACATGTGAACCTGTTACTTGGGTGGCGACTTGTAAGTCAAATGAACATCAAGAAATGAAGGCAGACTCTGAGAGTGTTATATCAACTCTTGAGAAATCATGTCAACACTTATCAACGGAGGAACTGAAAGCTGCCAAGAACTTCATCCGGAGTGAAAGTGACATTTTTGATTCGACAACAACAGGAAGAACTAATTTGGTCAAACACAGAATCGATACTGGCCAAGATCATCCGATTCGGCAACCACCAAGAAGAATTCCATTTGCCAAGCAACAGGAGGTGGAAGAGCTTGTCGACAAGATGATGAAGGACGGTGTGATTGAAGAGTCATCGAGCCCTTGGTCTGCACCTGTTGTGTTGGTTTCCAAGAAGGATGGATCTACGAGATTCTGTGTCGATTACAGGAAATTAAATGATGTCACCAAGAAGGACAGCTACCCTCTACCAAGAATAGATGACACATTAACAACATTGGCAGGTTCCCGTTGGCTCTCAACATTAGATCTGAAGAGCGGATACTGGCAAGTAGGCATACATGAAGACTGCATTCTCGACTGGGAGTGGACTTTACCAGTTCACTGTTATGCCGTTTGGATTGTGCAATGCTCCAGCAACGTTTGAGAGACTAATGGAGCTGGTCCTTCGGGGGCTCACTTGGAAAACTTGTCTTGTATACCTCGACGACGTTTTGGTCATGGGAAAGACATTCGAAGAACATCTGCACAACCTGCAAGAAGTCTTTCAACGATTCAGGGACGCCAACCTCAAACTGAATCTTCAGAAATGTTCATTGTTCCAGAAAGAAGTGGATTTTCTAGGTCACACAGTTTCATCAGACGGTATCCGAACAGACCAAAAGAAGATACAGGCGATAAGAGACTGGCCTAGACCAAGAGACAAACATAAAGTGAGGAGTTTCCTAGGTCTCTGCACCTACCCCTACATAAGTTGACAGAAGATCGAGTCAATTTCGTCTGGTCCAACGAAAGTGAACGAGCATTTGGGAAACTGAAAGTTGCTCTGTGTTCCAGCCCCATTTTAAGTTTCCCACGTCAACGAGGCCTGTTTATTCTGGACACAGATGCCAGTAATAATGGTATTGGAGCCGTACTATCACAAGAGCAAGATGGTCAAGAAAAAGTAATCGAGTTCTACAGCAAAGTACTCACCAAGCCAGAAAGAAATTATTGCGTAACGAGAAAAGAGCTACTGGCAATAATCAAGGCTGTAGACCACTTCCATAAATATCTGTATGGAAGAGAGTTCCTCATCAGAACAGATCATGCAGCTCTGAAGTGGTTACTCGAAATGAAGACTCCTGAAGGACAAGTAGCAAGGTGGATTGAGATGTGAACCAGTATCACTTCAGGATAAAACATCGACCAGGAAGATTGCATAACAACGCAGATGCCTTGTCTAGAAGACCTTGTTCGGATACTTGTAAACACTGTGAGCGAATTGATCGTCGCGAAGGAATCAACCAAGTGAGATTGATAGTAGATGACAATTGGACGACAGCAAAAATACGAGAAGACCAGGAGAATGATCCAAACGTTGCAGAATTTTTGAAATGGAAGGAAAATGGAGCGGAAAGGCCCACCTGGAAGGACATCTCGGATCGATCGCCAACCTTCAAAGCATTGTGGGCCCAATGGGATTCCTTGATTGTGGAGAATGGCCTACTGAAGAGGGCTTGGGAGTCAGCCGATGGCAAGAAAGTGAGTTCCCAACTGGTTGTGCCCATGTCGAGAATAGAGGATGTTTTGCTAGAGATTCATGGTGGTAAATCAGGTGGACATCTAGGAGTTAACAAGACCTTGGATAAAATAAGGCAAAGGTTCTACTGGGTCCAATGTCGAGAAGATGTCGAGACATGGTGCCGAAGATGTCCAAAATGCGAAGCAAGCAAAGGTCCTAGTACAAGATCAAGGGGCGAGATGAAACAATACAATGTTGGTGCTCCCTTCGAACGAATCGCCATCGATGTAGCTGGACCGTTCCCGATGACGAATGATGGCAACAAATACATCCTCGTTGCCATGGATTATTTCAGTAAATGGGTTGAAGCTTACGCCTTGCCTAATCAAGAAGCATCCACCGTTGCAAGAGCCCTGGTGGACAACATGTTTACAAGGTTTGGAGTGCCAATGGAGCTACATTCCGATCAAGGAAGAAATTTCGAATCGAATTTATTCAGGAAGGTTTGTGAATTGATGGGAATCAGCAAGACCAGAACAACTGCCCTCCTCCTCCTGGCATGGTCGAGAGGTTCAACAGGACTATGAAAGAACATCTTTCCAAAGTAGTAGAAGAGCATCAAAAAGACTGGGATCGACACCTTCAACTATTTTTGATGGCTTACCGGGCAGCTGTGCACGGTTCCACAAAGCTCACCCCAGCTAGTATTATCTTCGGAAGAGATCTTCGTTTGCCCTGCGACTTGGTGTTCGGATCCCCAAGTACTGAGGAAAAAGAGGTACAGGATTATGCCGATGAACTGCGAGACAGCCATATAAGGATTCACGAAATTGCGAGAAGAAGATTGAAGATTGCTAGTGACAGGATGAAGGCTCGATACGATCTCAAGGCAAATACTGGTGGATTCAAAGAAGGAGATCGAGTGTGGCTGTACAACCCTCGTCGTAGAAAAGGAATTTCTCCCAAACTAACACCATGCTGGGAAGGACCCTACTCTTCTATAGTCAAGAGAATAAATGACGTGGTGTACAGGATTCAACGTAGCCCTAGAGCAAAAATGAAGGTCGTTCACCTGGAAAGACTTAAACGTTACAATGGCGATAATGACGTATTGTTTGATCGGGACGATCAAAATTGAGAGGGGGATAATGTAACGAAATGTGCTAGCGCCGGCCCTGCCGCCTACCGATGCGAATTAACGCGAGATTCCAGGAACGATTTTTACTCGCGTGATCGCGGCTCATCCAGAAGATTCGACTGTGAAGATTTGTCTAGATGATTCTCCTCTCTATGAGCGCGTGTATATAAGCGGAAACCGTTCACGCTGACAGCAGAATTGTTAGTTCAGAGAGTTTCAGTAGCGAGCGAGCATTGGAAAGTTATCAGAGCGATTTTAGTGATTGTGTTGTATCGTATTGTGATAGAGAGTTATAATAAAAGTAGTTTAGTGTTGTTTGGTGTTTTAATTGACGAACCCAAGAAAATATCGTAACAATATGTATTCCTGTGTAGTTTATGTGGTGGATAGTTATCAGAGACCTTATCTATAAGTGAAAGGACCGGCCCTAAATCCTTCAGATTTAAGGACTACTCTCATTCTGTGAGAGAATTTGGACCCAATTACCTAGAAAAGGACAATAATTCTTATTCCCCAGTACTGTTTGAACGTCATCATTTTGTGGTGGATAAATATTTGTCCCGTAGTTTTTTGGATTTCCAACCTACCACAGACTGAAGAAATGAGAAATAATATTGGAACTTGGAACCTATACAAGTGTAGAAGGCTGATTGTTTTTCAATTGATGCAGCAACTTTTTGGGGTAGATTAAAAATCTGCCCTTCTACACTTGTACCCAGGAAACTATGGAACAAATTCTTATTTCCATTATTTGATACCTATAATATACGTCTATGCTTTGAGAAAAATCGATCCAGTTTCAATGTCTTTCAATCTATCTATTCATTGACAAAATAATAATTCTCAACGGATTTCATCGGATGAAAGTGTATTACTCCTTCGTTAGCATGGATATATTTTTGAAAACATCATTTTCGAATTACTCAGAATTAATCCTCTGGGGTTTCATTCCATACCGCCTACTCAGTATTCTTGGGCCGAGTTTGATAGCGTGAATATTAATACTGAACTTATGGTGATTCCAGCGTTGCTCGCAAACTTGGGATATGTATGGCTTTGACACCACTTCTGGCTTCAATTATTCCTGAAAACAGGGCATTCACGAACATTCTGTATGGATTATATGAAGCTTCCGATGATATTCTATTGAGAACGATAACTCGCTTTTTTTAATTTGTTTGGGAACTCACTGTCAAAGATATCGTCTTCATCTGCAGTGTAGAAAAATATTGAAAACCAGCATTTTTTTCGTTGATTCGTTAAGGTTTCATCGAATCTGAAAGGCATTCATATCAAACAAAGTGAAAAATCAGGTTGAATAATATCGAGCAAATATATGTTAGAAGAAATGTACTTTCCTGACTAATAGCACGCCGGACATTGGATGGTATCCGACAGACATATGTGCTTCTGTGTTGGAGTAAGACTGACCCACTCAATATAATGATGATAAGTCACCTGCATATCGATTTTGGAGTCTGTGCAGGGTAGGCCACAACCACAAATGGCTTCGGTGAAGTTTTATGAATCTATTGGGGCAAAATCTAACATGACACCTGTTGTTGAAGGATATTATCGCACTGAATGGAAATCAATTAAATACAGTAGTACAAAAAAAATATCGATGTCGATGATTATCTAATAAACAAGGATGGTAGTTCTGAGGTGGAGAGAAAGTAATGGCAAAACAGACAATGTTATAACTGACATCCCTCACAAAGATCACGATGATGTTAAATTGACCAAGTTGAAGAAAAGCTCTGTTAAGGCTTTCGTACAAGACTTGCTTCTATTTTTGGTCAAATATCAACTGCGGACGAAAGCAACTGAGAGACGTCATGCCAGAAATATAAAGTGACATGATGGCCAGAGAAAAGAGAATCATCCTGATACATAACTATTGAAAATAGAAACTTAACCAAACTGCTGAAATGTTAGGCTGTTAGTCTTATTTTTGTCTTGCCATTGGTCAGTCGAGTTATGTAAAAATAAAATGATAAGCTTTGACGAATCAAAAGTACGTTGATATCGTGGGAATAAAGGATTGAAATGAAATATTCTTGTGATGAGAAAAAAAATCAAATGAGCTGATACTGTCAGACACGTTAGTTTTTGAAGAGATATGGCATATTGTTTAACAGGTAGGAAAATGAACGACTGTGGAGATTTATAAGTTGAAGCACAAGTCGATACTCAGCAACACAGAGTAAACATACTATTTTTCCGCAAACCTTTACAATTCGACAGATATTAGTTAATTTTGAAACAATCGCGAACAATTTCAATCAAAAATTGATGGTGCTATGGAATTCATAATCAATTTACTTGGGTTACCATGGGAACTGTTAGAACACTAACAACTTTGATGAAATATGATTTCCTTACAGTAAGGACATCTTGACTTTCTCTTTAATAAATTTTATGTGGAATGTCAAAATTTCCTAGCGATTGGCGGAAAACAATAGTTCTGAACAAATAGAAAGTCATGTTTTCTGAAAATCAGATGAGGTCACACCTGTTCGAGAAAATTTTCAAGAGTATCAACTGAATCTATTTTCTCTAAGACCCAACCGATTATGTTAGATTTCTTCAACTCGTTATAGCTAGAGTGGATCCAAAATTATATTCTTGATACACCATTCCTGTAAGTCATCCCATGTAGTTATTTCGTTAGACAGAAGTGATGGGAGAGTTGAAATATTCGAATGATTTCATGTATCATTGAATGAGAGCAAATCAAGGCCTTTCCTGAGAGTTATTGTGTTATTTAAACTTCATCGTGAAAAATATTTGATTTGTGATATTGAATTCCGATGCTCTTCGCGTCTTTGGTCATCCGCGGTGAGAAGCATTCACACCCAAGTATATTATAAACAGAAATTGACAATAAAATGTGTTTTCCCCTGAACCAGCTGACACCCCTCAACAAAAATCAACCCTCAGTAAGAAAGAACGAATTGTTCCGAAGAAATATCCACTTCAAAAGTATTGAGAATTTTCATATGAAATAAATGTGTAAATTGATTTCCTTGCCAACCAGCCACTGTTTGAATCCCCTAGTCTGAGCTGGCAACCTGTTATATTTGTGCCCAAATACAGAAGGGATCCTTGGCATGGATAAATATTTCGTGTACCCCAATTAATATGATTCAATAGGTGCTAGTCTAGTGTATATGAACAAATTGTACCTTTGAATCTGATACATAGACTCATTGATATTCACCCCAACTATGGCCGAAATTGGGAAAATAACAGACATCTTCCAATATTCCATTCGAGACCATTCAGAAATATGAATCCTAATTTGAATGCATTTTCGTGCAATAACAACGAGTATTCACTTGTTCGATAAATCATATCCAACTTGTTTTTTTATTACTCAGTTATGTCTGTATTTTTCATTTCAGCCAGGTCAAGGCGAATAGAATCAGCCATTTTATAGGTCAGCACGATGACTGGAAAATCGAGGAAAACAATTTACAACGACATAAGATTGATGTGCGAGTCTTTCAGTCGATTTTACGAGGGTCACTTTGTGCCCGTTTTTCCTTACACTGTCAACCCACGAGTCCCGTATATCATCAATAATGCACCATAGTGCGTGGTTGTATTGAGCGATACGCGTGACATATTGGTAACGAACAAATTGTTTCAGAGATGTCAAATCAAATTGAACCAGGTGATTCGATCATTTTTATTCCTATATTCAATTTCGAAATGGGCATATAAATAACCCAGTCGAATGTGAATGAATTGTTTCAGTGACTTCGCAGTGATTTATGGCTCTCGTAAATTCGTTTAATGAAGCATTTTATATTCATAAAGGAACGGTTAGAACACTTCACGAACAAACTACGCCAGTGAAGAGCATGAAGAGTGAATTTAAAAAGTCTATATCGGTAATCCAAAAATGAGGATTTGATGAACATCATCTGAACATTTCGGATTAGGATATGAATCTGAATATCGGAGAACTGAACACAGTTACAGTTACCGCTGCGTTTCTGATATTTCCGAAGTCACGGAAAAACAATCAATATAAAGCTCATCATATATCAAGAGAAATCTGGAATAATTGATGATCGACAATACGGATTTCGCCATCAACGATCAACCAAGGACTTATTGGCTTATGTATCTTATATTTGGCAGCATTCGTTGGAAGAATCGGAGAAACGATAGCTGTTCCACTCGATATTTGAAAAGCATTTGACCGAGTTTGGCATCGGGGTCTCCTTTCTAAACTGCCGTCTTACGGTTTGCCTTGTGTGCTTTGTTGAAGAGTTTCTTGTCTGATAGGTCTCTGTATGTAGTTATTTATGGAGTGTCGTCTTATATTCTCCCAATAAATGCAGGTGTTCAACATGGTTCAGTTCTGGCGCCCACTTTGTTTCTGCTTCATATCAACGATTTGCAAGAAAAAACATCGCGTTAGTTTTGCGGACGACAGTACTCTTCATGCTGGTTTCCCTTCCCAGAGTCCCCGCATAACAGCATGAGAACCAAAAATTCATAGAAGCGTTAGCGTCAATAGAATGTTTGGCAAAAATAATACACTGGGGTAAAGTCAACTTGGTGGAGTTTTATGCTGGAAAAACCCAGGCATGTCATGAATGCCGATCATGTTTATCCAGTATTCAGATGTCAGGAGTATCTATTACTACAAAGTCAAGTATCTCGGTGCAAGGAATAACGATCTGTAATAATCTCTCATGGGAAAACCATGTAAGATCGATCGCTAAGGGTGCTTCCTAGAAGCTTGGATTTCTCTTTCGTGCGACAAGGCATGGAATATAGTCCTCATGTATGGTGCTTGGCACCAAAACATATATTGAAGCTTCTTGATTCTATTCAGAGAAAGGCAATCCGTCTTGTTGGTAATTCTCTGCTTACGATTCGCTAACTTCGTTGGAGCATCGTAAAAGGGTCGAAGATTTGTCTCTCTTCTATAGATATTTTCACGGCAATATCTACAAGGATGACTCGACGAGTACAGAATTCCCACCCCTTTGTTGTCAAATTGGAGACCTGTCGAACCTCTCTTGCTCAGGGATCTTTTCTCAATAGAACAGCTGAGCTTTGGAACTCCTTGCCAAGAGAGGTTTTTTCCTGAGCCTCACAAATTTCAAAGAATTAAAAATGAACGTTAATTCGAATCTCCTGTCCCTCGATTCAAACAGTGTTCCATGGGGGCTAACAGGGCTTTCTTTTCGTGTGAACCTGTATATATAGAAAAAATAGAAATCTTCATCATTACTAAACATGAACACAAATATATCGATAGAAGGCTAAAAGCACAAATAATATCATTCTAATCAACCCAATTTTCTCGGGAGTCGATAAACTGAGTTAAGACCATTTGACTTAAGGGCCGTTATTATACATTCAGTTTAAACTCTGGATGGACATACTGATGGTTAGAATGTCAATTCTCTAATAACATTTAATAACTATACTTCATATTCTAAACCATTGGTTGGTCCAACCGGAGTTTACCAGAACCTATAATAATGGCCCTAAGACGGCACAGTAGACCTTATATCGGGCACCAACGAAAGTATTGAACAATTCTTCAACTTCCATGATATAGGGAGTATCAAAATTAGATTTGGTACAGGCAAATGGTACGTGAAAAGGAGAATTTTTGCTTTTTCTATATTCTCTGGTTACTTTCAGTTCCATCGGGAATGGCTACGTTTTTGAATTTTTGGAATGTCCTGAATATGTATTCATTTTTTATTTCTGAGATGATCCTGGATTAGAATGTGAAAATTTCAAAAGTTTTAACGACTACTTCATTTTTCAAAGTCACTTTCAGTGGCCATGTTCGAACGTCAACTACTCGAAGGACTTAAGGTAATATCAGAAAATTGCAATCCTCAAATTTAAGTGACCAATAATCAATGTGATAGATAGACAGATACAAGCTAGCAAAATCACACCTTGTTGTCTAACTATCCACTTCCCAGAAACAGATTTTTTTGACGAATCTTACAATACCTTCTATTATAACAATATATCAGTTACAATATTTATTGAATCCTCATTGATCACAAATCATGACATTGGGAATGTTAGATACAAAGGGATAATATAAAAGTTATCTTATCTTCTTTTTTAACAATTCGTTCGGGCTCGTCTCAAACTACCTACACAGTAGATTTTTATCTAGCACCTGTCAGAAAACAACTACTACCCTGGCTATTACCACGAAGGGCATTACATTATATCCGACCGATGACGGTGCAGGTTCCCTCACAGAAGAAAATCCTGCGTTTGTTTTTGGCAATACAAATGGAGGAATTGATTTTCAATTATTGGGACACACACACACACTTGCAGAACGGTCATAGATTTTCAATCATTGGGACAGACACACTTGCAGACCGGTCATGTAATGAAATATAATCATATCCGAAAGTGATTTCAGTCAAAAAAATATTTTCGAAATTAATGATATCAAGAAGTTGTTAATTCATGATTTTGAATTGAGAAAATCAGTGATACTAAAAAAAAGGGTTATTCTGCAAATATTGCTTCAGTCTGAATTTGCCATTTGTTCCTTCCAAATGATACGGAAATTGAATGATAGATAGATAAGTTGGGAATCCGAATAGCATCTTCTTTCCTTGCATTGTAGCTTCGACAACGTAATTTATATATGATTATAATGTAGAAACATCATAATAATCATAATCATATTTCAATATGTGCTGAAATATCCTTTACAAGAACCAGTTAGCTTGAGACTGAAGATCAGTTCAATGGGTATACTTTATAACCAGTGTGGGTAGATAGTGAATCAGGGAAAGTCGTATTTCGTGTAAATAAATTTATTTAAAAATCGCAGAGACGATTGAAATTGTCATGACAATTGTCAACCCAAAAGGGCACTGATTTTAACTTTGATGTTTATTCAATGTAATGTCTCTCGGTAGTGTAGTGGTTAGCATATCTGACTATCAAGCGGAAGGCCGAGGTTCGAATCCTCGCCGGGCCACCGTGCTGGGTAATCGCACGTTAAAAGCCAAGGCCTCGTTGATCCATTGCTCGCACAAGTTTCGACTTCTGAGGGTTGACGTTCGTCAGCTGGTTAACGGAAACGAACAATTTTAGAACAATTTAGAACAACAACAACGATTATTTGGGATTGTGAAGATCTTCCTGTAAATACCTAGACGAGTAAGTGATTCAATTCTTACCTTCAATTCAATTTTCGACTATTACTTACTTGCAGGTATAGCACTGAAGATGGCTTAATAGCCGAAAGCGCTCTGCGATTTTTAAATAAATTTATTTACACGAAAAACGACTTTCCCTGATTCATCAGTCACGTGTATGCAGCACCAACAAATCTCACCTGGGTAGATAGTGTCAAAATATACATTTTCCTACTAACATCGACGGCCTACATTAATTAACAAGGCGCATGTATTGTAAGTGAGCCATTACGTTACAGCTGTCAGGATGGGGAGTAGAAGTACAGTACGCGACTGGAGATAAGGCAAATTTTGTACACTCGCGAATAACCGCACTCTGCTAACGCCTCGTGCTCAAAATTTTTTGCTTGTGCGTAATTGGCACTTTTCCCACATTACATGATATAATATTATTAGATAACGAATATCAAATGTCTTTCAGCTCTAACAAGGCAATGGCATGCATTTAGTTTATCTGTGTTCTCTAAGGAGTTTTTTGCAATGAGTGAATCCAATATATCTTGCTGCTCATTGATAATAAATGAGAACATAGATTGAATATCACCAATGAAAACACTAGAAAACCATTTATTCACATTTATCAAAAGTATCATGCTTAGTCACGGTGCATAATATCTTGCACAACATACTAACTTGAGTAATGACATAGATTTAAGCTCTTCTAGCAAATAGTAGAAGTTCATTTCATTGTTTTCTCTATTCTTAGTGAGAATTGTACAAGGAACTTTGGTAGAAGTAAAAATTATTCATGGAATTTTCCTACTAAGAGCCATCGACTTCGATCGAAGTTGTTCAGTAAGAAGGCTTTGTTTCTACTTCCCTACGCCATACCCCAGGAGCAGCATAGCTATTCGCATACTTGTCAACCATGAAACGAGGCATAGTCATTCCCCAACACGATAAGGAGAAATTCTCAGTTGTAATACCACTAGAGCTTGAATTATTTCCGAAAAAAAATTTTCGAGATCACGAATATTTTGAAAATCATACCGAACCGAAGACGGAGGATAATTTTTCAAAATTATCCGTGGACAAGAAAAAATTCGACGATAATTCAAGTACGCGTGGTATTCGTTAAAAAAAATCAGAGGAAATACAACCTCAAATTCCCATTCATTTCAGGTTTACCCCATTCAAAAATAACAAATTTCCTGCAAACTTTGAATCAACAAGTATCACGGGAATATATCAACACCCTAAAAAGCCAGTAATGCAATGAAACAACAAGGAACAAGGCCTCACAGGATCTGCATCAAAGGAAACATATCTTTTTTCAAAACAATAATACTGATAGTGAAGTGTGGCTCGTAAATGAAGATGTGGCTCAATATTTTATTTTTATCAGTCTGATGAATTGCTCTGGTTGCGAATTTGAACGTTACATTTTGTTTTTCTCTGCTCAAAGTGGGTAAGTGATATATTGTGTTAACCAAAATATAAATCTCTGCTACGTTAAACATTTTTAGGACCCCTTGAAGGCACAGAACCACCGCGCTAACCCCCTCGCCGGAACTGTACTACTTTGTGTGGAATTTTTAAAATATTGCGGAAATCAGATTGCTTATTATAATACTATAATTATCAATGCCTGACAAATTCGTAGTATTTCCACTTCACATTTCATATTATGTTCCATGTCTAACTACCATCCGTACTATTTTTCACAATCAAATCATTTTCTTGTTTTCCAGACCTGAATTGCATACGAGTCATGTGAAAACAACAAACCGTTGTTTATAATTCACATGAAATCAATACACCGAACTGATTCCAAGATGCTACGTTACCCAAGAAGGACGGATCACAAATCCACCGTACCAGTTGTATCACAACCCACGTACTTATCTCACAACTGTCTCAAGTATTTTCTGAGTTTGGGTTTGTTATCGGGAGTGTTTCCTCTGGAAGGGTTAACGTATATGGATCCATCCGGACTGAAATTCAAGTTTCTGTCGCTGAAAATGTTGTATACAGTATTGCTGTTTACTGTTTATGCCTTTTTCTGCATTTTGGCCTGCATAAAGAGCTTTTCTAGTGAGATGGTCACGAATCGATTGAGTGAGTAGAATCTTTGAGTTTTTCAATAATTATCGGAAAGTTTGAATTGTATTTTTTCTGCGGTAGATTTTCTCAATTGTTTCCGGAGTATAAAGATCAATAAAACACCTCAATCATGCTTTCTCTAGTCTGGAATAGTATCTATGGTCATTAAAAATCATTATCGACGACTGATTCATGAAGATAATAATAATAATGAGTGTGGCAGCGTAACTGTTCAGCGTGCCCTCCAAGTTGTACAAACTGTAACTTTCGAAGAAGGACCTGCTAATAGGCGAATTTTTGGTTATAATTGCACGAGTGCATAAAAATTACCGATAATTTTGCAAGAAAGCGTGATATCTAAAAATTGCAAGAGTTCATTTTCATAATTTGGCGAAAGTGCCCGAGTCCGAAGGACGAGGGCTCTTTAACGAAATATGGAAATAACCGAATGCAATTTGTATAAGATATCACGCTTGAATGCAAAATTATCTGGTCATTTTTATGCACGAATGTAATTCATTGAAATATTTCACGAATAAAGAAATTCTCAAGGAAATGTTATTTTTTGTTCATTTATACTTTCCTCTATAGATTGTATGGAGTACTCACCTAAACGCGAAATGTTTTTCTATTTTTGAAGTCTATCTGACATTTATTTGTGTTGTTTACTGACGTCTAGCGATACGGTTTCAAATGTGTTGTTATGGTGACTTGATACAATGCAATTACCGCTGAAAGTTTTCGATAATTGCATTGCTCTTATGGAACATTTTATATATGAGGGAAATATTCGTTTAAATAGTTCGTTTGGTTAATAACTGTAATAGTAAGACAATAATTCGGGAGGATATTACTTCTCAATCTAGAATTGGAGAATGTTAAACTATTCCTGCTAGCAAATTCCAATTCATTGAAATCATGATGGCTCACACTGACATTCATACAACTGTAAATAAGTTTGCAAAGGCAGGATACAGAAACTAAACATAACCTGAGTTCCGAACTCTGTCCATATTCAGCTGTTAGTTTCTCTTGGCGAATACAAACCGACATCTTTGAAAGCTGAACACTTCAAAAACTTCCTAAGTGTGTGTCAATTTAGGATATAAATGGCATCTTCAGGTTTTCGAATAGTCGAGCAATATTCCAACTCTGACTCGACATAAGAAAAATATCAAGTTTTGTAGGCAACGTTTGTAAAGCTTCTACGATTGTGCACCATAAAACCAGTTATCTTAGGTGCCTCCTATGATGAATGGAACCCAATTCAAAATTGAAAACTTATTCATACTTGGGTCTGTGAAATTTCTATAATGATAATAATTATAATGACTTTTCACCTAAAGCCATCGCCATACTATAGCTTTGCGGGTGCTATACTATTTTTTCGGCAACTCATACGAAATATACAGGACACTGGTAATGCCTTATGATCCAGAAGATATTGTGATTTCAACTAGACCATTTACAAAACCGCTGTTAGTGTTTCCATATCCAATAGTTTTTTCAGGGGTTTTAGGTAATACTGGTACACAGGTAAGGGTTTTGTGAACTCTCTTGTGAAAATAACACAATGAAGTGTTTTTTCATGAACTCAACAAAGGTATTGTGGTAGAAAGAGACATTATCCATCAATCACCAAAGTTATATCTGACTTCAATATGAAAGACAGACAATCGAAAACGACAACGGTTAATTGATTATTCTGTTTCATCTCTACTCTTATCGTAATCGAGATCGAAGCAAAGCCATATCGAACTTCAGTGATGATATATGACAATACTACAGACAGATAGGTCTGAAGGTGGAGCCAGAATCGAAATAGAGACAGATATTGATGGAAAGTGTTGTGGAAGGATCCCTAGAGCCTTCTACTCGGGCTTTGGAAAGAAACTCAACAACGGCATCGTGACAGAAAGAGTCCTCATCATCCTGCAATCATGTAAGTCATATCTGACTTTGATATGAAAGACAAATCTTCGAAAACGACTACGGTTGATTGATTATTCTGTTTCATGTTTTTCAAATCGTAATTGAGATCACAGCAAAGCCATATCGAATCCAAATGCTAATATATGAGGACAGTTCAGGCGGAGAGGTCTTAAGGTAGAGCCAAAGTCATAATAGACTCATGTATAAAAGTGACAATCGACACCGACAACGGTGGGTCTCAAGAAGAAGCCAGTTATATCTGACTTTGATATGAAAGATAAACCATCGAAAACGACAACGGTGGATTGATTATTCTGTTTCATCTTCTCTCTTATCGTAATTGAGATCACGGCATAACCATATCGTATGCAAGTGATGATATATTACGATAAATCAGGCAGATAGGTCTTAAGATGAAGCCAGAATCGAAATAGAGACAAACATTAACGGAAAGTGTTCTGAAAGGAAACGTTATTTTGGATTTTCGTGAAATATCCGCCTGTATCATCAGTTATGAATTGAAAATAATAATGATAAATCCCTGAATATAAGAAATGTGTGAATAAACATGACTGAGTCTTGGAAGCGTGTGGCTTACACATTTCTATGTAAATTCCTATGATAATGCACTTCGTTTGATAAATGTGTTTGCAGTCCATTGATATGCCATTCGACTACGGTAAAATTCAGGTACCTCCAACTGAGAATTTTTTTTATTACTGGGAATTGGATGTACGACATGAACTTGCTTGGTCTTGAAAGTGTTGAATTTGGAGGCCAGTGCAATTATTTTAAAAAATGTGTTGAGAATGATACATAAATTTGAATGTTTGCAGTATCACCGCTCTTTTACCTTCAAATAAGTGGGATCATCTTAATAAGTACCAAAATAGCTAAAGCTTGGCCAAAATATATGATCAAATTATATCAAGAGGAAACCAACTTCTTCAGAAGGTATAAAATTGATATGAATCTGACAACCAAATTGAATGTGACGATATTGCTGGCTACAGTTGCGGTGATGGGTATGTAATATTTTTGAGGCCATACTAGTTCATTATTGTGCCTTTTTTGCTTGACTTCCATTTACATAACAATATATTACGCCCGTATTGACGTAAAGTTCACTTCATGTCCTGCGCCGCCTTGAAGTTTTCATAGTTTTTTGGGATACCTACCACAATTTGAAAAAAATGTATAGTATCGAAATTCATACATCTGTAGAAGGGTGCATTTCTAATCTACCCAGAAAAGTTGCTGCATTAGTTGAAAAACAAATCTTTCAAAATCGGACACGTCCTATTAGTCACCAACTTCTCGTATAACGGGAAGTTGCCAATGACAAAAATTCAAGAACTGATGTAAATATGGAGATACTTATGTTTGTTGATGTTCCGGAAAAAAATATATTTTCGTTTTGAAAACTCACCACGAAAGTTTTCTCTCTTGAAGGTTGTTAGAAAATCTGTGAGACATGTGCTAGTTTACTATTCTAGAAAAAATACGAAGAATACGTTTATCCACCACCAAATAATATGACTCTCAAATGGTACTGAAAATGTTGTTATTTTTTTTAGAATATTATTGTTAGAGGTGCAATAAAGAACTAGTATGACTTGATGTGAATGCCCTTCATAGCCTTTGAACATAAATATAATATCTACCCTTCGATAATATACATTTTATTGAGTGAAAATCAATGAAACAGTTGCAAAAAATCAGTGAAAGAACTCAAAATGAACAAATAATATAATGCTTCTGTTAGAATTCAAATAACTACATCTTGTTATTCAGAAAATTTTGCAGGATATTTTTAAAATTTTAGGAACTTTCTCGTCTCTATATCAATATGGGTATTGTTCAGGATATATCTTTTTTGTGAATTCTCCATCGATATAAATATAATATACACATACAACAGGTTTGCTGATATTTTCATGTTTTCTTTTTTATTCATCTAGAGACGAGAAGGCCTTCAACAGGTTTCCCAGAGCACTGTATCAGTCTTCCAAAAACCTGATTTTGTCACCCAGTATCATCTATTGAAGCCATATTTCTTTTGAAATCACTATTCATCATCGTCAATGCCTCATCAGATTTGTTATGTTGTAGTTGAACATGTGTTAGCAACCCTAAACTTTGTATTTTCCAATGACTGCGTAAATGATGCTGAGGGATTCGAAAGATACGTGAGGAAGCACTTCCATTTTATCTTCGTATATCTTCCTTATAATACTTTTTGTGGAATTATATTAGTGGTGAGTATGTTGAGGTCACACACCTCCACTCTCATAGATTACTGTCCTTCCTTCATAATTTTTTTTCTGAGAGGTTCCACTTTCAGTTGAATTTGAGGTCAGTTTTTGATAGTTCACTTCGTTTTTTAAGGCGCTTATGGTTGCCGATCAAAATCTTGTGATGAAGTAACACTTTTTTGCCATTTTCCTGCTTTTTGTACTATGAGTGAATGATCTGAAGCCACTTTTCCATGTGCAGTACAGAAGGAGAGCATAGGGGATCAGAATCAGTAAATATTATCATTCACGCGATGATTATGAAACATAATTTCCAGCCGACTGGTTGGACTTTTGATCATCACTTGTTTGTTGATGTTTTCATATAATTTTATCAACTTGCCGACAAAGCCCATGTTAGGTTGGGTTAGGTCAGAAGTGAGTGGGTCTGTTCGGCCCTCCACTGCAACCAACAAGGGTTTATTGTGGCTCACACCTATTCAAACTCGACCAAATAAACCCAGCTTCTTAACGAAGCCGATAAGTTTGTATGGTGAGTGATCTTTCAGGTCAGATGGTAAGAGTGAAACCTTGCCAAACTCTGAAAACCTGATTCGGTCAGCAGCGGGGCAGGCACAAATTATGTGCTCTGCTGTTTCATCATTTTCCAGACAGTGACGACACCGGCTGTCTTCTGACAGTCCGATTCTCTGCATATGATGATTCGAATGACAGTGACCTGTGAAAAGGCCAGTTAGACATCGTAGTTCGTCCCTACTGTAGTCCAACAACTGTTTGGTTTCCGACTTCGAAGGGTGAATAAACGCCTTGGAACGAGCCAATCCTGGAAGATTTTGCCAGAAGTCCATAAATCTTCTCGCCATCCAGGTATTTAATGTTTGTTTGGCAAAGCCTAAGGCGATGCCAATGACAGGTTCTGGTCTGATGAAGCTGCTTGCAGCACCCTCCTTTGCAAGGGAGTCAGCAGCCTCATTGCCTTCCAGGCCAGTATGGCCCGGAATCCAGACCAGAGACAATTTGTTAAATCTTCCTATTGAGGAGAGTCGTTTTTGGCAATTTGTTACCAGCCCATGTACTACATCATTGAATTGCAGTAGTATTCGATTGACAATAACACTCATATCAGAACAGATTTTTCACGAGAAATAATAAACCAATACGTAACAAGCAAACAAACATACATGTAAAGATGAATGAAAGTTGGTGAAAAAAAGCGCCATCGTCACAAACAAGATTAGTGAAGGATTATCAACCCTACAACAACAATGCTATTCAATTTGGAGCTAACAGTGGTAATGAGAAAGACTAGTGATAACCCTAACAGAAAGAAAGAAGCAACAATATGGTGCTCCTACCAAGGAACAGCAATATGTTTAAGGCATTTCTCCGTAACTTATAAATAATACTAGTCATTACTAAAAATCTGAGTTACTAATATCAGAGTAGCATCAATTCTCACAAGTTTCAAGTAGACTAGACACCGTGTTGGAATTCTACTACGTTTCATTTGTTTGGGAGAATTGAGAGATGATCAATGTGAAAAAAAATTGTTGACTCGAGTGTGAAAGTGCAGGCGGCTTCGGAAAACAATGAATCAGAAGAATTGTTCCTTAGAACCAAATAAAGGGAAATCTAGCCCACCCTAGCATACGCATATAAAGCTGAGTCTTTGGGAAAAAAAATATCGTTGAGAATCTAGGAAATAGTTCTTTCTTGAATTATTGGAGGAGAGCACTGTTCAGATACCTAACGAAGAAAAATAATAGCTCATTCTCAGTCATCGATCCCGCGATGGAATGGATAAGAACAAAAAAAAGAACGATCTTAATGCTGATGTTGAAAAATCTTGCATACTGTTTCAAACTCTGTTCGGCTAGTATCACTTTTTAATAAAAACCACGGTATTGAGAAGATGGTTCATCTTCACCTGTTTTCCAAGCAACAACCAGGTACATATGTTGACTACAACAGTTCAACTTCTTCGGCATTTGAAAGTTTTCTAGGGTGTCAAAGTATATGTTGAAATTAGCCAATATGCACATTCTTTAGAATCATGGGTGGACTTCTAATCAAGTCCAATATATGAATTATGAATGAGATATCAATGAATGAATTGTGTGAACTATAACTGTTTTGATTCATAAATTTTATGAATGAAAATAATAAGTATGCTTTCGGATTTTCTATTTAATACAAGACAATCTACTCGAAATTTTTCAGGTGATTGGTTGGATAGCCATGTACATTTGGAATTTCGGAGATCTCCTTATGATACTCACGTGTATTATATTAACTGCGAGGTTTGATCAAGTGAAGGAAAAAATTGATTGGTATGTGAAATCACCAAATACAAATTCTCTCAGGAACATAATGAATATTTGTCCCAATGGGAGGGAGGTAAGTGAAATCACTCAATAATGTGAGATAATAAAATTAATATGGTATACAATCAATAATGACAATGAAATAAAAAATGTTTGATGAGTCCGGCAAAAGGAAATCAATACAAAGCAGTATTATTCCCAGCTTTCAGTATAATATAGTTGAGATCAACCCTTTCAGAAGATGAAAATTGTACAAGTAGTTCAAAACTCTTTATTTTGGTGTGGTGTATTATACAAAGAGAATGTAACAAAGCCTATTGTTTGTTTTAAGTCAAACTGTCAAACAGATTCAAAACTTTCTCCCTCAAGATTCAACAGCAATTTTATGTCTAACAAAAATTTGATGATATTTTGTGTTTTTCAGAAAATGTGTGCATCCTTTTGGAAAAGTGTTAGAGAAGATTATGACGAGTTGTGTCATATCTGTTCGAGGGCCAACGATTTATTGGCAGATATGGTAGTGTTCAGTTATACATGTAACTTGGCATTCATACTCATTCAGCTATTTGTCAGTCTGAGGTACTATTGAAGAAGACAAACTTTGAGACGGTTATTATATGATTATCCATGAGCATATTCATATATATATATATATATATATATATATATATATATATATATATATATATATATATATATATATATATATATATATATATATATATATATATATATATATATATATATATATATATATATATATATATATATATATATATATATATATAAAGGCGACTTTAACTTAAAAAAATAGCTTACCGAAGCTGAAAGCATATTCATATATATATATATATATATATATATATATATATAAAGGCGACTTTAACTTAAAAAAATAGCTTACCGAAGCTGAAAGCCTCGGTGAGCTATTTTTCCAGAGATAATTTATAACTTTTGTCGAGGTTTGTGTACTATTTTATTCACAATCATTCGAATTGATCTCATAAAGTGAACAAGACATAAATATTCGCAAGAATAAATTCACTACATTTTATGTTTTCATGTTTAAATGAGGCTGATAAAACGGCAACGTGCCATTTTTTGAAATTAGTGTGTTAGTTATTGAATAGGTATGTAGTTTTCAAGGAACAAACTGACTATATTTTTTCTGTCCTTTTTTCACTGAGATAATGTATAATTTTTCCAAATACTGTTGGGAAAAGGAAAATCGTAGATCAAAAATTCAGTTTCTGCCAACGTTTCGAACTTTATCATCATTAGGGATCAACAACATAATAATTTAATATAATTCATTATTATACGTTACCTAGGAGAAAACACTGATCAGAATTCGACGTTTTTTATTAGTTCATAATTATTATTCGATGCAGGTGATGGAAAGATATCGGAGGACGGTAAGAACTTCTTTCGAAAAAAATGCTAAGAAATCCGATTCAACAAATTGAAATAAATATGTTCAATGCTTCTATGTCATTTACTGGGTGCTCAAGCTATATTAAGTAACCGGCTCTTCAGCGGAATGATCCATATTTCCAAACAAAAAGTATCAACTCTGATCTTTTTCTATCATATACAATTTAAGAGGAAATAATCAACCAAAAAACGCTCGATTTTCATCCTCCGAGATAACGTATTAATTATCAACGTGTCGGTGGTTGTACAAGTTTCATGTTGTTAGTCGCTCATTTTATTTGTTTTCGTACCTATGTTGTCTGTTATGAATGTACCTTCAACGTTTTCAACATAAATAAGATCATGTTTGGTAAGTCCCATTTGTTTATAAATATTTCGAACTATATGGTGAATATATGAAAGAATTAATTGCAGTATTTACTGGCATGTATATTGTTTCATTATCAAATTATCTTATTGTGAAGCCATGAATATGGATTTAATAAAGTCCCAAACCTTGGCAAAAACTGCATTGTTCATCTATGAAATTTTTGCTCCCCTTTCCAACAGGAACAACTTTTGAAAATATTATTTGGATCACCAAATCTCACGCATTCAATAATGTGTGGTAACTGTGATATCATGTCAGGGATAGCTCGTTTTGTGTGACTACAAAGAGGTCCGCAAAGTGTTCTGCCGACTTCGACTTCTTCCGAGTGAACAATTATTCAGTTTTCAACCTGAAAGTAGGTTATAAATGAGCAGATCTTTCACAATTTTCAACTTTATAATATATTTTGATGGTCATTTCAAGATTTCTTCAGATCTAGTTATCGAAACAGGCATTCATTTCATATCCTTAAACTTCTATAAAAAAGTGTTATTATCGATCATACATTTTCTTGTACTTGGCTCAGCTTTATGGAGGGTGGACAGAAATTCGATAAAATAACTTTTCTACAGTGAGACCTTTCTTCAATCAATCAATCAATCAAATATGCTTTATTGTCTAAGAAATCCTTATTGACAAAGCTACTGCAACTTTATGAAGTCTAAGTGTTAGAATATAATATTAAAATCATGAAATACAATGAACCATCACTATATAGTTAACAACATATGTACATAGACGAATACACATAAATAAGACAAATATTAAAACCATTGTAGATAATCACTAAATAAATAAACAATCACAGATAAGTGAGCATCGAAAATACTAAGTTAAAATGCATCATGGTAATATTCTCTTAAGTCACAATAGGCTTTTTGCAGAAGTACTTCTTTAACTGATTTTCTAAATTTTTTAAAATTTGTTATTGCCCTATAGCACATTGGAAGGTGGTTGTAAATTTTCTTGCTCTCATATATCAGAGAAAATTTGGTAATTTCTGATTTTGGGATTGGCAAGGGTATATTCCTACTTCCTCTTGTATCGTAACGTCTGTAATTATTTGCTGCTGAGTTATAATATTTTTTGTGTATTAGGCACACGGTTTCTAAAAGGAACAAACAAGGTACAGTTAGGATATCGAGAATTTTCAGAATGTTGCTGCTGTCTCATATTACCATTGTTAACTGAAATGGTATACAGTAAAATATTTACTATTTTCCTGACGCTAAATTGTTTGGAGTTAAGGCGGGTTTATAAAACGAGTCAAATAAAATAGAATAAAGCGAGAAGTAAAATAGTAATGTACCCGCAGACAGAGTCGCAGACATTTGTTGGACTTCTAGGATCGCTGAGTATATTTGATCCCAAGATTTCTAATTTTTCGGTATTCAAAGAGAGGCTCAATCAATATTTCATAGCGAATGATATTACAAAGGAAGAACGCAGAAAAACTATACTACTGAACACATTGAGCTAAGAAGCGTATGTGTTGGTAAGAAACTTATGTGTACCAGATCTGCCCGACACAAAAAGCTATGAAAATCTAGTCGATTTGCTGACTGAACATTTTTCTCCTGTCAAGTCATACTTTGCAGAACGACTGACATTTTATACTGCCAAACGAGAGGTAATTGAAAGCGTGGCTGATTGGGAGACAAGAATAAAAAGCCTAGCCAGTACTTGCAAGTTCGGAACAGAATTAAATACGGTAATGAGAGATATTTTTGTGCTGGAAATGAATGATATGAAAATTATGGACCGATTATTTGAGGAAGATGCTTCTGATGCTTCAGTTGATTTCAAGAAGGTGGTCAAACTTGCTTTGTCGAAAGAGTCAGCACTAGAACATAAATTGAGGAAAATGTCATCGCAGACAACTGTCAAAATGGAGCCCGTGAATTTCAATGAGTGGACCTGTCCAAAAAGGAGTTCGCAGGTAGCTGTTCCTCAAAATAAGTTCAATGCATGTAGTTCAACACAAGGTAGCAAGAACATCAAGAATCGTTCGGTAAGCCGAAAACAAAATTCGTTTCGTCACACAGTAATCGAGTGTTTAGTTTGTGGGCGAACGAATCATTTAGCAAGTGAATGTTCTTATAGAAATTGTTGTTGTCACAAATGCGGTAGAAGAGGACATTTGGCACCTCAATGCAATAAACAACGCCATTTTTTAATCGATTCTGTAGAGCCTATGAATGACAGTTCAGAATCGATCTCTCGAAAAGAGTCAATTTTCAACTTATTGAGTTGTTCTTTTGATAATAGTGGTAATGTGAAACCAACCTATATTAAGTTACTTGTGGAAAAAGTTCCTTTGAATTTTGAAGCTGATTTGGGATTTGCTCAATCAGCCATATCAGAAAGTTTATATACAAGGTACTTCAAAAGTATTCCTATACATAAAAATGATTTGGAATTAAAAGATTAAATTGGTATGACATTCGAACCGATAGGATATGTGAATTTCAGGGTGATTTTCGAAAACAAAAGCTACATTCTTAAAACTTATATTATGAAAAATGGTTGGTCGAAATGGCTGGAATATGCTCAATTTGGGACTTTCAAAATTACAGTTCGTTGAATGTAGAATAGGAAATTTTGAAGAAAAAGTAATGAATATTTCAGAAAAAATTAATGAGTTGAAAAGAAAACACGCAAATGTTTTCGAAGATAAGTAAGGTACTTTTAATAAGTTTTTCATAAGTCTAACCTTGAAAGAAGATACTCGTCCAGAATTTTTCAAGGCTCGACCGGTACCGTTTGCTTTGAAGTCAAAAATAGAGAAAGAGATAGATAGATTAATCAAAAATGAAGTATTAGTTCCAACTGAATTTTCCGATTGGGCCACTCCCATTGTACCCATCCTCAAATCTGATGGAACTATGAGATTGTGTGGAGATTTCAAAATAACCTTGAACCCTAATTTGAATATACAACATTTTCCGTTAGCACGAATTGAATATTTATTTTCTCAATTGAAGAATGGTGACAAATTCTCCAAAATTGATCTTTCCGAGGCGTATCAACAAATTCTTTCAACTGAGGAGTCTCGAAAATTAGTAACCATCTCCACGCATAAGGTACTTTTTTCCTATACCCGGCTTCCTTTTGGAATAACCAGCGCTCCCGCCATTTTCCAGAATATCATGGAAAAAATGTTTCATAATATGCCCGGAGTGGTATGTTTTCTTGATGACATTTTGGTAACTGACAGAAATGATAGTGAACATCTTGAACGTTTGGAACAAGTTTTCCAGCGTTTAGTAGATTGTGTATTGAAGGTGAGAAAGGAAAAATTTTGTTTTTTTCTAAAATCAGTGACCTATTTGGGCCATACCATCGATAAAGAGGGCCTTCATACTTCTGATGAAAGGATTTTGGCAATTAAAAAAATCGCCGTTCCTCAAAATGTCACAGAACTGAAATCTTTTCTGGGCAGTTTAAATTTTTATTGTAGATTTTTGCCAAATATTTCGGCAACTCTTCAACCTCTTCATGCATTGTTAAAAAAAATGCGCGGTGGACTTGGTCAGAAAACTGCAAACAATCTTTTGAAAAAGCGAAAAATCCATTGACATCGGCTCCTATTTTAGCTCACTTCAATCCAGAAAAAACGGTCAAATTAAGTGTTGATGCATCCCAGTTTGCGTTGGGGGCCACAATCAGTCATATTTATAACAATTATATAGAGAAACCAATAGCTTTCGCCTCACGATTGCTCAATTCAGCCGAATCTAAGTATTCACAGATAGAGAAAGAAGCAGCAGCCATCATTTTTGGTGTAAAGAAATTATTTCAATATCTTTTCGAAAAAAAAATTTTACTCTTCACAGATCACAAACCTTTATTAGCCATATTTGGGGATAAGAAAGGACTTCCAATTTTTGCTGCAAATAGTCTTCAACGATGGGCACATATTCTGTCGAATTTCGATTATGAAATTCGGTATGTCCAATCAACAAAAAATACTGCAGATTTTTTATCTAGATTGCCAATAAATTCTGATGATCAAGATGATATTCTCTCTGATATATCATATTTGAATTATTTGGGAGAGTCAGATTACAATTTAAATTTTGAAAAAATCAAGCATGCCACAGCTATTGATCCTTGTTTGAGTAAGGTTATTCTTTATTGCACTAACGGTTGGCCTGAACGTTGCCCATCTGAAGATCTAAAATCATTTCTCATTAGAAAAAATTAAATTGGTATGGAGCAGGGATGTCTTTTGTGGGGTTACAGATTAATCGTGCCAGAAAAATTCAGGACAGATATATTGAAAGAACTTCACAGCTCCCACATGGGAATCGTCAAGATGAAATCATTAGCACGTTCTTATTTTTGGTGCCCTACTATTGATAGCCAAATAGAAAATGTCGCGAAATCATGTGAAGCTTGCTCTGTGCATGGTAATAATCCGCCCAAATTAAGTTTGATTACTTGGGACTGGCCCAAAGAGCCTTGGTCAAGACTTCATTCAGATTTTTTTGGACCAATTCTCGGAAAAAAATTTATAGTCATAGATGACGCCACAACAAAGTGGATAAAATGTTTTGAGATGAGTAACATAACTGCTCACACAACGATTAAAATTTTCAAAGAAATTTTTGCAAGATTTGGTTTGCCTCACCAAATTTGTACCGATAATGCAACAACTTTCATGTCAGATTCATTTCAGCAATTTCTCATCGATAGCGGTACTCAACATATAACAGGTGCTCCTTACCATCCATCCACAAATGGTCAAGGTGAAAGTGCCGTCAAAATATTAAAAAAAGCTATTTTGAAATCTGCTCACGATCAGGGTAATATTGATTTTAACCTTATATTAAACCGTTTTCTGTTCCATTATAGAAATACTCCGCACACAACGACAGGGGAATCACCTGCCAAATTGTTATTAGGTAAAAAACTTCGGTGCAAGTTTGATCGTAATCGATAATCAAAATAAACAGAAAAAATATTTTAAGGGAATACGAAAGGATGATTTCAAGGCAAATGATCGTATTTGGTCTCGTGATTTCCGACAAGGTGGTGACAAATGGTGCGAAGGAATGATATGGAAACGCCATATAGATCAAATTAAAAAATTTACTATCCCAGAAAATGATGATTCGTCTCAAGATGAAACCAAAGTTGTCGATATCATTCCCCGCTCTAACTTGAATATGGATAGGACAGAAGTGAGGAACTCTGAAGTAAACGTTGAAAGTTTTAGAGACAATAATATCGAAGAATGTTCAAATAAGGACTCCAGAGCTACATTGACAGATCGAAGTCGAATAAAAGCACCCGAACGTTTGATCTTGTAGGGTCGATTTTGATAGTTTTAAGATTGTAGTAATTAACCGTAATTTAGAGAGGGAGGTGTTATGTATATTTCATCCTATATAATGTTGTTTTCTAGTGATATGTCCATAAACAGGATTTTGACAGTTAATTAATAATCATTATGTCAGTTAGACGAGTTGAATTATTTCTCAATAATTTGTTGTGTTATTCATATCAATAACATACATAACACCACGGAATGAGATGAAATAAAAAGTTGACCAACTTTTAGCTTACTACTCATTCCAAATTTCAGCTCATCCTTTTCATAAACGATCTGCCTGCAATACGTATATCCAAAGTTCTTATTTTGTTTCCTCTTTCATCTTACTTTTTTTATAAACCCGCCTTTACTATTTTTTCGGATAACAATCATAACTCGATGTTAACTAGCATTCAAAGAGTCGTTTATATACTCAATTCGAGAGCTGCTTTCAATGATCACAATTTTTTTCCCATTTTATTATTTGTTTTAACCTGAAGATTTTATGTGCAACTAAATTTCAGAGACAGGGACAGATTTATTGAGAAGGTATTCTTTTTATATTCATTTGCATTCGTTGTTGCAAGAACTCTCATGTTGTCTATTCATGGAGGATGGTTAAATGAGGCTAGTAAAGCTGCCCTTTTCACTTTGAATGCAGTTCCTACAGAGATGTATAATCCAGAAGTGAGTATTAATAGTCGTAACAGTCGATTTTCGAGGAATGCCTGTGCTCAATCTTAAATAGGAATAGGGAATTTAAAAAAACACTCTAGAAACGCCATCTTGATTATGTGGAATTTTTCATTATTCTTCAGCTCATAACATTCCTATAACAGATTTCTGTATAGTTTCTTCGAAACGTACAAGTGTAACTAGTCATAAACTTTTTCCATAAGGAGTCCACTTGTCTTCACTAATTGCTCTTCTCCCAGAATAATTGAGGATGATGATAGTTAAGATGTAATCGAAAATAGAAAACTTCATAGTTAAAAAAAAAGAAGTGAATATAATATTTCACCTCAAATCACCGATTCCCTCATTGAATAAAATAACTCTTATCGACGAAGAAGTAGAGCGAAACGAATTGGGCAAAAATGACAAATGAAGCTGAGCGATAGAACAGAATGACGAGAAAATATTACAGTTGATGGGTGCCTATTATTCTCCTTTCTATTCGGATAGGAGGAGAAGTTATGAGAAGAGTAGTATTGATCAAAATATAATACTGAAGATATAACATGCCAGTATATGGGGCGGTTATCGTGGAATAATGAATGAGGAACATATGTGTCTCGAACTTGAATACGTGTGATATTTAATTATTATGTTTGAAGCTGCAGAAAAGCACATGGAGAAAAATGATGCACTATATGTTGAGGAAGCAACATTTGAGTTTGTGTGTTCATCTGAGAGAAAAATATATGAAGGGCACAGGGGAAAAACGACTTCAGTCCACTTTGTCAACAAAATGAGTTTGAGGCGTCATCTAGAAGCATTAGGGAAGTACTATAATATGACTGAATCGAAAAATGACAAGAGAGACTTGAGTCCATAGAAATAAGCGTAAGAACATCCGCCCTGCTAGGGAAAAACGACGTGAGTCCTAGTGCGTCATGGAAAGAATGGCTTCAGTCCTTTTTTACCATTCTCGTTTGTGTAAACTATAGTGATCTGCGTGCATCACCCAACATGTTCTTATCAATCCTCTTGTGTTTTGTTCTAGTTCATACGTCGTACCGTAACAATTTCTCTTGAAACTTTACTGTTTTTCAAACGTGTGTGATTCTGCAGTATTAAAGTGCAATGGACAGTGACTTTTCTGCGTCCAGTGAAGAAGAGAGAGGACCTTCGAGCAGCGACCAAATTGTACCATGGCCAGATACCCATTAAGAAGGCAAAGTGGAACGATTTACAAGCGCTTTCATCATTCCTTGTAAGACCAGACGCGAAGGACTCCTACAGACGTTTAACATACATCAACCAACCAGAAGAAAGTGAGGACGAATACGTTGATGATCCACCGATTGACGCCTAATGCCGGGGAAAAGTGACATCAGTCCGTATATTTCTGAGAATCTTTTGAAATGATTGTGGAAAATCACATCAAAAACTCATTTTGCTTGGTACGAGTTTTAGTAAAACATATTTTCTGATCAAATGCTGATTTTTGCATATTTTTTTCATGAGTCTGACATATTGTTTTTAGTTGGGAAACTTCGAATTTGATTTTTCTCAAATTCCGTCTGATGGGATTAAGGTCGTTTTTCCCCTGTGCCCTTCATATAATAGAACAATCACAGTGCTGCCAGATAGGGTTCAACAATGAATGTTCGGGCAACTTCCGTGAATTATCGTACAAAAAACTTTGCAATTTTTCAATTCTTTTGGTTTTATAATTTTGAAACTAGCTGTTGAACATAGCCTTTTTATATAAACAGATGCATTACCATTCCAAGGAAATATTTTACTTTTTCGTCCATTTTGAGGAGAAATGTTGTGTCATTTTTATCATTTTGAAGAAATCACCAAAAATTTACCTTATGAAATTAATGAATATTAACGTCAGAATTAACTGGCCCAATTTAGTCATCTTGATGCTTGTATTCACGATATCCAGTAATCTTTTATGGAAAATGTGAGGTTAATGGTAAAGAGTACTCTTCAGATAATTTCTTGCTAACAACAGAGTTGACTTGTAAAAATTTTACCACCTGAATATGCACTGAAGCCTTCAAGTTCTGATCTGAAAAATAAACTACTGATAATGTTTCCGTTTCAGATATCACGACTCATAAGGGCCAGTTTTATAGGTTCGGTTTGAACTGGAGTTTAACCTGAAGATTAAACTTCAGTTATCCATTGATTTAAACTTAGTTTAAACCTCGCGCAGCAGTTGCGTATTTTATAGGTTCCGATAATAGTTGACAGTTTCTAGGAAAATAATGATTAGTGAGTTGATAAAATTGGCACTTGGCAGTATGGTCTCATGACTGTCATGTACATTTGCCGTATATTTTTAAATTTCTTTATATTTTCCAGTCTACGTGAAAGGCAATAATTTGTTTGTTCTAACGTGCAGAGTGATATTTTTAACATGTCGAAAGACAAGAGAAATATTTATAATGTTCTAATTTCCAAAGAGTTGAGAGTGTTGATAGTATTGTTAGTGTAAGTTTGTATTGATTCATTTCAGAGTATTATTTGATGTAAAGATACCGCCTATTTGCACATATGTGTTCATATATTCAATTTAGGCTCAATATTATTGGTACTGGGGTGTTATCCGGGTTTGTTTTCGGTAAACAAACCCGGATAACACCCCAGTACCAGCTACCTCCAGCCGTGAAAGTTTACGTTCCTCAATATTATTGATTGTTTTCAAAGACGTTTATTTCCAAAGTATTCATTTCAGAAGAAATTTTTGTATTCAGGCATTAAAAAATGTTCCAAATAAAACGTGTAATGAATTCTGTATCATCCCAAAGAGCAACATGATCGCATCTCTCCCTGAATACTCGAGGCCTTCTTGCAATTTCGACGACATTTATGATGGCTTCTTCATCATCCGACAGAAGTTCTTCAAAAACATCAATGAAGATGAAAATTACAATATAGTTCAAACACCAACACACTGACAAAAGTTTGATTATTTCAAATTCCCACCAATTTTTACGTTAATTTTATTCTATCATACTTATCACAGTTCTACAAACATATTTCTTTGGCTGATACGCATGTCCAACCCCGATCTGAAGTTTAACTACTGCTCAATCCACCGATCACGTTAACGACCAGTCGCCAGAGTTTAATCTAAAGATTTTATTTCATCGTAACTTATAAAACGCACAAATCTGTCAAATCCGCAGTTTAAACTTCAATCTCAGTTTAAACCGAACCTATAAAACTGGCCCTATCAAATACATACAATCAGTCCATCTTTGACAGGACACAACTTTTTTTCAGTTACAAAAGGATTAGTTCTCAGCGTAAGTGTAAATATGTGAAATGTTATATCAGTTTGAATTTCGATAATTTTTTTTTTCAGGTAGCAGCAACAACTATCACATACGAATTAGTTTTGATTCAGTTCAGTCAAGCTGCTTTACATAAATTATCAACAACGAACAGTACGGTTTGTAATTGAAATGTCAACGATCATATAGAAATATATTATTTGAAATCCTACCTCCAACTTCTATTCAAAACACGACATTAGTAACGCAAGAAAAAACATTGCATATAGAGTAAACCGTGGAACACTTCAGCAAATGAAAATACTTTCTAATGATGATTTCAATCATTAGGAACGCAGAACACAACAATTTAGGATTCACATTTACCTATTATGCGTTATTTTTATTTATTTATTTATTTATTTGATACACCATTCAACAGCCGAAGCCTTTTACAGAATGGGAAGAAGCAATAAATACAGTACATGCAATATGTATATATCAAGATATAAAATAGGTAAATTACTAAAAACACAGAAAAAGACAAAAAAGTGTAAACGAAGATGATTAACACAGCGAAGAGACGTGCATGAGCTGAAAAAAACTCAGTGAGAAAAAAGCTCATGCACGTCTTTACAACAGTACAGAAAAATACGAAATAGACAGATATTATGATAAAATAGCTCTCCTAATGTCTGTTTGCTTGCAATGAAAAATATCTAGTCTATCCTGAATTGACAAGTAGTCACGACATATTCTATAAATAGGAGAGTGAAGAAGTACATTGGTTTGCGCTAAGGGAAGATAAAATGCAATGAAATTACGTACAGGTAGCCTAGGAACATGTAGATTGATATGTGCAAGCAAGTATAGGCAATCAACTTGTGACTCTAGAATCTTGTGCAAAAATGCAATACCTAAATATGTCCGACGGTTATCGAGAGAATTGACTTGAAATCTAGAAAGTAGAAGATCATGAGATATACCACTCTCCGGAAAGATACCATCACATTTAAAACAAACGTATTTGAGGAAACGCCTCTGAACTTTTTCTAGACTCTCAATATATGTGACATGTCCAGGATTCCAGACAACACTGCCATATTCGAACTTCGATCTCACAAGTGCATTGAAGAGTAGTAAGTGCGTTTTTATTTCAGACAACCATTTGGAGTTTCTGATGATGAAACCAAGTGTTTTGAAACCACTTGAAACAATATAATTTACGTGAGGCGAAAATGTAAATTTCGTATCAAAAATGACACCAAGATCTTTGAATTCTTCCATTTTTGACAAAACTTGACCGTTTATAGTATAAGAAAATCCAATAGGTGATAATTTGCGAGAGTAGGTCACTAAATTGCACTTTGTAATGTTCAGAGGTAATAGGTTAATTTCACACCACTGATTCAATTTGTCAATGTCTCTTTGAAGACAGTTGCAGTCAACCGAAGAAGAAATCTGCCGAAACAATTTACAATCATCCGCATATAATATAATTTCCGAGTCGATTCCCAGGCGAATGTCATTTATAAATAAAATAAATAGTAAGGGTCCCAAGACAGATCCTTGGGGGACACCCGAGGATGCTGTTATTTCGACAGACTTGGATCCATTGTATTCAACTCTCATACGCCTCTCAGTTAGATAGGAGTACAAGAAAAAGACAAAGTTGTTGGTCAAGCCGAAGGAAAGTAGTTTGTTCAGAAGTATACCATGATCAAGTCGGTCGAAAGCTTTAGAAAAATCAGTGTAAATGACATCGACCTGAGAAGATTTATCCAAAGCACCAGCTATAAATTGTGCGATGCACGTCAAGTTACTCGTTGTAGAGCGACCTTTAACAAACCCATGTTGATTTTCAATGATCTGACATTTCACATGCGCATATATAATGTCATATAAAACCATTTTGAATAATTTGCTGAAATTGCATGGTATAACGATTGGTCTATAGTTTTCAATCATATATTTGTCACCTTTCTTGAACACAGGACATATTTTACCAACTTTCCAAACAGAAGGAAAACATATGGTTTTCAGAGCTAAATTAAAAATAATTGACAGAGGTTTAGCAAATATAATGGCACAGTCTTTCAAAAGAAAAGAAGGAATACCGTCTGGACCTGTTGTCATTTTTGATTTGAATTTTTTTAGCGACTTGAATACATCTTCTTCAGTTATATTAGGTACTGGCAAATTTGGTGTGTTAGAATGGTTGATGTTATCAGATTGCTGAAACTTTGAGGACTTGATAAAGGCGGATTCAAAAAAGGTGGCAAAGGAATCAACTATTTGTTGGGGATCAGTCATGCAATTGTTATTATAATTCAAAGAACAGGGAATAGATGAACAATTACGTATATTATTCAGGTAAGCCCAAAATTTAGAAGGATTATCTGACAGTTGGCGCTCACTTTCCTGAATGTAACTGGAGTGAGCAAAAACAATATCTTTTTTTGCATCCCTGCGAAGAGTTCTAAACGCTTCAAGATATTCAATATTACCACTTGATTTATATTTACGTGAGTATAGGTCCTTTTGTTTCAATTTTCTAATTATATCTCCAGTGAACCAAGGAGGGTAAGTGGATTTATTACAAGTAGTTTTAGGAACGTGTTCTATGAAAATATTATCCAGGGAATTGTGGAACTCATTGCACATTATGTCAACGTTATCATAATTTTCCAAAAAACTCCAGTCAGTTTTCAAAAGCATATCATAGAGTTGAGGAAAGTTCGCCTTCTTGAAATTGAATTTTTTCATTGGTTTTGTTGTGAACTTTTCAGGTTTCAAAAAATAGGTGAAGGAGAATTCTAGTGGGGGATGATGACTATCAATGGGAACGAGAGGAAATGATGATTCATCCACCTTTATCAGACATCTACTACATATCAAGTCTAAAATTCTGTTGTTGGCGTTGAATATCTCGTTATATTCAGTTATTCCCAAAAAATTCATGAAGTTTTGTAAAGAACCAATTGTTTTTGGATTGTGAGGAGAGTCGCGAGAAAAGTTACAGTATTCCGGAATATTGAAGTCCCCAATAACAATAAGGTTTCTGTCATCCTTTAGTAAACATTGCATACTACAAATAGTTTCAAAGAGATTATCATATGTGTCAAAACATGAGTTTGGAGGTATGTAGATGCATAAAATATAAGTAGTATAATTATGAAAAACAACCTTTATGCCAACAATGTCAATAGTGGGGATAGTTTCTGTTATAATGTTGAGGTCTAGAGGGTAAGAATCAAGACTTGAATTCACGGCAAATAGCACGCCACCGCCCCTTGTAGCAGTTGTGAGATCGAGGTTTCGGTCGTTTCTATAAACGGTGTACTGATCATTGACAATTTCGGAGTCCAAGATGTCAGGAGTCAGCCAAGTCTCTGTCAGACATATTACGTCGAACTCATTCTGGGCAATACTACTATAAATTGCGTGAGTTTTTGTTCGTAGGCCCCTAACATTCTGGTAATAACATTTAAAGTGACCAGTTGTATTGGAGGCAGAAGAACCTACGGACATTATTTCATGCTGTTATTGCTACTTGGTAACGAAGGTAGAGGTTTTAAGATAGTTCAACCTTTTTATATAAATAAGACAGCTTTCGGCATCCCATACAGCATGGTCAGTAACTGTGAGTTTAGCATTTGTACAGTTTATGCACTTACGAATAGAACTGGTACAATCATTCAAAGGATGGTTACCGGAACACTTCGGACATATAATATTTTTATTCGTGCACATAGATTGTCCGTGATTGAAACCACTACACTTATAACAAATCCTCATGTCTGTTGCATCGTAGACGGTACAAAAATCATAATTGATGAAAAGTTTTTCTTGTTCCATCACACGGCCGTAGGTAGCTGCATCCAGTTCCACAAGAGCTTGAAAGATGTTCGGGTTCTTATTTGTTGACCATATTTTTTGAATTTTCGACTGGGTATCATCAGAAAAAACATCATTTTGTCCTTTCAAATATTTGATCATATCATCAAACGAGTAATTTTCCATGAGACCAACAATTTTGACCTTGGGTAGAAATTTTTTTACATCCGAAATGTTGTATTGTGAAGAGAGTTTTTCTGTGGCAACTCTCTTGAAATTCTTCGCCCCATCAGGGTCATCGCAGCTGATGAGAATTCCACCATCCTTTATCTGTTTAATCTGGGATACTTTGACATTTAGATCAACAGGATCAATATTTTTCATGATGTCAAACTTAGTTTTAGAGTTGGTCTGCTCAGTATCCTTTGGTTTGACCACGACCATAGATTTCGATTTAACAATGTTTGAATGAGTTGGAATATTATTCGCAGCTTTAGGTGAAAAATCAATTTTCGAAAAACTATCAATGGCTTTCTCAGAAATATTTCTCATCAAGTCATTGAACATCGTTTCGAATTCACCAAACATTTGATTTAATTTTTCGTCAAACGAGTTCTTAATGTAGGACTCATATTTATTGCGAATTTTATGACATTCCGGGCAATACCAGCAAAAACCGGGGGATTTCAAAATGGATAAAAATTCGGCAGAGACTCCAACACACGCTGCCTGATAAGTTTTTGCACAAATTCCAGAGCAGGTGATACTCGGTGATTTGCGACGATCGAAAATTTCATTGCAGTGTCCACACGTTGACATTTTTAATCATAACCCTGATGTAAATAATCAGAGGAGAATGTCACTTATTAGGATTGATTGCTCACTGTTTACTGAATAGGTATTGTGAATTTCACAATATTCGGCACAGGCAAACGACTTTGAAACGAAATGAACTAGGGTTATATTATCTCATGGCATTACGATTTTCGAGGAATATATTCAGTTCATTTCGAAAAGCAGTATCTGTTACTCTATCCATACGAACCAGAATACGTCCTGAATACATGGGGTTTTGTGAAAAAACAACACCCTACTCCAAAAATAATCAATTTAGACCCCTTCCAATAGCTCTCCAGCTGCAGTTTGAGCTCTTCGGTGAATTCAATTCAGTTCCATATTGTTTTAATATACATGTTTCATAATTATGTTGTTATCCTTATAGTAAAAAAAATGGTTTTCTCTGTCATCTCCTGTGTGATCTATTGAAGCTCGAACTGCAAACTATCTAGAGAAAGCACTCCTGCTACTAACGCTACAGCTGACAAACCAATTTCATAACGCAACCCTCGGCCATAAGCTATCGATTGTGGTTTGGAGCAACACACTTAGATTTTCACCATGATATCACAATTGAGTCATTGGGATGGTCCTTGAGGAATATTTTTTGCGTTTCCTTGGAAAGAAGGATGTGTCTTCTCCAGATATTTCATCTCATAAGATTGAAGATTATATATTATTTTAATTCGTTTGCCCTCGCCGAGTCGCCCCAGGAGGCAGAGCTTTTTGCAGGCAAAGGACGTTTATCATTTTTCACTGCCGTAGGGCTATGTGGGGATTTGATAATATTTCGATAGTGCATTTGTTATTCAACTATAGGGAAACCGAGAAAGCCTACACTAATACCGAGTTAGTGTCCAAAATCAGTCCTTGTGCTCCGATATGGTCATCATATCGTTATTGTTGAAGGAATTTGACAGTCGGGTCCATTTCGGTAGCTCTGACACTTTCGGAGGGCATGCTGGCGGCATCATCCAAAAACCACTTCCCAGATCCGTGAAGCAAGTGACCACTGGGTCCGATTATCCTGTGCCCTGAGTAGACTCAACGAGCCGAAGATTGCGGCTTTCTGCATCTGAACAACTGAGAATTTATTCGATTTTCAGCACGTCGGTATGATTTTTATATCGGAAAGCAACGAAGGCATCATGCCACCAAGGGCTTCTATGATCAAACTACCATTTCAATAGAATATTCTGTATAGACTCAGTAGATTTCGACGAGATAATATCGATATTTTGTCCGTTTTTCCTTCTCTTCGAAAGTCCACGGCCCCTTTGTTGCATAAATATATCATCATTTCTTCGTCTAAATCTTCCTAGTCAGATCAATATTCCCAGTGCTCCGACCCAGTGGGCGAACGCACCAGTAACTTTCACTCATGCCCCCCGTACCGCGGGGTGAGTGATCACTGTTTCCGGGAATCGTAAGATCTGAGAAAACGCGACAAACTGAAAATAGCGGCCTTCTGTATGCGACCGGCCGAGATCTTTACCGTATTTCGGCATGCCGGTATGGCCTCGAGTTCCGAGCTTTGATCCGGAACCATCGAGAACACCAATTTGAATGGTCCGGGTCAAGCCTGCAGCTCCACAAATGCATCAGTCTCTGGCGCCTGTCGGCAGGCCCTGCAACTAGTACCTTTATACTCATCACACGGCCTCCGGTAGACAAGTTTGTTGAAGACACAGTCTTGGCATGTCATCATCATTACTATTGTTCATTATCGTTAAAATTATCATTATTATTGAAGAGTAACGTCAGATATGCTCTCAAAAAATGCAGGTGTTCCACAGGGTTCAATTCTGGCGCCCACTTTGTTTTAGGTTCATATCAATGATTTGCTGGATAAAACATCTTGATCGGTGCATAGTTTTGCGGACGACAGAACTAGTTTCTTTCCCGAGACCCCATATCAGCACAAAAAAACAAAACACAGAGAAGCATCAGCGTCAATAGTTAGAATGACGACTCGACGAAAATAATAGAATGGGGTGACATTAATTTAATGGAATTTGATGCTGAAAAGGCCCAGGCATGTGTATTCTCAAAGAAAGCCGATTTATCTTCATCCAATATTCAGATGTCGGAAGTAACTTTGCTTGAAAGTGGTTGACAATGTTGCTTGCTGAATGATAATGGTTCTGACTTCTATTGTCTATATTTTCAACTCTATTGAAACCTGTTGCTAAGAACGAAAGGATCAAAATACAAATCAAGTGAGAAAATCAAATCTAATTCAAATTTTTGGTCAATAATGAAATTAGGGATTGATTGATGAAAGAAAATACTGTTGTTACAAAAAATCAAGATATCGATAATGAAATATGAGTCAAAAAAAAATTGAATAACAAAATGAATGAAATAATATTGTGACAAAAAGAATTGAAATATCGAATATGAAATACAAGTCAAAAAATGTAAGTAAAGGAATCGAATGAAATATTATGAAAAAAGTTTCAAGTTGAGTGTACTCACGACGTTTCGATTGCTGGTATCCGCAATCGTCTTCAGGTGATGACTGAAGTCATATTTCATTATCGATATCTTGATTTTTCGTAACAACAGTATTTTCTTCCATCAATCAATCCCTAATTTCATGATTGACCAAAAATTTGAATTAGATTAGATTTTCTCACTTGATTTGTATTTTAATTCTTCCGTTCTTAGCAACAGGTTTCAATAAAGTTAAAAATATAGACAATGGAAGTCCGAACTATTACCATTCGGAAGTAACTATTCCTACAAAGTCAAGAATCTCGATGCTAGGAATTACGATAAGTAATAATCGCTCATGGGATAATCATGTGAGATCGATCGCTGAAGGTGCTTCTTAGGTTTCTCAAGACAAAAATGGTTGAGACTTTCGCGGCCAAGGTTTTCAGTATCACCACTTTTCTTCGGGTTTGAAGGCCGTCGTTCTTTGGTATTTCTTCCTGACGTTTCGCTAGCGCGAGTGGCCAGCTTCTGCAGAGGCTCACCCATCTTGTCTATTATTCCGATGACTGGACATTTCGATTTCGTAAGGCGTATTTATATTGATGCAGGTAGTCTGGAGTGTTATGGTCGGTCCATACACCACACTTTGACTTTATCTTTTACTTTTACTTTAAGAAAGTTGTCACAATGTAAATCAATCGAGGCGTTCATACACGGCACTTTTACTTTTAGTTTAAGGATGAGAACTTAGGAATGAGATAATTTCAGGGACTGCGCATGCGTGCATGTGAAGTCATCACAGCAAGCAGTGCCACCAACATTATTGGGAAACGTAGCCCTGTTCTTCTTCAGAATATTTTACAGAAATGATATAAAATGGGTGTTCTGTGAAATATCTGTCTGTTTGGTTGTCGTCACTGGTCAGGTGCAAATCAAAACAATGACGTAACCTACGATTACTTTCTCTTCTTCGTTTGTTTTTGATCACTGCGCATGCGTCCTGTTTACTTTAACACTGGTGTATGAACGGTCCAATTCCATTCCTAAGGTAAAAGTGAAAGATAAATTAAAAGTAAAAGTGTGGTGTATGAACCGACCATTAGTTACTTCTGTTGGATTCCGAGAATAATCATCAGTACCAGTTGCCGCACTACCTGCCGTGATTTTATTAGTTGATTTTCTCAGAATGGGATTCCAAATTCTGTTGAGACTCAACGTTCCTCCTTTTCTTTCTTTTTGATAATTATTTGATTTGGATTTCATATGCTTGGTGTACCAATTGAGCAAGAAAAAGTTATTTCTATGTTCTATGAGTTGTTTTCGATGGACTTTTTTCTCCTTTTTGTGAATGATATACACTAGGTACTAGGCTTACAAACTTCAACAATTTTAAGTTTATGTTAATCAGTATATCCTGTCTCTTGATTCACTCGCATTTTTTGAACATTACAGGGCATCCCTTTCGTATGAATCTGTATATAAAAAAATAGGGACACTTCTACTAAGATTATTGAATTCGTAATGCGAATCGAAATAAGTCTGTTAAACTTGCATGCATGATACCAATCTCAATTGTAATAGAACTTAACGAAAACCCTGATTTGCCAGAACAAAACAAAGAATAGAGAAAATTGCGTTATTAAGATAATTCAGGAACAACTGGAGTGGCCAATGAATGCATAAAAACGAATTCTCCCTTCTCGTTTAATGGAAATTAAGTAGATTGGAGTGTCATTATACCGAAATGAAAGGCAAACTACTCAGGAAATAATTCAGGATATCTCACGGGTAGTCTTCCTTTTGTTCGCACTCTGGATTAGAAGGATTATTTTATCAGTCACGGGCCATTAGTGAAAACGCTGCCCCATTATGATTTCCAGCCGTTCTATTCGATGTCTCTGTTTGAAAACACTCAGGCCAGTTCTTCAGGTAACTAAAAAGGGAGTTGAAATTGACTGTTTTCCAAAATGGGGCAAATGTTGTGTTCATGAATTTTGGTAAAAAGATTGGTATCGATGTGAGAAGATCTTCATGTAACCATTTGAAAAAGTGTCATTTGGAAAATGGAACGAGATTTTCTGCAGGACGAGATTCCCCTAAGTTGAATGTGTTATACTGAATTAAATTTTCAGCCGGGTTACATGACCTTAGCTTATCTTTCAGTCACATCGCAATGATAAATATTCACATCCATTTTGGTTTTCCTGATGTATATCTGGAGTTATACGGCGATATTGATTCCCTTACAGAGATTCTGGATGTGTATACTATTTTTTATGGACAGTTATTTTGAAGACAGAAAAAGAAGGTCAAGTGATTCTATGCAGTTATTAAAAATTTTCTTCGACATAAAATTGTTTGCCGGAAACTCACAACATAAGGTGTCCCATACTATTGCTAACAAGTGGTATTTTCAATGATTGCCAAGTAAGGAACATCAAATAAATGCAAGTTTGGAATACCTTGGAATATCTCTTTAAATCAAAAACTTGAAACCGTGGTAATCAAGATAACTTCCAAGAAACACCTTTTTCTCCCAAATAGCACTCTCATCAAATTATAAGCTCAATAAAATCTAAAACTGATACCGTATTTTTCTTATCCGAAAAGCTGGAAATAGTATGTTACATACTCAGGCGTATCGAATATGGAATATTAGTCAAAAAATGTAAATAAAGAAATAATAATAATAACTTTATTATTCAATTACGAATTCTAATATACAGAACAGTAGGTATACACAATAATGAGAAATTATCAATCTGTGACAAACATGATATAATAGATGGTATTAAAACCACAGTCGTGAGCAGGAACATATGAAAATTGGCAAATGAATTAGCTTTTTATGAATTTCATGAGGTTTGCTTTGAATAAATACAAAGTTGCACTTTCCTTCACATTTGAAGGTAGTTCATTAAATTGGACAAGACCTTTATGAAACAATGAATTCATAGTTTTCCTATAGTTGGTACGAGTCACATGAAGATTAGTATATTATTACGAGTGTCATAATTATGCAATTGATTATTAATTGAAATGAATTGATTGAGATAAGAAGGAAGTTTTCCTTTCAGAATTTTATAAATGAATATCATTGAAAAGTAGTACAATCTTGATTTCAGAGGCAACCAGTTAAGTACCGAAAGCATGGTTTCAATAGGTGTTATTTTTTTACATTCTAAAATAATACGCATAGCTCAATTTTGTAATTTTTGAAGTGCTGAAATGTTGTTCAGTTCGAATAATGACAGTAGACTTGCACAATAATCGAAGTGAGGCTGTATAATTGTTTTATAGACTGTGAGTGAAGTTGAAAATGATAACTTGGAACGTATTCTGGATAATTTTTTCTATGAGTGGTAGGGTATTAACTGGACGAAAATTAACAGGTTCATATGCATTGTTAACTTTGGGTATTGGAACAACTGTACTAACTTTCAATTGCTGGGAAAGTTTTCCCGTTTCTAATGAAGTGTTAACAAAGTTGAGTAGTACGTGTCCCATCACCTGAAAAACACGTTTCAATACTTTGTTATTGACAATGTCAGAATTGCATTTATTATCTAGACCATTGATAAGTAATCTCAATTCATTTGAGTTGAGTCGATTAAATGTTGATAAATGACAGTTAATTGGAGGCAAATTGTACTCGTTCCAATCAAGAGATGGTGGTATAGTTGTTTTAATTTTTAAAATGCTGTCAATAAAGTAGTTATTGAAACCTTCAGCCTTTTCAAGATCATTTCTTGCAAGCTTTACCTGTCCGTCCATCATGAATTTAAAATCTGCCACTATCTTACTATTTTTAGATTTCAAAAGTGATTTCAGAGTTTGCCACATCTTTTTAGGGTTATTTATGTTTGAATCTATCTTGTTTACATAATATTTTTTCTTCTTGGTCTTTAAATTATTAACGACTTGGTTCCTATAGTTTTTATATTCTTCCCATTATCCCTGTTTCTGACTCTCGATATTACATCTCTTGAACAATTTGTATGCTTTATTCCTATTTTTAGTTAAATTAATAATATCCAGGTCGTACCAAAGAAATGAGTGAAACAATATTGTCACAAGAAAATTGAGATATCGAATGTGAAATATTAGCCAAAAAATGTAAATGAATGAGTAAATGAAATAGTATGGATAAATGTTGAAATCAAGTTACAAGTTGATTGTCGCTTTTTTCTCACAACATTATTTTCTTTGATCAATCAAACCTTGAATTTTATTTTTGACCAAGAAATTATTTGATTTTTATGTTTATCCTTCCGTTCTTAGAACAGATTTCAATAGAGTCAATAATATAGATAAGTCCGAACCATTACTATAAAATTGACATTATGTCCTTCACAATATCTGGTCAATATGCATACCCTCCTTCTCTCTAATGTTTTCGCATTATGCTATGTGAAAAACTGTCCTACTTCCCGTCCAACCTGAAAGCACTTCAAAAAATTTATTTTTTACTCTTCCTCTTCTAAATCGATGTTAGAATAAGTACAAAAAACTTCTATAGAAAATACGCAGTCTAGACTAATGTTATACTCAGTTCATTTTTATGTAAGAGCAAAAACAATAATTATTCTGAAAACTTAGAAAATAATATTGTGTGTTGTCTGGACACGTTCGACACCTCGGTTTGAAATTGTCCTTTTCTCGGTTTTTAATCACGGAAGTATCATTCGTTGTCAAAATTCATAGATGGCAATAATATGTAGAAATAAAACACCAAATCGAAAACACCACTAAGTCGAAACACTAATGCAGACAAGAGATTTGTCGTAACTCGTAACGCATTATGGTTAGGGAATGCGGTGTCACAGAGAGCGATATCTAAAGATCAGTTAGGCCTGTTCCATTACAGCATGGATTTATGGAAGCTCCCGTCAATTAAGTGGTTTTAGGTAGTGGCAGTTAAGTACATGTATTTTAACCCCGGAGGTTATTCCTGAAAACTTGCCGAGGGAGATTTAATGTACTTCCACAGGAAACAATGTTGAATGCGGGTGAATCGTCTGGAAAAAATCCTGATCATCCATAGAAGCTATCCCCAACAGAGTTATCTGTAAGAGATAACTTGTAATGATAATACTTTTAATCGATGTTTGCTTCTACCGAAGATCGCATATATTCAAGAAGTATCAATCTGAGCATAGTATTTTGGGAGATCAGTGAAAAAGGTGAAGAAAGCAATTCCATTATCGAACGGAAAATATCATTATATTCGTGAGATTTCAAATAAGGTGCACATGAATATTGCTGTTTATCTACAATAATTAGAATCAACAAACTACTGAGTGAGTATAAGACACAAATGATCGTTTTATGTGCCTTGAAACCATGGGCGCCGTTTCTTAAGGGAAAGGGGGGCAGACGCCCCCCTGGATTTTAGGTTTTTCAGTCCATACGCCGCGTAAGACACGACATAGACTTGATTTCGCAACTTTTTTCGAACCACACTCGTTAGTATTGTTGAAAATGACTTTCATTTCAATTTAGTGCATTACTTTTTTTTAAATTTGCCCCCCTTTTATAACGGCGCCCATGCTTGAAACATGCATTAACATGCACACACAAAACCTCCTACCTACCACCATGTCTCTTTCTTAATATTTTTCGGAACGCTACCAAAAATTGTTAAAAAAATGAAATATTTTCATTGTTCGCAATCTCATCCGAGTTCTCTCCTGAACACTGAATGGAGACACACCAGCTTTGAAAATTATTTTTCATGTTCCGCATCGAAAAAAATTGAAAAATAAGGATATCTTATTCCCCTCTCATTGCACAGTTTTAACAAGCTTTCATCACGCATTTTCAAAGACTCCTTTTTTTCTGGATGAACATTCACTTCCAGTCGAAGTTCACGAAATTGTTAAAGACTTGTATGGATTATGTTTTGCTTTTCGAAATTGGTGAAAGATTTTTGATCAGAAATAGGAAAAATCACGATAGAAAATTTCATTTTGTATAAGTCATGCTTCGCTTGTCCTGCAAAAATCGCATTTTTGGAAACAAAACACATCTTTTTTCAATTCGTTACATAAGTAGCCATTCTCATTGGAAGGTACTATAAACTGTGACTTTCCATGTGAACTTTGTCTTGATAGATGGTATCGTTCAAAAATCAACAGGAGGTAGTGACTTACGACCGCATTGTAACGTTTCATCTTATTCCACGGACCCTAATATTCACATATATCGGATCATGGTACTTATGATACATAAACTGGAAGATTCTAATCAAAAATGCATTTCAAGTCAGTCCACATCATAAATGCCATTAAAAACTCATTTCGCGCTAGAAGTTGTTTTGCAGAATCCGAAACTATCAGGAGAACTCAACGAACGTCACAAGAAACTTTGAAACTTCCACTGAAGTAGGTGCAATGAGAATGATTTCAGGAAGATGGTAATTAGAGGAATGTGAACTACAGAAGATTGTTAAATGTAATATACAGTATGAAGTAAGAGCATATAGAACAGTGAGAAGATAGATTCAGCTAGCATTTCGTATCTCAAAGCTGTACATTTTCAGAATGTATACAGTACGTTCATAAGGTGTGGAAACGTTCTATTATCACTCACTCACTCACTTATCATTCATATAGAAATTAGGTGAAATGGAAAGTTATGTGTGACTTTTTACTATAACCTCAAGTCATCAAGTATTTTTGTAACCTGCCATTTTCACATTGTGTTGTAACCAAATATATTTTTGTAGATGTCTTGAAACAAAAAACATTATGAAAAGCTCCACCATATAACAGAGAGTTTTCTTCAAAACAACAGCCCAGCGTTTTCACTGCATCCTCAATATCAGTATCCAGTTTTTTGAGTAGTTAGTCAAGACTACCCTGTCCTTCTATCTTCATAATCATATATATATATATATATATATATATATATATATATATATATATATATATATTTGTAGATGTCTTGAAACAAAAAACATTATGAAGGGCTCCACCATATAACAAAGAGTTTTCTTCAGAACAACAGCCCAGCATTTTCACTGCTTATATGGTGGAGCTTTTCATAATGTGAGATATTTTTTCTAATACTCCAGTAGGCATGTTGCACCAAAAAATCGACAGTTTGAGGGCAAAAGTGATCAATATTTATTTCATAAGTCTATCACGTGTATTTACCCTTGGGAGGAATTACAGAGCGCGAAAGTTGAATTATAAGGTAAGGGAGTATGCGGATATAACGTAACGTAATATACTATAAACTGGTTCCAGGCAATACTCTCAACACGTGATATCAAAGATGTATTCTGGCTACCTTATTAATAATTATCCAGGATATAAAAATACCTCACATTTTTCCATTATTCAATGGATATGTGCAGCATCACGTAACATGATTTGAGAGGGAATCCACGGAATGGCAATGCAAATGTAACGCAAACAGTGCGTGAATTCAATCCTGTGTTACTTCGACTTTCATAATTTTAGTTTTTTGTTCGCTGTCAGTTCACTGACCACTTCCAAAGAACTGAAAAAACTGAAATTGAAAAAAAATTGTCACGAACATCTCCACGAAAATAATATTTCATCATTGGTCCTGTCGCCGTTTCGTCCACCAGTCCTTTCAATCCGAAGTTTTTCATGCCTTTGTCACGATCTGTACCTACAAAACTGGATGCGGAGCTAACTCAGCTGCATTTTTTCATGAAGAAGTCTACGGATAGGGAATAGTATGATGTTGCTATTGCAAAACAGTCTGAAGGCATTCCATTATTGCAAAAAACAATTGCAAACATTACGTCTCAATAAAGTCAAAAGTACAAGTTCAACTATCACAAATACCACGCTTCAAATGTTATCCAATTGTCATATCATTATCAGTTCCGAAGTCGGAGTGCGTTTTGAATTATTTTTTCTACTAGCGTATGGAAAAGTCCACTTTTACGCATTCATTTGGGTGGGAGTCACTTTTACGCACTAGTGCGGATAACTAGATCTGTTGAGTTTTTGGGGAGTGTACTATTATTTGATATTTGAAATATATATTTGTATGGTTGTAGTTCACAGAATGACTGTAAAATCAAAAACTTTATTTACATTCTTCTACAATTTTCAATGAAAAGTATGTTTCAATAAATTTTCAATGACCCTGGTGCAAGCCTCATCAAATGAATGTCAAATAATAATAAACATCTGACATATTTTCATTTGTCTCTCTGAATACAAAACACATTGCTGCAGAAAAGTATCATTTTTCGCACTTGTTAGGTAAACTATTATTTTGAATGTATTGATTATAACTTTTCGTTTCAATGAAAAAATAAACAGAATTGTTGCTTTGAGCTTGAACGATTACATTTTACTACGAGTTTCTCGATATGATTACAAATAAATTTAATTATTTGATCCTAATGGCAACACCGAACTATGATGGATTTGAGTAGAGTATCCACTCTGAAAGATCACTAAGATTCTTCTGAAGAAAGCAAAATGTTTTCTTTCTCCACACTAAATCTGGTTCCCAACAATTTTGACGTGAATTTTATTACTTAAAACTCCTCGTATGTGTTTGGACGATATGTAGAGGGATTCCAGCTTGATTCCGTTTAAATGTGAATAAAAACATCTCTTTACGTACATTGAATATGTCATCTGATAATCATAGCAAATATGGATTATGTTTTATTGAATTTTCTATTTTTGTGGGTTGATATATCAGTGACATGTGATGAGAGGATAATCTATCTTCATTCAAACATGTATTATTTGATTGCAGATCCCGGTCAATCGAATGAACACTGGTTATCAGAAATTTGGTTCTATTGTAGCATAACTAGCTGCTACACCTGCATCCAATCCAGGAATGCCCAGTACTCAACAACTCCCCTCCGCTATCTCAAATGACAAGTCGTGTTAAAGCACTATTGTCTAAGGCCGTTGGAACCACTGTAGATTTAAACAGTGCAAAAATTCTCCGATTTGGTAAAGCGAACAAGAACGGGCACCGTCCCCTCAAAGTAACTTTGTCCTCCTCTCAAGATGTTTTTACTGTTATCAAGAACAAACACAAGATTAGCCGTGAAGATAAAATTTTCATCACTCCCGATCAAACTCCCAGTCAAAGGAAGGCTCTTGAAGTAGCCAGAACAGAACTCTCAAATCGACTAAATAATGGTGAACAAAACCTTACCATAAAATTTATTAACAATATTCCAAAAGTCATATAAAAAAACCATTAAAATATTCCAACCAGGGCAATCGTACCAAATTACCTGATCTTGCTTTAGGTGCTCTTAACTGTTTCTACGACATCATAATTCTTACTGAGACATGGCTTACTACGGATATTGAAGACTCCGAATTGGGAATGTTTAATTACAATATCTACAGAAAGGATCGTACCCTAGACTCTAGCAAATACAATCGAGGAGGTGGTGTATTAATTGCTGTCAAAAAGAAATTTTCAACTAACCTTATTCCCAGTGATCCCTCAGTTGAGCAACTTTTTGTTCACTTGAGTAATAACGATTGCAAGTGCATTCTCGGTGCCCTATATATTCCACCCAAATCGCAACTTATTCAGTATCAAATTCATTCTGATCAACTTACAAACATCAATGATACATATCCTAACACTAAGTTTTATCTTTTTGGTGATTACAACCTCCCTAATGTCACCTGGGAAACTGAAGACTTCTGCTCAACTGCATCTCTTCAACCACTCACTCAACCTACTCTGCGTGAAGCTATCGAAGTTGTTTCTAACATGTGTGCTCTCCACAACCTCTTTCAATGCAATACAATCACCAACAGTAGGGGTGCCCTTCTTGATCTCATTCTTTCGCCAATTGAACTTACAATATCTAAAGCAGTAGACATCCTAATAACTCCTGATGACTTTCACCCACCACTTGAAACTTCCTTGCTGATTAAGGCCGATAACACCAACACTCCTGGAGAAGAATCTTTTTATGATTTTCGCAATGCAAACTTCACAGCTATACGCCAATGTTTGGAAGCGATTGATTGGGACGCAATCCTTGTCAAAAAGGACCTCTCCGACATGATCCACATTTTCTATGACGCACTCTACTCCATCATTGAGCTGTTTGTTCCACTTAAGAAGGTACGTACCAATAAATTTCCACATTGGTACTCAACAGAACTCAGGAAGCTGATAAATGAGAAGAAGATGTTTCACATGATTTACAAAAGCACAAGGACACCTCAAAGCTATGAAGAATTCAGCCAGTTACGATCACAATGTAAACTTCTTTCAAGACAGTGCTACTTCAATTATATTCACTCTGTTGAAACTTCTGTTAAGAATAACATAAAGTCTTTCTGGAGCTTTGTAAGTAGTAAAAGAGAAAATAATGCTGTACCAAATATGATGTTATAATATGATATGAATAACTCAAAAGCTTCTTGCGGCAGTGATATTGCAAATCTATTTGCAATGCACTTTTCATCAGTTTATACTAAAAAGTCCCTGACTTTACAACAAGACCATATCCAATCTAAAGTGAATGTAACGTCTTATCGCATCCAAATATCTACAATTTATGATAAATTATCCAAGCTCGACATCAATAAGGGACCTGGACCTGATGGCATTCCAGCACTTCTCTTGAAAAAATGCTGTTTCATATTATACAGACCACTTTTCCATATTTTCAACAAGTCTCTTGACTCTGGTGAATTTCCTGAATATTGGAAACTTTCTTATGTCACCCCAATTTACAAGTCTGGTATGAAATCAGATATAAAGAATTATCGACCCATATCTATACTCAGCACTATCCCTAAAGTATTCGAGAATATTATAACTGAATTTCTCACTTTCGACTGCTCCAGCATTATATCCACACAACAATTTGGCTTTCGTTCTGGTAGGTCCACTGAATTGGGTCTGATTACATATGTCGATTTTATGTCCGAGGCCCTAGAGAAGGGTCAGCAGATTGACTCTATTTATACTGATTTCTCTAAGGCCTTCGACAGAGTGAATCATGAACTCCTAATTCATAAACTTAACCTGTATGGCTTGGATGGCTTAGCACTCCAGTGGTTAGACAGCTATTTGTCCAACAGGTCACAAATAGTCAGAGTTAATCATTACTACTCCCACGCATACCAAGTAACATCTGGAGTTCCCCAAGGGTCACACTTGTGCCCTCTCTTGTTGAATTTATTTATTGATGACATTATTTCCTGTTTTCCAAATAGCAAGGCCTTATTATTTGCGGATGATCTGAAATGCTTCAGAATTATAAATGATCTCGAAGATGCTTTCCTCCTTCAATCTGATCTGGATAACCTATCAACTTGGTGCTTATCAAACGGCATGGACTTAAATCTCACCCAGTTTTATTCGATTATGACATCAACAGGCAGTTACTAAACCCAGTTGACCAAATTAAAGATCTCGGAGTTATCCTAGACTCTTCTCTCAGCTTCAATCCCCATATTACAAATATAGTGCAGAAAGCCATGAAAATGTTAGGCTTTATCAAAAGAACAACCCGTGATTTCAATGACATAACTGCAATAAAAGCCCTCTATTGCTCCTTAGTTAGAACTAATCTTGATTACTGTTCAACAGTCTGGTCCCCATACTACACAGCCTATATAGCTAAAATTGATAGGATTCAAAATAATTTCCTAAGATATGTAGCTTTCAAGTCAGGTCTTCACTGTTAATATGCACTACTGGAATACAATCTAAATATCCCCTCTCTGGTGGTCCGCAGAAAACATAGAGATCTTATTGTGCTCTTCAACATTATAAATGGCAGATACGATTGCCCCAATCTCCTTCTGAAAATTAATTTCTTGGTACCTTCTCGGTCAACTAGACAAACTCAAACATTCCACATACCTTTCCACAGGTCCAACTATACTTTCAATAACTTCATCTCACGAACACTCAGATTAGCAAATTCTCTCAAGGAGCTTCCATTATTTGGTACATCATTAAATAGTTTCAAGGCTCATCTTAAAAACAAAAATCAACTTCTAAACACTTAAGTAGTTATTCTGAAAAAATGTAAAGCTCTCATACTATAACATATTACCACTGTATTTCACATTTTTATTCGCTTATACAATGTAATTGTTTTTCTTGAATAAATAAATAATTCTAAATCCTCGGAAAAAGATACTTCAATTTTTCCTCTTATTATGATGTTTCGATTGGGGGATGATTCTTTGAAACAGTTTGAAAGTGAAACCTCCATCCAAAATAAGAAAAATTATGCTTCTTCACGTGAACTCTGTCGAACCTTGATAATTCATCCAATTTGGAAGTTGAAGGGGAAGAACTTTGTACAATCAATGCTATATTAAATCACGAATTACTACAAAATGAAGTTTCATCATAACGATTAGAACTGGTCCACACTTGATGAAAATCCATTTTGGAAATAATAACACGGTTTTCCTGTAAGATTTTCATTGTGTTCAAGGTTGACAAAACAGCTTCGAACTATTGGATACATTTTTTCACATTTGGTAGACATTTCTGCAGACTACTACAATACCAAATTTCCTAACGGGTCTTTGTTTCCATGACCAACTTTTTTTTTCAAATCAGACTTCGATGGAATCCTCAACATTAATAAATCAAAACATATTGAATCTGATGAAGTAGTCAGAATTATCGTGATAACGGTTTCAAAATTGACTTTTTATTGACGAAAGTATTTCGACGTAATTTTGACTTATTCAATTCAAAAGAAGTCAGATATTTTCGGACAAAATTGCTACCATTTTTTTTCCTTTTGAAATTGATGAATCATAAAAGTTGTCCTCGTAGGCTTCCCAAATATTTTCCTAATGGAGAAAAATTAGCAACCGGTTGAACAATTTATCTTTCATGAGGGTGCTTCTATTTCAGATGGGTTGGTTACACTGTATACATCATAAAATTCAGAAATTCCCAATATCTGACGAACGATCAGATCTGATGATGTTGAAAAAAATCGCCAGTGTTGAATATTGTCTTCTCGGGCATTTGAACCCAGCAAATTATTTACTCTATGCACCAATCAATCAATTTGTTGTTGACTGAATGAAATAAATTATACTTCAGGACAAAATTCCAGTCGGTCCGTCTGAACATCAAAGAGTATTTTATCATTTCTGCTTGAAGAAGCTATTGTTAAACAAAATACATGTCACAGTTTTGTGAGCCCTATTACAGTGAAAACCCTCTCAGGAGACTAATAGATTGTTTTACTATCTGTTGCTCCATGTAATCTTTCGTTTGACTTGCGTATCCAGCTAGTGTAAATATTTATCGAGGTCCTCTCCACCAAATCGTAGAAAATTAATGAGAGTTCATTGTGAAATCCTCATCTCATCTGGAGAGTGAGCATTTACTCAATATTGACTAATATGTGTGTGTGAGAGAGAGAGGTCACTCCACTAAATGTTGAACACCGATTCGTAATTATATTTTTCTACTCTCACTGGTGGCCGCCTTTAATTTACAATACACATGTACTGAATGTGGGGCATTACGTAACAGTTGGCAGGATGTTGGCAGAGAGCGTACTAGACTCGAGGATAAGGCCAATTACATGCACCCGGCTTACGCACCATGCTCGTTTGGCAGTAATTTTTCTCGTTATGTAATATACCATTAGCTGCCATATGGAAAATGATTCCAATGATGTGATCAATTCATTTGTGCACGTAAGGAAAATTATTCCAAAACCAATGAGTAGGGTCCACAAGCAGCCATGACTATAAATTCGTCGCTGTCTGGTTTCTTTCCTCATTATGGATCGCCCAGCTTCAATCAAATTACTCCAGACATTCACAAATGATGCTTTATGCCAGCGCTTGGCAATCTACTTTATTGCTGAAAAGTCTAATTTTGTATTATATCACTCACAGAAGAACAAAGAATATCAAACTCATTTTATCACGAAGAGATTTTCGAAAAAAAAACAAGTACCTTATCAAGGAAAATGGTATTGGATGTGATGTAGGAAAGCTACTACAGGTTGGTGGAAATGCCTTGAGAACGATGCTTTTACCAGAATATGACAAGTTATAAACCTTGAGTGTAGAGTAGACACTTTGAGTACTATAAGGTTTTGTATAGTTGATTATTGATATATGTAATTCACATGTGATATCAGTGAAACATTACAAGTATTTTCTGTGTACCATACAAACAGTATTTAAGTAGATGGCCAAACTCAGATAGGTGATTCTTTGAGTAATTCTAAGATAAAAGCTTTATGTAAGCATAGGTCTGGTAATGTTTCGTTTTCAGGATACAGGTTGTCAGAATTAAAAAAAATAGGCTTCTCCTGAATATATCAATAATCTTCTGCCCATTTTCTTGAAATTTGGCGGTGGTGTTTAGAGTATTGAGGGACTGACTTGGTCATGACTAGATTGAAGTCATTACGTCCAGTGGCGTTCCGCAAGATACCTCAACCAATATTTTTGACCAAAAAAATGTTCACCGATGCTTTTTGCAATTCTTGTTTTTTTTTGGTTTAGCCACTGAAGCTAGAACTTTCTCATTTCAATTCGTTTAAGTGTATTTTGCTCTGTTTTTGTGAAAAAAATCACTTTATTGCATGCCCTTCTTGGAATAATATAATTAAATTCTTCTTCACAGGATGTTGATATGAAAAACTCTGAAGAACAAGGAGATGAAATTAAATGATCGTTTGAATAATCGGTTTCTCTTTCATGGTACCCTAACTCAACTCCCAAAACACTGCAAGAGTAAATAACGCTGTGTTTCATCTAGATGACTTTCGTGTTATGTAATTTGTTCAATCATAATTCAAGAGTTCGTTATTGCAGAATCCTCATACCAGCACGAGAAACAAAAATTCAGATCAGCATCAACGTCAATAGAATCAATTGATGACTTGGCAAAAATAATATGGTATGATAAATTTATTTGACTACATTAAAATACATGTTTGTTTGTAGCATGTCAAAAAAAAGAGACACTACGATAGAATAGTAATTGCTGAAAATATATAGGTATAATACATCACATACAGTGAAAAAATATTGTATTTTTTCTCTTTGTAAAAATATCATCTAAACATTATCGAAACATGGATATAACAAAAAAAACATAGCACATAACATGAAAATGGAAAATTTGGGCGAGACGAATCTATTTCCTACAAGGTCTGAAATGTCCAATGTACTCCTCAGTGGAATAAAAGCGATGCGTCAAAAGCATGTTTTTTATCCCTACTTTGAATGAATTTATTCCTAATGATTCCAATTCTGGTGGTAGTATATTGTAAAGATGATAATTCAGTGAATTTTTCTTGGATTTGCTTAGGCGAAACCTGTTTCACCTCAGGTGATCTGCTTGTCTGGTAGCATAGCTATGAACGTCAGATTGCTTAATGAGCATCGAATAGTTTTTGCGAATCTCCATTACTTGGAAAATGTACATACACGGCATGTGCATTATTTTGTGTTTAATAAACAAAGGTTGGCAGTGTTCCAGATAGCTTACACCGGATAAGATCCTGACAGCTTTTTTCTGTAAACGAAAAATTAGGAGAGCATCCGAAGAACCACCCCAAAGAATAGTACCGTAACTCATGTGCGAATGAAATAATGAAAAATATGTTGTTCTGAGTGAACTTAAATTGATTAAAGTTTGAAGTTGTGGTAGGACAAACAGACCACTGCAGAGTTTACTTTTTAATTTGGTAATGTGAGGTTTCCAAGATAGATTACTATCCAGAGTTACTCCTAGTAAGCTTAAAGAATGAGTTTCTAGGCATTCGTAGACGAAAGATAAAGAGACTGTGATTTATCGTTGTTAAGTTTGAGTTTATTGGCTGCGAACCACTCCTCGGATTTTTTAGCTAAATCTTCGTGATTTTGTTCAGATCTGATCTCAGTTTACCAGAACGTCGTTACATCTACAGATGATATAGTTTTTACCGGAACCATAAAGCTACTCAAGTCGTTAGTATAAATTATGAACAACAACGGTCCTAATATTGACCCTTGAGGGACGCCAGGAAACAGCCAGGATGATGAATTGTACGTAGTCATTGTCGACAATGTGCGCGCAAGCTGCCATCCTAGAGAGCATATTTGGTTTCATGTATAATATAAAAAGATTAAAGGAAAATATTGATAGTGAACTTTTGAAGCAATGCAGCGACTTGCAAATATCTATGACAGTAGGAGAATCATGTGATATATTGATGGACATGAATTGTACGAAGAACTGAGTGTGTTCATGCGTGATGCGTGTGTATGAAGGAAACGGCGATATTATCTCGGTGCTGAAATACATAATAGAAAACAAATTAACTGAAGTTTACCCCACTACCGAAATAGTCCTGAGAATTATTGCCACCACACCTGTGACAGTTGAGTCTGCTGAAAGCAGTTTTTCGAGGCTTGAAATTATTAAAACATATTTGAGGATTTCGATGACACCAGATCGTCTTTCAGCCCTTGCTATTCTTTCAATCGAAAGGAGCCTCGCAATGGGTAAGGCCGCCGCTGTTACTGGCGATAAGTGAAATGACTCGCAAGGGACTGGAAAATTTTTGAAATTCAGAAGTTCACTCGACGATACAAATGGTAAGGAATTTATTATATCAACAGCAATATTGACAAAAAAATCATTGAAATCGTCAGACGTCAGATCAGGAAACGAATTGACATGGTGAAATTTGTTTCTTTCATAGTTTATTATCTGCCAGCACGCTTTCGATTCGTTTTCAGCTGGAGCAATATATCGATCATAAGCTGCCTTTTTTGCATTTTCCAGTGAAAAATTGTATATCTTCCTGAACTCGGTGTAACTGCTAACATCAACAGCTTTTTTAGTTACGTCAGCTTTGAGTTTCAGAGCTGATAGCGAATCTCTCATAGATTTAAGACTATCATCAAAACACTCAACTGGATTTTTTTTTTGTAGAGTATTTCCTTAATGGGCAGTATTTCTTGATCGCGTCATTGTAAAATTTTAGCAAGAAATCAGCTGAGTAATAGAAAGGAGTGACATCAATTTGGTGGAATTTAATGCTGGGAAAACCTAGCCGTATCTCTTTTCAAAGAAAGACGAATTATTTTTATCTAACATTCAGATGTCAAGAGCTATGAATTTCGATTAGTAATAATAATCTCTAATGGAAAGAGCTTGTCAGATCGATGGCAAGGGGTGCTTCCCAGAAGCTTGGATTTCTATTTCGCTTGAGGAAATACTTCACTTCTCGTCAGCTTCTGATGTTCTACAAGGAACAAATGCGGCCTGCCTTGGAATATAGTTATCATGGATGGGGCTCTGCACCAAAACATTCATTGAGGCTCCTCGATTCTATTCAGAAAAAGGCAATCCGTCTTGTTGGTGATTCTTCGCTCACAGACTCGCTCACTTCATTGGAACATCGTAGAAGGGTCGGAGACTTGTCTCTCTTTTATAGATATTTTCATGGTCGGTGCTCTTCTGAATTGTCGTCAATCGTTCCACCCTTGGCAGTATCAACACGTATAACCCGATTAGTACAGAATTCCCTACCCTTTGTTGTTGAATTGGAGACCTATCGTACCTCCTCTTTCTCAGGGATGTTTTTTCAATAAAACAACTGAACTTTGGAACTCCTTGCCGAGAGAGGTTTTTTCTAAGGATTACAAACTCTAAAAATTCACAGTGAATGTTAATTCGTATCTCCTGTCCCTCGTTTCACGCGGTGTTCTTCAAGCATTACAGTGCCCCCTTTTCGTGTGAATCTGTACAAAAAAAAATATACAAAAAGACCGTGCAAGTACACCCTGGTTGTTGATGGTTTGCTATGTTTACTTTGTCATTTCAAGGACATGCAATATAGTGATTTTTTTTCTAAAACCAAGCAAGATACAAGAAAAAAGATAGATATAAAAAAGTTTTAGTCTCAGAAGAAAATAAAAACTCAAAAATTGAAAAAAGCAGTGGCGCCCATTTTTTCGGTCTAAAATATTGGTTGAGGTGCCTTGCGGAACGCCACTGTACGTAATGACTCCAATATAGTTATGGCCAAGTCAGTCCCTCAATTCTCTAAACACCACCGCCATAATTCAAGAAAATGGGCTGAAGGGTTATTGAGATATTCAGGAAAAGTTTTTCTTTTATCTTTTGACACCCTGTATCTTGAGAACGAAGCAATACCGGATCTATAAATATATATATATATATATATATATATATATATATACATATATATATATATACATATATATATATATATATATATATATATATATATATATATAAATATATATATATATATTAAATAAATAAATATAAATATTAAATGTTGTTGGGGGTGCAGTCAAATTACCAGGCTGTAGTTTGAAGAATACTCTTTGTTATCTGGTCGAGCTTTCGAGAATGTTTATTCCCTTTTTCGAGCCATCTACAAAATTTTAATCATTGTAAAACAGTTGTGAAACATTAAGAAAAAATGTACTTACTATCGTGAGGTTATAGTAAGAAGTCAGACGTAAACTAAGACACAGAAAACCGATACTTTTTCTCATATGGAAAAGAGTTACATATTACATTCAACATTACATATATGTATAAAACTTATTTCAATTCAATTTTTTTTGAAATAAATAGTTTCACCGGCACGTGCTCGGAGGAGGTTACCAAAAGAGGAAATATTTGAAATTTGATGGTTGACATGTGAAAGGCATTTGAAGGTTCAAATTTTTGAAGTTTGGCAGAGAAAAAGCAGGGTTACCAAAAAGGCACACCACAAAACCCACAAAACATAACCAACCCATAACAGAAGTACAACTTGACTCTGGGTACAGTGCTGCCACTCACTCCCAACTGACGTGAGTAGTTTTCGACAGCCTCAGCACTGCGCCCAAACTCAACCACTACCTGTTACTCTGTTTCTTTTTGTTCATCCCTTCGTGAATAGCATGCATATATGGCCAGGAAGTGGTAATCAATATGATGAGATAAACTTTTTCCATAAAAGTGTTTTTTTGCATTTATTTGCAGAGAAAAAGTCATTGATTTTGCTAGATCTTCATATATATTTGATTTTGTGAGGTGTTTACTCTGATGACAACATTCAATGAAGACTTTTTTCAGCAACTCTTCTACGCATATTCTGTGGTTATAAACCTATTTCTCTTAAAACAAAGAAATATTTCATAGAGGATTATCATAGAAGTGATCACTGATCAATTTTCATGATGTGGTAAATATTCAGTTCAATTCTAATTTCACCGTTTCGTTCAAGAATTATGGAAAAAGTTAGGAATATCTTTGACAAATTTCCAAAAACTACTTAAAGGAGGTATATTGTTGATGAAGTTTTGAAAACGGAAGCCGATTTGATAGCGAGACTTCAAGAACGATGAGTATTTGCCTAGACTAGACTGACTTGTAGTCCAACCAAATAAACTTTTTTCATAAAATTTCTGCCAACCCGAAAAGTAGCTGTGGATTCCGGCAGACACAGGTGTCCTTATTATCCCCTAAAGTTTGCGCCAGATTCTGTCCGTGCGTTTAGCAACAATTAGCGGTTGTATACCGGAAATCATTATTTTTTTTTGCTTATATAATGAAAACTATTGGTCGTATCAAAAAAAAGTTGAATTGAAAGTTGTAGATAATTGAAAAATCTATCGATCAGCGTTGGCCCGATGTCAATATTCTAATTTGTTGGTTAACTACTGCGCTCGGAATTTTAAAAAAGGCGTTTTCTCCATTATTCTATTGAAGAATGTTGAAATGCATTTGGGGGTTGCAACTGTGAATTCGGGAAGCTTTCAACTAGTAGAAACCACAGTTTCAATTTCACAGTTATTTTTTGCCCTACGGATAATCGTAGAGTAATGAACGAACCAGTTTTGGATAGTCAAAGAGTTGAACTACAAACTATCATTTTCGGATAATCGATTTTTGAAATGTGATACCTTCAAAAATGGCGTCAAAAAAACAACGTTATTCAAACTGATAAACAATGAGGAAAAATGGTCGTATCAAAATGCCACAAAATGCATTGGAAAGCTACGATTTTTTTACGAATTTTGCCAACCTGACTTTTGTTCCAAGATGATTACGAGCCGAGATAACACTTTTTTTATTTCAAGTCCCCCTCCCTTTGTTTATTTATATGAAGCAACGAGACCTTGACGACTGCACAGAGAAAGAGTCATATTATCCATAGAAACCAGCAGAATTTGTTTTCCATAATTATTTATCGTATTCATTGATGGGGGCATTGGAGGTTCTTCCGGAACTGTTCGAGGCGCCGCGTGGTGGGGGAAGCAGGAGGGAAAGATACAGCGCTAGGCGGCCAAAAGATTCGATCGCGTGAAATAAACTGTTCAAGAACCCAAAATGACGATTTTCGCCTACCCGAAAAGTAGCTGTGGATTCCGGCAGACACAGGTGTCCTTATTTGGATGCCAAAGATGTTTGTCAACCTGCGTAAAGCATTCGATACGTGGCCATGGAAAATGCTTCCAAATGTTTTCAGTTTTACCTCACTGTTTCTGTTGGTGACAATAAGGAGTGCTCAATGTGAAACATGTACTGCGTGATGTATCAAAAAGTTTTATGTTGGTCGCTTTTACTCGTATCTTCTCTTATATCGAATTCATTCACTGAATGACAATCTTTTGAAGGGATTACATGTTTGTTAAAGTAGAGGTGGAGATGTGTTTGAACATATTCTGAAATACACTGACGATTAAATTAACTCCTTAATTTATGAGTTTATTATTTTCAGTTCGTGTTTCAGCGTTAATAAAACTATTGTTTGAAGAGAAGTTTCATTCGATGGTTGAAGAGTATTTTGATAATTATCTTTTCATTGTATCATCTGTGACTAATTGAGAAACATCAAACGAAATCTGTTTGACAAAAATGAGTGATGAACAAGAAAACCTCGTCAGTTTCCGTTTGAAACAGTTTATCTCGAAAACGGTTCGAAATCTAAATAGTATTATCTGAACAAAGTCAATCTAAAATTGAATGTGAAGCTCAAAAATGTTGAAATATACAGGGTGTTCCATTTGAAAAAATTGAGTTCCACTCATTTTTTCATGAGATCAAAGTATCTGCATTTTTTGAAGACCCTGTATGAGGCAAATTACACTATGACTCGGAGTGAAGATCCTCATAGTATCACTCCACTCCATTTCAAATTCGATCGTTTCAGTGCAAGAGAGTTCAAGATTATCAGCATTTATAAAAATTCATGTTTGGTAAAAAAATATCGAAATTATTTTATATCTTTCAAACGGTTATAGATAGGTATGTGGAAATGGTATATGAATTTGTTGACAAAGTGATAATGAATCATAATATGATATTATATACGGGGTATTCCATTTGAAAATTCAAAGAAGCCGCTACTTCATAGTAGAAGCGACAACGCCGCATCGTCTAAAATATTTTAGGCGTGTAGGTCATATCGATTTATCCAAACTGTGAAATTTTCAGGTTGATCCGTTTAATAGTTTGTCAGAAACGGCTAATTAACGCTCATCATGAAAATCCCTGTATATACACATAACGAGAAGGCGGCCAGAGTCAGTGTTTTTTTAAGTAAATGAAGTGAAGTTGAGGATATGTTGGTCTATCATTAGTAACAATATCAAGAGTTTTCGTACAAAAATTACTGATAATTTCATTCGAGTTTAGGAATCACCCTTAATAAAAAATAGCCGATGTTTTGGTTTTGATAAACTATATCTATGGTAGCAAGAGAGATACAACCCGATGTTTATTCTATCAATATCCTCCCCTTCGAATGCAAATTACACACCTGAATATATAGACTTACTCTCTCTCCCCAGATACACATAACCAAATTAAATAATGAAATTCTGCAAAAATTGCTCGATTTGCATTTTCCCAACTCCAAGTGAACATTATAAAGCGTCGGAGGCCGACGAAATTACTTTTCCAGTTACTGGTGATTGTGAATGAAGATATTGCGTTAATGCACAATTTGAACGTAGCCTTGAAAAGGAGTCGAGCACATTTTATAGAGCATTATTTAAAATTCAGTGCAAGATTATTTTTATTTCGGATAAGAGAGGCTATCGTTGTTTCTTGTTTTTTTCAATTGTTGCATTACAATCAAGATGAATGAAAACCCTGGTGGGTTTACTTATTCCTGGAAAATCGTTAGTCCGAATTCTCCATCTTCCGCAAAATTAACTTTGAAAAATGGAATTGAATTGAACTGGCCGATACTTGATGAAAATCCATATTAACAAAAAAATGTATTACAGTTTCCTGTATGATTTTCACTCACAATGGGTTTACAAAACCGCGACACGTGTTTCGCTATTACAATAGCTTCTTCAAGCAAGATAAATAAATCACTATTCTATAATACGCTATTTATATACAGTAGGTCGAAAGTCTCTTACAATAAAGGTCCGACTTAGGTCCGATATTCGACCCATAATTTGTCCAAATACTAATTAGTTACATACGAAGATTATTCCTAGAAATAGAATTATTGGCCGGGAACATATTCAACAATGGGGAGCTATTTAATTCAACCTGGTCATTCAATAAATATTCTGAATTTTTCCCTCTATTGATTTCCAAGCTTTCTAGAAGGTTAAGTTTCCAACATTTCTGCTCAAAATGCCTTATTTTGAACTCGTGGTTGAACTCATGACCTTCCAGAATGAGGTGACTTGCATAAGTAGAATTTGTTTTTCCATTCAAAAAACTAGCTCTGTGTTCTCTTAGGCGAGTGTTGAAAGATCTTCCCGTTTGGCCTACGTAGTACATCGGACATGACCCACATCTTAATTCATAAATTCCTGATCTTTGTCACGATTTGTCTTTATTATTTTGTTACGATTTGTCTTTATTATTTTTGATATATATCCCCAATTTATTATTAGTACGAAAAGCTGTATCAATATCACTATTTTTCAAGAATCTAGAAATATTTAGGCCAACCAAGCGTAAATATTTCTAGATTCTTGAAAAATAATGATATTAATACAGCTTTTCGTACTAATAATAAATTGGAGATATATATCAAAAATAATAAAGACAAAAATGAATCGTCACAAAGATCAGGAAATTATGAATTAACATGTGGGTCATGTCCGATGTACTACGTAGGCCAAACAGAAAGATCTGTCAACACTCGCCTAAGAGAACACAGAGCTAGTTTTTTGAATGGAAAAACAAATTCTACTTATGCAAGTCACCTCATTCTGGAAGGTCATGAGTTCAACCACGAGTTCAAAATAAGGCATTTTGAGCAGAAATGTTGGAAACTTAACCTTCTAGAAAGCTTGGAAATCAATAGAGGGAAAAATTCAGAATATTTATTGAATGACCAGGTTGAATTAAATAGCTCCCCATTGTTGAATATGTTCCCGGCCAATGATTCTATTTCTAGGAATAATCTTCGTATGTAACTAATTAGTATTTGGACAAATTATGAGTCGAATATCGGACCTAAGTCGGACCTTTATTGTAAGAGACGTTCGACCTACTGTATATAAATAGCGTATTATAGAATAGTGATTTATTTATCTTGCTTGAAGAAGCTATTGTAATAGCGAAACACGTGTCGCGGTTTTGTAAACCCATTGTGAGTGAAAATCATACAGGAAACTGTAATATATTTTTTGTTTGAAAAAATGTTTCAACTAAAGAAGAGAGATTGCCAACAGAGGCGCACTCGCACTACATGAATATCTGGTAACGTGACGTCACATTTCCTGTACGCCCTGAGGAAGTTTTGTAAGTTATAGGCATTTGAAAACACTCGCCTGAAAGAACTTTTATTCCATGATTTTGAATTATTGTTTTTGCATCCTTTTTTACAGGGCACGTAACAACCATTGTCACTAATGCTGGCAGAAATATGTTAAATTGAGAAATTATGGAAAAAAATCTGTACATGACACAAATGTAACTTCTAACCAAGTTGAGAAAGGTCCTTCAAGGTGAAGTTTCTCCTTCCCTGGCTTTATGACGCGACGGGCGCTGAATCACTAAGAAGACACTATTCTTGCTCAATTTCTGTACCAAGCGTGCGAAACCTGAATCAAATAGAAAGCATTGATATAAAATTTATACATGATGAAGCGACAACATAAAGAAGTTTGAAGGAATATTTCCCTCATATATAAAATGTCCCATAAGAGCAATGCAATTATCGAAAACTTACAGCGATAATTGCATTGTATCAAGTCACCATAACGACACATTTGAAACCGTATCGCTAGACGTCAGTAAACAACACAAATAAATGTCAGATATACTTCAAAAATAGAAAAACATTTCGCGTTTTGGTGAGTGCTCCATACAATTTATAGAGGAAAGTATAAATGAATTACATTAGTGAATAAAAATGACCAGATAATTTTGCATTCAAGCGTGATATCTCATAAAAATTGCATTCTTTGAATTTTCAAATACGGACCTGCATTTTTTGTTGTAGTTTTTGGATCGTCAACGTTCACTTCATACTGAGAAATTAAGTTTCATTTGATATTTCAAGATGATTCGGTAATTTTTATTATAATTGGGTGAATTATCCCCTTTCATATTTTTGCCCTGAAAATTGGTTGACTAACTAAAATAAAAACGCAATAGCAACTTTCACGTTTCCCCATGTACCTTTGTTTTTCGGAGATATTTTTTTTTTCATTATTAGGTACTAATTCATATTTGTTCATATTCTCAATGCTCTTTGAGCGTTTTCTACAATGAACTTCGCATAGGAACACCTTTTATGATTATCTGAAACATATATACCTACAACAAAAATAGATTATATCATCATATATAGCATTACTCACGTTTCTAATATAATATAATATAATATAATATAATATATTTATAATATAATATAATATAATATAATATAATATAATATAATATAATATAATATAATATAATATAATATAATATAATATAATATAATATAATATAATATAATATAATATAATATAATATAATATAATATAATATTATACCCCATTTCCGCTATATAATACTTACCTATAAGTTGCTGATGCCTTTGGTTACCATTTTTGATACCGCTGAAATCTCAGAAGACTATGAGAACAATTTTCGATAATATTTTGACATTTGTCGTATTTGTTTTATATCTTTGAGTTTATTGGTGTGAAAATGATGTTTATTTTTCTGCTTATCAAAACATATCATCTATTCCCGTTTTAGATATGTATCACATAATCATAAAACGTTTTGCTATTCGAAGTTCATTGTAGAAAACGCTCAGGGCAATGGAAATGAGAAAGAATAAATGAATAGCTACCTAAAAATGAAAACAAATTCCAGAAAAACTCCACGGTACATAGGGAGACGTGAAAGTTGCTATTTTGTTTTTATTTAACTCAATCAACCAATTTCCAGGGCCGTTCTGAAATGGAATTATTCACCCAATCATAATCAAATATTACCAAAACATCCCGAAATATAAAATTTAATTTAATCTCTTGATATGAAGTTAACGTCGACGATCCAAAAACCACAGGTCCGTATTTGAAATCTCAAATATGGGGGTGGCCCAAGTCAGATGACACCCTGTATAAAAAACTCATGGACATATTGTGATAGCCCACATCAAGTGCCAATAGCAAAATGTTGACAGATTTTCAATATGTTTGCGAATGAAGAAGATACAGGCAAAAACATAATTTGGGATTTTTTGGTTTTTCTTGTATATGTCTAGAACGAATAAAGCCACATTCGATTTTTTTACATCATTGAATAGGCCTCTCAAATACTCAACTTTGTTATGATTTAACCGTCACTCCATCCCTTATCGTTAACGAGATCCCCATGTACAGAAACGAATTTGAATAGCCCTCTATATGTATTTTATTTTAAATTGTTAAGTTATGCGATGACAACCTTCTGAAGTATGTAGTAATGATCGATGTTCGTGAATGAATAAATAAATAGATTTAACCTGAAACGTTTGGTATTTCAATAGAAATTTTATATTTATTATTTTTCATTCGAATAAAAAATATTCAAAAAAATAGTTCTTCGAGGAAATCGAATAATAAATCTCATCTAAAAGACTTAATAAAATTATCTGGAGAAGAATGCAAGAATCATGTGAGAATTGAAGGGATTAAAAAAGAAACAGACAAAAAGTATCGAAGATCTCACATTTCAGGCTCAATTTTGATATATCCATTGGTTCGTCAGATATTTTTTTGGCGAGGCACGTTTTTGGTACCATTCAAATTTCTAGAGGCGCTTTTCATACTCCCTGTGAAACGGGTTATCTTCGTGAATCACAAATTTTTTATCTATCACCGACTGTGGTCTGTTTTCCTCAGCAGCATGAACTTTGATTGTGGAAAATTCATTTCCCAGTGATAATAAATGATTTTAATACCAAATATCACCAACCATTGTTTCTCAGCAATTAGACCTTGTAACACATTTACTACGCCTATCCTCAGGAGCAGTATGGTTCGTTGAGATTAAGTCAACTATGGAAAATTGTAGTTTTTCTTCGACACAGAAACCCTGTGTCATTTCTTCATAATATAATTGAGATTTGTCGCCAACGATGGTTTTCTTCGATTTTAATGTTCATTTGATAAACATGTGGTCAACATTTCTCAAGTGGGTATTCGAAAATAGTCATAGACTGATGGGAGATCCATATTTTTTCTACAAAAGTAAAGAATGCATTTTTGTACAAAATGCATTTTTTATATGCATCAGACTTGTACTGTTACTTTCACTGGCTAGACAGGAAAAGTACTTTCAGTGCCGGCGCTATCAGAAGAAGAACTATACTATAGTAATGATGATTTCAATTTCATAGAAGAACGTCATCTTTGATGTGTAATGTCAGTAACAAAACTCATACATTTTTGACAATTGAAAAAAAATATTTTTTTTAATTCTCCAAACTTTTTCGACCAGATATTGTATATTAATCTCTTAAGGAATATGGGATCAGCATCACTTTTGAGAATTTCTTATGGACAAAAATAAAAATACTATAGAGATAAAATAAGGTGGAGGGGTTAAAAATTCAAAAATGAGGTATTTTTCCAAATATCCAAAAACAAAATATTCCTTTGAAAAATGTCGAATTTGACAATTCCTGAATCAGACCATGCGGCGGTAACACATTTTTTTGGACCGATTTTCTGTAGTTTGCATTTGAAGCTGAAACAAATCATTAACAGCAAAAAAATAGGTCCATATAGAACTCATACATGCGTATACTTCCAAACATATATGCCCTATGAATTCTTGTGAATTCAACAATAAAACCTCCCCAAGTTGTAATGCGCACACTGAAAATTGTTTTTTATTACATTTTTCCGCAGAACATTCGTGCAAGCTATGTCTCCTTATATCATCTCAAACGGTAAGTATTCATGATTTTTGTAATTTATATCAAATATTTACCAATCCCAACAATTGCAAATTCCGGGTCAATGGGTACATGGAGTAGGTACAGCACTTGAATTTGTTTGCAAATTTGTTTGAGCTTCTGCTTCAAGTGTTTTTTCTTTCGAAGGCAAAGTAAATAATTGGTCTGAAAAACCTGTCACCGTAATTAAAGTTGCTGGGCAACGATTTGGTTTTTTAAAAATTTCGTTTATTTTTAAAATGAATACAATTGCTCGGTAGCTGTGCTGGATCAAACGTAAAAATCGAACAATGATGTGTTCTCGCGTTTATATATGGAATATAATGCAAACTCAGCGTCTACGAGCATTGGTAAACACTTGGATTATAACAATGGGTATATTCATTAGGAATATATGACTCCTCCATCCTTAAGATGAAAATAATACGTCTGTGTTATTTTCAGAACAACGATTTGGTTCTAATTGAATGTCATTATCTCGAGTTGAATATCGAGTTGAAAATAATCTTATTGACTTGAATATCTGTCGTCTGAAAATAAACAGTAATAAGAGAACAATAAAGATTATACATATTGAATATAAAATATAATGTGAAGAATTTTCTTCTGGTCGTCGTAGGCTATGCAGTTGCGTCTTTTCGGCTATCTTCTGGAGATGGCTCAGGTCGTCTAGGTTGATTTTTCCTAGAGTATACAGGGGTAGACTTCCTCTTGAGGGTGCCTCGAGGGTGTCTAGTTGTGGTAGTTGAAGCGGTGTTTCTTCAATGGTAGGGGCGTCATTACTATATACATCGCCATTAATTTTCACTTTGCAATGATAAGGGATGTATATAAGTTTCGGTTGATTGATTTCCTCGTAACCATTCTCTTGGCAAACTTTTTCAATATAAATTTGCTTGAATGGTATAGCAATGAGATATGCATTGGTGATTGGTTCAACGATGTCTTGTTGAATTTGGATGTCTGTTGTTTGGCATTTGATAGAACGTTGTCCCATGAGAATTTCAGGAATACAGTCGTTATTTGAAATTTGAGTTTCGATGAACTGGATACAACTATTTTCAATTCTGATGCAGGTTTCATCAGCATAATGGTGATATGTCGAGTTCAATATTATATAAGGTTTTAAGGGTAAAATGGTTTTATTGGATATAGGGATAGGATAGAGATGGAAAATCTCATAAACGTTTTCCTGGAGTATCGGAAAATGAACAATGAACAGAATTCTGTCATTACTATAGCGAATTTCTGTTTTTAATAATTTATAATATGATTGAGTATTTTTGAAAACTGGTAATCCATTTTTGTAAAGAGAAAACATTATTTTTGTTAATTTTTCTAATTCGTCAATTGATAATATAGTACTATGAACTATATTGAGTTCAGCGAATAATATTGAATCTTCGATATTATTTAAGAGAGATAGCATGTTTTGACTATCAATAATCATTGTATCTAGTGAATTTTGTAATCTTAGGAATAATGTATACTTATTCAAACTTTGAACAATACTTTTAATTTGTTTTTGAATCAATCTTTGATTGCTTGATATTTTCTTTAAATTTTTAACTGTTTCATTCATGAAATCTTGAGTTATAGATAAGTAGTTTTTCAAATCATGATGTAAATTGTTTTGATTTTTGGACAGTGTTGCAAGAGCATTATCATATCTTTCACCGTCTTCATCATCTAAAGTGCCAAACAGCCATTTGTGAATTCTACCTCCTACATTTATGAGTCCTCTTTTATGTTTTTTATATGTTTGAGGTTTGATATTATTGAGTTTATTCATAATTTGTTCAAGGAGATAGTTCAAATGTTCATGCATATGTTGGAGTTGAGGATATAATTCGTCTTTAATAGAGACTAGATTTTCAATTGTTTTTGAATTGTCTCTAATATGTTGTATAGGTTTATCAAATTTTGTCAAGTCTAAAAATTTGATGAAAGTATGTTTGTTGAAGGTAATTCTTGCTTGTCCAAGGGAAAAAGGAAGAATTGGGTTAGTCAGAGTCTTCAACTTGATCTGTTGTCCTTCTGTCAATATAATGCCTATCAGGAGTATCATTTGTAGTAGCATCTGAAACAATTCGTTGAGGTTTCAGTTGTTGTTTATGATAGGTTGCTTTACGAGTTTTTAATTTAATATCCTCATTTTCTATTGGTTCAACAGCTCTATAGAGGGGTGTTGTTTTACTTCTCTGTTTGTCATACAAATAGACTTGTTGGTCAAGATTGATTTCAGGGGGTTCTTTTCTTTCTATGTTAACTTTCTCTAGAGATGCTTTGGCTTTCTCGTTATTTAGTTTTATCATGTCATTTATTATTTTTATATTTCTGTCATGTTTTTCTAGATAGTCAGTCATTATTTTTTCTGTGGTTATATCAAGTGGGTTTCCTTGATTTAAATTTCCTTTAATGATTTGAAATGGGGTATATTTAGTTGCCGAATGAATTGTGTTATTATACCCTAAAATTGCATACACCATGTGAGATGATATTGATCTCTGTGGAAATTCTTGTTTTAATATTCTGATTTCTTCTAGTAATGTCGAATGAAGTCTTTCAATGGGACTATTACTATTAGGATTTTTGGGTGTTACATAATGTAATTTTATGTTATGTTTTTCACAAAAATCTTCAACAATTTTATTTTTGAATTCACTGCCTGAGTCGCATGTGATTTTTGAAGGTATTCCGTAATGTGAAAAGAATATTAAAATTCCATCAATAATATTCAATGCATTAGGTTGAATAGGGTATGCTTGAGCGAAACGTGAAAAACTATCAATTAATGTTAAGAATTTTGTTTTATTTATCGATAGGATATCCATATAAATATGTTCGAAAGGATATTCTCCGATAGGTGTTGGTTTGAATTTTATTTCATATGGGTGTCTTTCATATTTTGATTTCTGACAGTCTTCACAGGTATTGATATAATCACGTATATCAGTTATCATATTAGGCCAATAATATTTTCTAGAGAGGGCTAATTTCGTTTCATTAATTCCTCTATGAATAGTTTTAGTTTCATGATGATATTTTATTTTTTCTTGTTGTTCTTCTTTATTTATGATGTCTTTAAGTAAAATATTACTTTGGATCAATTTAAATGCAGAATTTTTGAAGTAATTTTGAATAGTTGAAACTACAATTGTTTGTAATTCCTCTTGAATTAGTATGCCATATGTATGTTTTGGTTTTAAATAGTTTTTTATTGTATCTACCAAGTTTTGTTGGAAATTTTGGTAGGGTAAAACTATATTAAGTCTAGTTTTATCGAATATTTTCTGTATTGTTACTCGTGGTGTAATAGCATCTCGGCTACAACGAAGGAAAATTTGATTTTGAAATTTATTTAATTCTTGTTCTGAAATCGGTATTTCAAGAACTGGATTTTCTGCACTTGTGTGTTCAGTCTCTAAAGATTCTTCATCTTTTTTCTTTTTTGTAGGTGGACGAATTTGAATGTCCGAAATAATGTTTATTTTCTTTTTTTCTACTTTTGTTTCTTTTTCTGTTTCCTTTTTAATGAGTTCATTTATATCATCTAGATCATTTAGATCACTTTCTGAGAGTTGAGGAATTTGATAAGTTGGGTCAAATAATTCAGGGAAGTCGTCTTCAATTCTATGTTCTTGTGGGTCAATATTGACTGCAAGTGATTGGGTTTCAATAGGATTTATTTCTATTCGAGATAAAGCATCTTTGGTTGTTGATGGTAAAGGATTACTGCTTTTATTTTATTAGGATTTGGTTTTATTCTTTCTAATACTTTCAAAAGCTGGTATTTCGAAAGTATGTTGTTTTCATGGGGTTGTCTATAAAAGAATGGTGTTTCAACATAATCTGACCGTAGTATTTGGTTTTTAAAATCAATTCTTCAATTGCGATGTTTTAATTCTTTCATTATTTGTCCCTTGATTATTTAAGTATATATATAGTAGATATGCTATGTATGTACGGGGAAAATGGCAACACTGTCTTATGGAGAATACCATGTAAATCTGGGGAAAAAAGCCAAGCTCGATTTTGCAAATTTTCGTACCAACTATGGGATCTCCATAAGACAGCGTTGCCAGGTTTTCCCCAGATCTGCTACTTTTATCTCACGACCAGTTGATCAACGTCCGGTAGGTATACCTTACATCTACTTATTGAATATAAAAAAACCATTCGCCTCCGTGCGGGCTTGAACCCCGGACCTATCGGCTAGTAGACAGTGATTTAACCACTGCGCTACCACGGCTCTTATATATTAGAGGAATTATATTGTTTGGATGCGGCCACACCGTTCAATATTTAAACACTTCATGGAACAATCCTTCATTCAGATATAAACCTCAATAGTAGTTATGATAATGATGAACTTGCTAGTATATTTGGAAATTGATTGGTAATACTGAAAATTATTAAAAAAAAATATTTCTAGCAGTCGGATTTGAACCAGAGCTATTTTCGAAGTCGAGGTCAGCCGTTTCTACTTTCGGTTTATAGGTTATAGGTACAACAAATAATACAAAATAATGAATGGTAACCTTAATACACACATATTGGAATAAAATATGAGATAAGGAATAAAAGAAGATTGAACTTACGTACTTTTCACTATTATTTTCAGTTTGAAAACATAAATGTGCACGTACAGACGAAATGTTTTGTGTTCCATCTTCCATCCTATTGTTTTTTGTAAGAGTTTTCATCATTTCTGAAGAACAGTCATTGAACAGAAGACTCGAGTTGAGAGTAGACATATGGTTTTCACTGCCAAAAAAGCCTGTGAGTTCATTGGTCGATTCTCAATTCACATTCAATATTATCATTCTATCAATATGCCAGTCAGTTTTTTTATTTCTCAAGCTATTCCCCATTTACGATGAGATTGACTCGTGGACTTATTGTTCGTTGTTGTTGTCAAAAGTATTGAATAATAATAATGGTGAGAAAATTATTCAATGAATTGAATGATGTGGATACTTATTCATGATACTAGATGCTAGCAACTGAGAAGTATGAGGAATCATCTGATGCCCAAACAATGAAACAAATAAAACGGTTCACCGCTTTTCAGCACACTGACGAGAAAATGCAGGTATTCGTCTTGCAATTCGGAGGAGCTCTTGTGAATATGTTTACAATACTAGATCAAATTATGTTTTACCTATGTCTGAATTCAACAAATGGATTACATTTTTGGATTGGAATGAACATTATGTCTGACTAACACGTTCTCGATTTTATTCCAATAGCAAGTAATTATAGTTTCCCTATCCTACTAGCAAGGGCAACTCATAGGATTTGAACCGTGGACGTGGACAAATTATAGATAACTGGATCTCACTCCCATTTTATATAACAGCCGGAAACATATTATGTGTGTGTGTATGTGTTATGTAAAGTATAGAAGAATACGAATTGAAGTTATGTTCTTGAATATACGATGTGTATTCAAAAGCAGTCTGATCGAATCGGGTTGATATTGAATTTGAAATGCTCATTTGGACTACTTAGGTGCCTATATTTCATAATTAGTGGTCTCGGTGGTGTAGTGATTAGCATATCCGCCTATCAAGCGGAAGACAGGGGTTCGAATCCCCGTCGGGCCACCGTGCTGGGTAATCGCACGTTAAAAGGTAAGGCCTCGTTGGTCCATTGCTCGCACAAGTTTTGACTTTTGAGGGTTGACGTTCGTCAGCTGGTTAACGGAAACGAACGATTTTAGAACACTTATGCGGTTCTATGGAGAGTTTCTGTATCAATTGAGCAAATTCTTTCATTTACCTTATATCAAATATTAAATGATTAATGGATCACGAAATGAATTATTGAACTCAATCAATGGGAAATGGGTTCAGAATGTGCCATTCTTGTTGAAAATGCTGAATGAATGGAAGTAACAGGGGGGGTCAATTATGACGAACGTTTCTCAATGTATGTGGAGTAATACTTGATTTGTGTAATGAACTGCGAAAGTACAACACGAGCCTATACCCATTTACCTACCAACCTTCGTAGTTTTTTGAATTGGAACTCAGAGCCGTTACATTGTTAGAAAAGTGTGTTGATGTACCTAGTTATTATTATATGTCATATGTTGACTCTTTGATTCCATCTATCTATAGATGATGAATAATCACTTGAAAGCATCTGTTGAGAAGAAATAACAACTAATGAGTTCGATACGTAAATTCCTCTCCTGAGAGAAAACTGATATAGGCATTGGATCCATCATATGAAACCACCGAAGAGAAATAATCATTCATAAAGGCATTGTCTGTAAATGTATTACTGAAGATGTTGAGTAACTATCGTTATGGGGACATTGGATCATTGTGATGGGCTTTTTTACTTTTTCCATATGAAATTATCTTCGACACAACAAAATCAAACCTGACATACATTACAATGACAATAAATGCACTTATATAGGATGAAATGCTACCTTCAAGCAGGATCGTTCGTATAAAATATGAGTCTTTGTCGATATCAATTTATTTATTCAAATTGAATAATCCAAAATCATGGTTGAGTCGTTAAATATTATACCATAGCTCTCTGAAGATTATACCACTACTACATTATCATCTGAGCCAAAAATTCATCTTTTTTATGTGTCCTTCTCATCATTCACATCTAGAAAACTAGAATGCAGTGGATTATAATCCATACATATACATACAGTCCACGAAAGTTACACCTCTCATAGTTAGTACAGAATCAAAATTACCGGAATACTATAATACCACGATTGAAACCGAGAACACGAGAAACGGAGATCAGATAATGGAAAATCGAGATTTTCTACAACTCATCTTCAGAATTCAACCTATTTTACTTTTGGATATTTGAAGAAATGTTACTGAAATTCTGATTTGAATCAAAAGGATTCCATCAAATATGTTATCATCCCCAGACGATTGCTTCATCGCTAGATATTGCAATTCCAAAATCGTCTCTCTCATACCAGAAAATCAGAGTGTACTATATATCATAAAAATATACTCATAATCATTTCATCATTTGCACATGTGAAATTTTGGATTCGGCTGTACAACAAATGAGTATTATCGGAATTAGTATAAATTTCAGTGGGTGAACATTACAGGCACATGAGAAGTTTTCGAGAACAATAAATACATATTGACAAAGTACGAAAATAACAAGTACGCAACGTGAAAATCCTACGGTTTCAAAAATATTACAACATCATTATTGAGAATGTTTTGGGTTAGATTTCTTGAATTATAAAAAATCATGACTACATGAAGAAAACAAATACTGAACTGATTTTTAATCTCATTAGCTCCACTAAACACAGTAATTTCATACCCAGTTTTCCAATCAGTATGCAGTGATTAGCACATCATTGTTAGATCTAGGACACTGCGATAACTCAAACTCCTTCACTCAACTTTCTTAGGTTATTTCATAATGTTTTTCAACTCACCTTCATGTTCTCAGCAGCTCATATCTTCATGTTTTCTACAACGTGTTGAATCAAATTTCAGGAAGTGTTGATAACACTGGCGATATAGACAAAAGTAATTGCATGGTGGTCAAAAAGAATTGTTTGTTTTGAATGAATTTGCTCAATCCTCCGGAATTATTAAATATTCAGTAGTATTTGCAGTTCAGTTTCCTTAGAGCCATTCTTACATATTAATTCGATTCATTGCCATACCAGATACATACTACACCCATCCTAGCAGACTTAATTTTCATATTCCATTGATTAAAGAATTTTTGACGAATTTTCATTCTTTCTGATTTATCACTGATGTCATTGTTATCAACAAGAATTATTGAATGAATTTCATCAATCTTTCCGAATTATCTCATTTTGAAGTATTTGTGAACACAAAGGTGCATGACTACAATAATTCAGTTTTTACTAAAAACATTTCTACATCTCTCGATTCATTGTCAGATTCATGTAATTATCCGGCAAGCAGACATTATTGTCATATTTAATTGATTACAGAACTTTCGACAAAAATTTGTTATTTCCCTCTATTCCACGATATAAGCATTCACGAAATCATTATGCAATGAAAATTGGTATATGTAGGTATTACAGCTTTCATGATTTGTTTCTTACTTCAACTGCGACATTCCACGAATGTTTCATTAAATGAAAAACAAGTGAGCCACCTGTGATTGATCTTCAGCATTTTCTCATCTAATTTTGTGAAATGAATTGTATTCTTGTACCTACTAACGGAATAAACCATACTTCCATTATAACGATATTAAATGCAGAGTTATCTGTAACAAGTGCGTAAAAACATATATAATTGAGTGTTGCCCCGAATATTCCATTTTATAAATGCTTTTGTTCACAGTCTTAAGGTTGGGTTAATTCCCACCCCCAAACAACTTGGCATTCAGCTGGCTTTCTGTGTGTATGCAAGCATACTCAGGTATAAACCTATCGCGAGAGTGCTGTCGATAGGGTCATTGAAGTGCTCAGTTGTGGTTGTGAGTTAACCATTTTGTTTCGGGTGTGGTTCATTCAAAGGTAAATAGATAAACGATGTTAATTGTTTCATATATATTAACTCACTCTTTATATTGAATAGAATTCTATTACTTGTTCAATTGAATTTGCACAATGATGTGTGTAACATGAAAAACAATGAGGGAGAGAAAGAAAAAATCATCTTTTCAGGAAGATCTTATGTAATTTATTTCTGTTCATGAAATCATTCGATTCATGATTGGTATGAATTTTCGGTTACTGCTGGAGTGCCTGAGAATTTTCAATGATAATAACACTAATAATTATTATAACACAGCAAGTTTTGGGTCACTGACGAATTCAATACATATTTCAAATATTCCAGTTGGAGATACGCCATAGATATTTTTTTTTCTCACCAATATATTCAAATCAGAATATAAAAGCAAGTCATTTGGTCTAGTAATTTCGGAATCATATCAATCAATCATAAATTATTCAGAAACGATTCTAAAAAAAGCCTGTTGAAAACTATCATGGATACCTACCCGTAACGTGAATACAACTTTACTTGGAGTATTGTTCATTCACAGCTCTCCCCCTCTCCTTTATGAGCATCTCATGACGTGGTCGAAAGTGAACTCAACATAAAAACACTGATAATACCGAATTTTTTGAAATATCTCAATTGCACAACAATCTTTGCCTGATTTTGCTCCTCTCAGTGAAATGAGACTTCATAGTTGAATTCGACTCAGTTGATTGATTCAGAGAACTGTCTATATGAAGTATATTTCTTCTTCAACTGTATATTTCTTTTGAATGTACCCTCTATTAAAAACAAAACTTTCAATATCTAGTACATATCATTCAGGAATATACTTTGAAAGAATTATCTATATCTTATAATTATGAAAAATTCAATATAGCATCAAACACACTCGACAAAATCGCACTTATCATAATTTTTCCGTTTTTTTTATGCGGACATAAATTCCGAATCATGGAAAAAATATTCACTCAAATCTTGAGAATCGATTTTTCAGTTATTAGGTAACTCGGTTATTAATCGATGTGTCCTGAACTGATATCAATATGGAAAAATCAGGTAGTCTTGATAGAACCAGAATACACATAAAAAATTATTCTCTTGCAAATTCTCGATATTTTCAATGGCATCTGAGATACTCGGATAAAGGATGGAATTAATTCTTTCTCCTATTCTTATCCAATTTTCACTTCCTGGTGATTTATTGGGAAAACCAGTCAAATTATGTTCATTTGCCATTCTGAGGCCTACATGATTACCTTTTGACTTTTAATTCCTAACATTGCTCAGGTCAGATATTCAGTCTAAAATAATATGAATTTATTATTCAAATGGAGATTGCGCATAACACTGAAAAAATGAGGGAATTTAATACAATTATACAAAAAGATGGGTCTTGGAATCTTCACTTCCGTAGCAAAACAAACTGCTGTTTCGTCAACTTGGCCACACAAACATTTTTTTTCTTCAATTCCGACATATAAAATGTCAGTTTACAAAATTGATGAAAATGTTAAAACATCTGTCATTCAATACCCATTTATATAATTAACTACTTTTTCTCACTCAGTTATAAAAGTGGTACAAAAGCATCCCCTTGTTAAATGAAAGTTCACATGGACTCCCTCATATATTCATTGAAGTGATGACCATTAAAATAGTTGGATCTCACAGTCTGAACAAAACTCGAATTTTCAACTCTGGGATGATTCTAATTTATTTTCATACATTCATTTATTAATTTTCCTTCAAGACAACACAAGATTGAATAGGAATAGCTATTGAATTCATTCCGTTTTTGATCAAAATAGTTGAGAGCTACATGTACCTTCAAAAGCCAAATAGCACACAAAAAGTACCGATAATAAGCTAAAATATCAACAGTCACAGAAATTCATCCGCATTATAAAAACACTGACCGACAAGAAACTCAAATTATGTTTGAACTGTAATTCTAACTGACATTTCTTCATCCCTGCAGATATCAAATTGTGAAATTTTGGGCTCAAGTTGTGTGAGGAATTAAAATGAATACGTCTTGTACAGTACCACTCATGTATTTTTTTTTGTGAATATCCGATCTGACTCTTGGATTCACTTGCATACTGAAAACATCCGAATCTGTCTGATATCTTTCATCAAACATTCACTTCCAGTTGGGGTTTATAAACTTGTGAGAGACATCAAACTGATATGATAACCGAACTTGATACTAGTCAAATTTTGTGAGATAGACAACTTTATCATTTGAAATTAACGAAAGAATACTTTCTGAAAATGTTAAAACATCGGACATTCAATACCCATTTATGCAATGACTTACTTTTTCTCGCTCAGTTATAAAAGTGGTACAAAAGCATCCACTTGTTTAATGAAAGCTCACATGGACTCTCTCTCATATATTCATTGAAGTGATGACCATCAAAATAGTTGGATCTCACAGTCTGAACAAAACTTGAATTTTCAACACAGGGATGATTCTAATTTATTTTCATACATTCACTTATTCATTTTCCTCCAAGAAAACACAAGTTTGCATAGGAATAGCTATTGAATTCATTCCGTTTGTATTCGAAATAGTTGAGTGCTACATGTACCTTCAAAAGCCAAATAGCACACAATAAGTCCAGATAATAAGCTACAATATCAACAGTCACAGAAATTCATCTGCATTATAAAAACACTTACCGACAAGACACTCAAATTATGTTTGAACTGTAATTCTAATTGACATTTCTTCATCCCTGCAGATATCAAATTGTGAAATTTTGGGCTCAAGTTGTGTGAGGAATTAGAATGAATACGTCTTGTACAAAGGATATTCGACAATTCCGTTTTTTAGTGATTATTACACATGGTGCCGCTGAAAACTGACAGCATAGTGTTAGAAGTTATTGTTTCACATAGCGGCATCGTTCTAAACATGTATCATACTGTGTCATTTCACTCCTTAAGAAGTGTTATGGGCTTGTAGTTGACAATAATTGTTGATCCCAAGAAGATATGAACGCTCTGAGCTGTCTACCCGTCAAATTGTAGATGCATTCGAGTTGACGCCCGAAACTATCCGAACGCGTCCTCAATAACCTTATCGCGTTTTTTTTGGAACTCGGGGCGAGTTCCTGTTCCTTTGTTTCCAATGGCACTGAATAAAGCCCGGCTAATGCACTGAATGCCCTGCCCGCTCGATCGGGCTTCAACTTGTGAAGTCTTACTATCTCACAAAATCATAAATGTTTACGAATTGAGACAGGAAACATCCGAAACTCTTACCATGAACTGTTGGTGAATGAAGTGAAAAATTCATAACATATCATTTATTCTGTTTTTGAAATAATTGGCATATTTCAGCGAATCTCAAAGTATTATAGGTCTCGTTCGCTTTTCGGAAACTAATCAGAGAAAACTCGCCCAAATGAAGACTGAATATGAAATCACGTGAATCGTTCCACTCCACAGCTGGCTTACTGATCTCGTATGATCAGACACAGTTCAAACTGAATACCGGTATAAACCTTATATAATTTCAGGTGAGGTTGACTTCAGAATACGGATACAACATTGTGTCCGAACACAAAATTCGCACTACTTGAATACTCTCCAATACGGCCTGGGCGTATACAACTTGATCCTAGACTCCTAGACATTTAGAAATGAATGACAGTCCCCCGCATTAGGGTGTTACATCGAACGAAGCAACATTCTTTTAGGCCGTGGAACAACCTTCCTACGGCTAGACTTCCGATATGCTCTCAATGAATTGTGCTTTTGAATGTGACCGATCAAGCGGCCCGGATGGAAAATGACCAATTTGATGAGCAACTTGTACGATTTTCTGGGAAAAATAATTTATTTTGGATCAGTTACTTGAATGTATGTCAACCGGTATGTGGCTGCACGTGTCTTAACAAATTCAGATAGTCACAGCAAGTGTTGAAAAAAAAAATCTTAATGTCACCACAATGACAGGCAATAAATAATGCATCGATAGCCACACTCATAAAGTTTCCCAGTTTCGTACCCATACCAACTTCTAGCATTTTCTTGTACACACCCACTCACGCAAACCGATGCGACTAGACAGTCGAACTCACAGATGTCGAATAAAAACAAATGAAGGACGCATTGATACCATTGGCATTATAATTAATGGACTGATCCTCATGACAGTTTTACACATAGTCCGAAAACAGTACGAATATTTTTAACTTAAATGGAAAGAATAGAATTTTGAATGAACAAATGTGTGACTGCAAAAATGACTATGAATAGATCTCTGTGGTATATAGTGCTCATAATAAATGAAGAATAAACGAACAATACAGTGCCATCGATAAAAGTATAATGAATATGACCTTGATATGATGGATATCTATTCAGAATTATTGGAACACATGTGATGGCCATTCGAAATAGGTTATTTCATTGACAATGTGTAATTTTACGTATACAGAAGGGCTTGATGAGCTCATCCATTTACGCTTGGATCGAAATAAACAGTTGAACGTTTCAAAGCCGTCTCAAAAAGTAGTTCGATAGTAAGATCATGTGAAAATCCTTCCAAAATGGATTACTCACAATGAGCATTCCATTACACATTCTCCACGTACTGCCTACTCGTAGTCATTGATGGTGAAACTGTCTGATGAGACATTTGACCAGTAGGGTTCCTTATCCTTCGTCGGAGATGCTGCTACCTACGTCTACATTTCAGGCAGATCGATAGTCGGATACATGACATAGTGACTATCATTTGAATAACGTTTGAAAAGTACACCATCCGATATCTCTATTTGGCATATAAATAGTATCCCACGCCATATAGCATGAGACCTGATGTGGTTAGACAACAAATATGTTCAACACTTATATCTATAGATGACAAATCCACTGCTGATTCAATAACGATAGATAGTATAGTAGTATAGTAGTCCAACCATACTATACATCGATCCGTTCAGATTGCGCCTATCCAAAATTCTTGTTGCGCAATGTTTTCTAACAAAAGTAAGCAATTTTGTTTTCCTACTGAATACTCCATTGGGTATCTCAACGTCCAATGACTATTCTGATCGATGGCTATTAGACAGTAATCCAAGATTTTCTTGATGAGCACGAATGTGTCGGTATCGGTCCAATACGGCATTTTGTCGCAAATGAGCAAAAAAAAAATGTACAAAAGATCATCTCAGATGACTAGGCAGACGAATCGAGGGGTTGTGTTGAAATTATTTACGACCACAACCTAACAGCGTGACGTCTGGGCGTACTCCCGTAGGAATTGGAATGCGACCGAGGAACAGATGTTCTATACTTTCGATAACGTACCAAACTAGTTTACAACGTTTGATATGCACACTTGCTCCATAATGAGAGCACTACTCATAGTGTGCCATCGTGGAACGAATGAATGGATAGCCTTTTTTTTTCAGGAACCTCGAACCTCCATTCATTCGTTCCACGATGGCACACTATGAGTAGTGCTCTCATTATGGAGCAAGTGTGCATATCAAACGTTGTAAACTAGTTTGGTACGTTATCGAAAGTATAGAACATCTGTTCCTCGGTCGCATTCCAATTCCTACGGGAGTACGCCCAGACGTCACGCTGTTAGGTTGTGGTCGTAAATAATTTCAACACAACCCCTCGATTCGTCTGCCTAGTCATCTGAGATGATCTTTTGTACATTTTTTTTTTGCTCATTTGCGACAAAATGCCGTATTGGACCGATACCGACACATTCGTGCTCATCAAGAAAATCTTGGATTACTGTCTAATAGCCATCGATCAGAATAGTCATTGGACGTTGAGATACCCAATGGAGTATTCAGTAGGAAAACAAAATTGCTTACTTTTGTTAGAAAACATTGCGCAACAAGAATTTTGGATAGGCGCAATCTGAACGGATCGATGTATAGTATGGTTGGACTACTATACTACTATACTATCTATCGTTATTGAATCAGCAGTGGATTTGTCATCTATAGATATAAGTGTTGAACATATTTGTTGTCTAACCACATCAGGTCTCATGCTATATGGCGTGGGATACTATTTATATGCCAAATAGAGATATCGGATGGTGTACTTTTCAAACGTTATTCAAATGATAGTCACTATGTCATGTATCCGACTATCGATCTGCCTGAAATGTAGACGTAGGTAGCAGCATCTCCGACGAAGGATAAGGAACCCTACTGGTCAAATGTCTCATCAGACAGTTTCACCATCAATGACTACGAGTAGGCAGTACGTGGAGAATGTGTAATGGAATGCTCATTGTGAGTAATCCATTTTGGAAGGATTTTCACATGATCTTACTATCGAACTACTTTTTGAGACGGCTTTGAAACGTTCAACTGTTTATTTCGATCCAAGCGTAAATGGATGAGCTCATCAAGCCCTTCTGTATACGTAAAATTACACATTGTCAATGAAATAACCTATTTCGAATGGCCATCACATGTGTTCCAATAATTCTGAATAGATATCCATCATATCAAGGTCATATTCATTATACTTTTATCGATGGCACTGTATTGTTCGTTTATTCTTCATTTATTATGAGCACTATATACCACAGAGATCTATTCATAGTCATTTTTGCAGTCACACATTTGTTCATTCAAAATTCTATTCTTTCCATTTAAGTTAAAAATATTCGTACTGTTTTCGGACTATGTGTAAAACTGTCATGAGGATCAGTCCATTAATTATAATGCCAATGGTATCAATGCGTCCTTCATTTGTTTTTATTCGACATCTGTGAGTTCGACTGTCTAGTCGCATCGGTTTGCGTGAGTGGGTGTGTACAAGAAAATGCTAGAAGTTGGTATGGGTACGAAACTGGGAAACTTTATGAGTGTGGCTATCGATGCATTATTTATTGCCTGTCATTGTGGTGACATTAAGATTTTTTTTTCAACACTTGCTGTGACTATCTGAATTTGTTAAGACACGTGCAGCCACATACCGGTTGACATACATTCAAGTAACTGATCCAAAATAAATTATTTTTCCCAGAAAATCGTACAAGTTGCTCATCAAATTGGTCATTTTCCATCCGGGCCGCTTGATCGGTCACATTCAAAAGCACAATTCATTGAGAGCATATCGGAAGTCTAGCCGTAGGAAGGTTGTTCCACGGCCTAAAAGAATGTTGCTTCGTTCGATGTAACACCCTAATGCGGGGGACTGTCATTCATTTCTAAATGTCTAGGAGTCTAGGATCAAGTTGTATACGCCCAGGCCGTATTGGAGAGTATTCAAGTAGTGCGAATTTTGTGTTCGGACACAATGTTGTATCCGTATTCTGAAGTCAACCTCACCTGAAATTATATAAGGTTTATACCGGTATTCAGTTTGAACTGTGTCTGATCATACGAGATCAGTAAGCCAGCTGTGGAGTGGAACGATTCACGTGATTTCATATTCAGTCTTCATTTGGGCGAGTTTTCTCTGATTAGTTTCCGAAAAGCGAACGAGACCTATAATACTTTGAGATTCGCTGAAATATGCCAATTATTTCAAAAACAGAATAAATGATATGTTATGAATTTTTCACTTCATTCACCAACAGTTCATGGTAAGAGTTTCGGATGTTTCCTGTCTCAATTCGTAAACATTTATGATTTTGTGAGATAGTAAGACTTCACAAGTTGAAGCCCGATCGAGCGGGCAGGGCATTCAGTGCATTAGCCGGGCTTTATTCAGTGCCATTGGAAACAAAGGAACAGGAACTCGCCCCGAGTTCCAAAAAAAACGCGATAAGGTTATTGAGGACGCGTTCGGATAGTTTCGGGCGTCAACTCGAATGCATCTACAATTTGACGGGTAGACAGCTCAGAGCGTTCATATCTTCTTGGGATCAACAATTATTGTCAACTACAAGCCCATAACACTTCTTAAGGAGTGAAATGACACAGTATGATACATGTTTAGAACGATGCCGCTATGTGAAACAATAACTTCTAACACTATGCTGTCAGTTTTCAGCGGCACCATGTGTAATAATCACTAAAAAACGGAATTGTCGAATATCCTTTGTACAAGACGTATTCATTCTAATTCCTCACACAACTTGAGCCCAAAATTTCACAATTTGATATCTGCAGGGATGAAGAAATGTCAATTAGAATTACAGTTCAAACATAATTTGAGTGTCTTGTCGGTAAGTGTTTTTATAATGCAGATGAATTTCTGTGACTGTTGATATTGTAGCTTATTATCTGGACTTATTGTGTGCTATTTGGCTTTTGAAGGTACATGTAGCACTCAACTATTTCGAATACAAACGGAATGAATTCAATAGCTATTCCTATGCAAACTTGTGTTTTCTTGGAGGAAAATGAATAAGTGAATGTATGAAAATAAATTAGAATCATCCCTGTGTTGAAAATTCAAGTTTTGTTCAGACTGTGAGATCCAACTATTTTGATGGTCATCACTTCAATGAATATATGAGAGAGAGTCCATGTGAGCTTTCATTAAACAAGTGGATGCTTTTGTACCACTTTTATAACTGAGCGAGAAAAAGTAAGTCATTGCATAAATGGGTATTGAATGTCCGATGTTTTAACATTTTCAGAAAGTATTCTTTCGTTAATTTCAAATGATAAAGTTGTCTATCTCACAAAATTTGACTAGTATCAAGTTCGGTTATCATATCAGTTTGATGTCTCTCACAAGTTTATAAACCCCAACTGGAAGTGAATGTTTGATGAAAGATATCAGACAGATTCGGATGTTTTCAGTATGCAAGTGAATCCAAGAGTCAGATCGGATATTCACAAAAAAAAATACATGAGTGGTACTGTACAAGACGTATTCATTTTAATTCCTCACACAACTTGAGCCCAAAATTTCACAATTTGATATCTGCAGGGATGAAGAAATGTCAGTTAGAATTACAGTTCAAACATAATTTGAGTTTCTTGTCGGTCAGTGTTTTTATAATGCGGATGAATTTCTGTGACTGTTGATATTTTAGCTTATTATCGGTACTTTTTGTGTGCTATTTGGCTTTTGAAGGTACATGTAGCTCTCAACTATTTTGATCAAAAACGGAATGAATTCAATAGCTATTCCTATTCAATCTTGTGTTGTCTTGAAGGAAAATTAATAAATGAATGTATGAAAATAAATTAGAATCATCCCAGAGTTGAAAATTCGAGTTTTGTTCAGACTGTGAGATCCAACTATTTTAATGGTCATCACTTCAATGAATATATGAGGGAGTCCATGTGAACTTTCATTTAACAAGGGGATGCTTTTGTACCACTTTTATAACTGAGTGAGAAAAAGTAGTTAATTATATAAATGGGTATTGAATGACAGATGTTTTAACATTTTCATCAATTTTGTAAACTGACATTTTATATGTCGGAATTGAAGAAAAAAAATGTTTGTGTGGCCAAGTTGACGAAACAGCAGTTTGTTTTGCTACGGAAGTGAAGATTCCAAGACCCATCTTTTTGTATAATTGTATTAAATTCCCTCATTTTTTCAGTGTTATGCGCAATCTCCATTTGAATAATAAATTCATATTATTTTAGACTGAATATCTGACCTGAGCAATGTTAGGAATTAAAAGTCAAAAGGTAATCATGTAGGCCTCAGAATGGCAAATGAACATAATTTGACTGGTTTTCCCAATAAATCACCAGGAAGTGAAAATTGGATAAGAATAGGAGAAAGAATTAATTCCATCCTTTATCCGAGTATCTCAGATGCCATTGAAAATATCGAGAATTTGCAAGAGAATAATTTTTTATGTGTATTCTGGTTCTATCAAGACTACCTGATTTTTCCATATTGATATCAGTTCAGGACACATCGATTAATAACCGAGTTACCTAATAACTGAAAAATCGATTCTCAAGATTTGAGTGAATATTTTTTCCATGATTCGGAATTTATGTCCGCATAAAAAAAACGGAAAAATTATGATAAGTGCGATTTTGTCGAGTGTGTTTGATGCTATATTGAATTTTTCATAATTATAAGATATAGATAATTCTTTCAAAGTATATTCCTGAATGATATGTACTAGATATTGAAAGTTTTGTTTTTAATAGAGGGTACATTCAAAAGAAATATACAGTTGAAGAAGAAATATACTTCATATAGACAGTTCTCTGAATCAATCAACTGAGTCGAATTCAACTATGAAGTCTCATTTCACTGAGAGGAGCAAAATCAGGCAAAGATTGTTGTGCAATTGAGATATTTCAAAAAATTCGGTATTATCAGTGTTTTTATGTTGAGTTCACTTTCGACCACGTCATGAGATGCTCATAAAGGAGAGGGGGAGAGCTGTGAATGAACAATACTCCAAGTAAAGTTGTATTCACGTTACGGGTAGGTATCCATGATAGTTTTCAACAGGCTTTTTTTAGAATCGTTTCTGAATAATTTATGATTGATTGATATGATTCCGAAATTACTAGACCAAATGACTTGCTTTTATATTCTGATTTGAATATATTGGTGAGAAAAAAAAATATCTATGGCGTATCTCCAACTGGAATATTTGAAATATGTATTGAATTCGTCAGTGACCCAAAACTTGCTGTGTTATAATAATTATTAGTGTTATTATCATTGAAAATTCTCAGGCACTCCAGCAGTAACCGAAAATTCATACCAATCATGAATCGAATGATTTCATGAACAGAAATAAATTACATAAGATCTTCCTGAAAAGATGATTTTTTCTTTCTCTCCCTCATTGTTTTTCATGTTACACACATCATTGTGCAAATTCAATTGAACAAGTAATAGAATTCTATTCAATATAAAGAGTGAGTTAATATATATGAAACAATTAACATCGTTTATCTATTTACCTTTGAATGAACCACACCCGAAACAAAATGGTTAACTCACAACCACAACTGAGCACTTCAATGACCCTATCGACAGCACTCTCGCGATAGGTTTATACCTGAGTATGCTTGCATACACACAGAAAGCCAGCTGAATGCCAAGTTGTTTGGGGGTGGGAATTAACCCAACCTTAAGACTGTGAACAAAAGCATTTATAAAATGGAATATTCGGGGCAACACTCAATTATATATGTTTTTACGCACTTGTTACAGATAACTCTGCATTTAATATCGTTATAATGGAAGTATGGTTTATTCCGTTAGTAGGTACAAGAATACAATTCATTTCACAAAATTAGATGAGAAAATGCTGAAGATCAATCACAGGTGGCTCACTTGTTTTTCATTTAATGAAACATTCGTGGAATGTCGCAGTTGAAGTAAGAAACAAATCATGAAAGCTGTAATACCTACATATACCAATTTTCATTGCATAATGATTTCGTGAATGCTTATATCGTGGAATAGAGGGAAATAACAAATTTTTGTCGAAAGTTCTGTAATCAATTAAATATGACAATAATGTCTGCTTGCCGGATAATTACATGAATCTGACAATGAATCGAGAGATGTAGAAATGTTTTTAGTAAAAACTGAATTATTGTAGTCATGCACCTTTGTGTTCACAAATACTTCAAAATGAGATAATTCGGAAAGATTGATGAAATTCATTCAATAATTCTTGTTGATAACAATGACATCAGTGATAAATCAGAAAGAATGAAAATTCGTCAAAAATTCTTTAATCAATGGAATATGAAAATTAAGTCTGCTAGGATGGGTGTAGTATGTATCTGGTATGGCAATGAATCGAATTAATATGTAAGAATGGCTCTAAGGAAACTGAACTGCAAATACTACTGAATATTTAATAATTCCGGAGGATTGAGCAAATTCATTCAAAACAAACAATTCTTTTTGACCACCATGCAATTACTTTTGTCTATATCGCCAGTGTTATCAACACTTCCTGAAATTTGATTCAACACGTTGTAGAAAACATGAAGATATGAGCTGCTGAGAACATGAAGGTGAGTTGAAAAACATTATGAAATAACCTAAGAAAGTTGAGTGAAGGAGTTTGAGTTATCGCAGTGTCCTAGATCTAACAATGATGTGCTAATCACTGCATACTGATTGGAAAACTGGGTATGAAATTACTGTGTTTAGTGGAGCTAATGAGATTAAAAATCAGTTCAGTATTTGTTTTCTTCATGTAGTCATGATTTTTTATAATTCAAGAAATCTAACCCAAAACATTCTCAATAATGATGTTGTAATATTTTTGAAACCGTAGGATTTTCACGTTGCGTACTTGTTATTTTCGTACTTTGTCAATATGTATTTATTGTTCTCGAAAACTTCTCATGTGCCTGTAATGTTCACCCACTGAAATTTATACTAATTCCGATAATACTCATTTGTTGTACAGCCGAATCCAAAATTTCACATGTGCAAATGATGAAATGATTATGAGTATATTTTTATGATATATAGTACACTCTGATTTTCTGGTATGAGAGAGACGATTTTGGAATTGCAATATCTAGCGATGAAGCAATCGTCTGGGGATGATAACATATTTGATGGAATCCTTTTGATTCAAATCAGAATTTCAGTAACATTTCTTCAAATATCCAAAAGTAAAATAGGTTGAATTCTGAAGATGAGTTGTAGAAAATCTCGATTTTCCATTATCTGATCTCCGTTTCTCGTGTTCTCGGTTTCAATCGTGGTATTATAGTATTCCGGTAATTTTGATTCTGTACTAACTATGAGAGGTGTAACTTTCGTGGACTGTATGTATATGTATGGATTATAATCCACTGCATTCTAGTTTTCTAGATGTGAATGATGAGAAGGACACATAAAAAAGATGAATTTTTGGCTCAGATGATAATGTAGTAGTGGTATAATCTTCAGAGAGCTATGGTATAATATTTAACGACTCAACCATGATTTTGGATTATTCAATTTGAATAAATAAATTGATATCGACAAAGACTCATATTTTATACGAACGATCCTGCTTGAAGGTAGCATTTCATCCTATATAAGTGCATTTATTGTCATTGTAATGTATGTCAGGTTTGATTTTGTTGTGTCGAAGATAATTTCATATGGAAAAAGTAAAAAAGCCCATCACAATGATCCAATGTCCCCATAACGATAGTTACTCAACATCTTCAGTAATACATTTACAGACAATGCCTTTATGAATGATTATTTCTCTTCGGTGGTTTCATATGATGGATCCAATGCCTATATCAGTTTTCTCTCAGGAGAGGAATTTACGTATCGAACTCATTAGTTGTTATTTCTTCTCAACAGATGCTTTCAAGTGATTATTCATCATCTATAGATAGATGGAATCAAAGAGTCAACATATGACATATAATAATAACTAGGTACATCAACACACTTTTCTAACAATGTAACGGCTCTGAGTTCCAATTCAAAAAACTACGAAGGTTGGTAGGTAAATGGGTATAGGCTCGTGTTGTACTTTCGCAGTTCATTACACAAATCAAGTATTACTCCACATACATTGAGAAACGTTCGTCATAATTGACCCCCCCTGTTACTTCCATTCATTCAGCATTTTCAACAAGAATGGCACATTCTGAACCCATTTCCCATTGATTGAGTTCAATAATTCATTTCGTGATCCATTAATCATTTAATATTTGATATAAGGTAAATGAAAGAATTTGCTCAATTGATACAGAAACTCTCCATAGAACCGCATAAGTGTTCTAAAATCGTTCGTTTCCGTTAACCAGCTGACGAACGTCAACCCTCAAAAGTCAAAACTTGTGCGAGCAATGGACCAACGAGGCCTTACCTTTTAACGTGCGATTACCCAGCACGGTGGCCCGACGGGGATTCGAACCCCTGTCTTCCGCTTGATAGGCGGATATGCTAATCACTACACCACCGAGACCACTAATTATGAAATATAGGCACCTAAGTAGTCCAAATGAGCATTTCAAATTCAATATCAACCCGACTCGATCAGACTGCTTTTGAATACACATCGTATATTCAAGAACATAACTTCAATTCGTATTCTTCTATACTTTACATAACACATACACACACACATAATATGTTTCCGGCTGTTATATAAAATGGGAGTGAGATCCAGTTATCTATAATTTGTCCACGTCCACGGTTCAAATCCTATGAGTTGCCCTTGCTAGTAGGATAGGGAAACTATAATTACTTGCTATTGGAATAAAATCGAGAACGTGTTAGTCAGACATAATGTTCATTCCAATCCAAAAATGTAATCCATTTGTTGAATTCAGACATAGGTAAAACATAATTTGATCTAGTATTGTAAACATATTCACAAGAGCTCCTCCGAATTGCAAGACGAATACCTGCATTTTCTCGTCAGTGTGCTGAAAAGCGGTGAACCGTTTTATTTGTTTCATTGTTTGGGCATCAGATGATTCCTCATACTTCTCAGTTGCTAGCATCTAGTATCATGAATAAGTATCCACATCATTCAATTCATTGAATAATTTTCTCACCATTATTATTATTCAATACTTTTGACAACAACAACGAACAATAAGTCCACGAGTCAATCTCATCGTAAATGGGGAATAGCTTGAGAAATAAAAAAACTGACTGGCATATTGATAGAATGATAATATTGAATGTGAATTGAGAATCGACCAATGAACTCACAGGCTTTTTTGGCAGTGAAAACCATATGTCTACTCTCAACTCGAGTCTTCTGTTCAATGACTGTTCTTCAGAAATGATGAAAACTCTTACAAAAAACAATAGGATGGAAGATGGAACACAAAACATTTCGTCTGTACGTGCACATTTATGTTTTCAAACTGAAAATAATAGTGAAAAGTACGTAAGTTCAATCTTCTTTTATTCCTTATCTCATATTTTATTCCAATATGTGTGTATTAAGGTTACCATTCATTATTTTGTATTATTTGTTGTACCTATAACCTATAAACCGAAAGTAGAAACGGCTGACCTCGACTTCGAAAATAGCTCTGGTTCAAATCCGACTGCTAGAAATATTTTTTTTTAATAATTTTCAGTATTACCAATCAATTTCCAAATATACTAGCAAGTTCATCATTATCATAACTACTATTGAGGTTTATATCTGAATGAAGGATTGTTCCATGAAGTGTTTAAATATTGAACGGTGTGGCCGCATCCAAACAATATAATTCCTCTAATATATAAGAGCCGTGGTAGCGCAGTGGTTAAATCACTGTCTACTAGCCGATAGGTCCGGGGTTCAAGCCCGCACGGAGGCGAATGGTTTTTTTATATTCAATAAGTAGATGTAAGGTATACCTACCGGACGTTGATCAACTGGTCGTGAGATAAAAGTAGCAGATCTGGGGAAAACCTGGCAACGCTGTCTTATGGAGATCCCATAGTTGGTACGAAAATTTGCAAAATCGAGCTTGGCTTTTTTCCCCAGATTTACATGGTATTCTCCATAAGACAGTGTTGCCATTTTCCCCGTACATACATAGCATATCTACTATATATTATTATTAGTTATGAAAGCTCTTATGATTTTTAGCTTCATTTTCTTTCTATTTTGTTTTCGTGTCTTCATCACTTCAGGATTCATTTTATTCATTCGATGTTTCATCCGTTTCTTATTTTGTTTCAAGAATGTTTTTGGTGTTTTATATTTTGTTTTTGGTGTTTTATATTTTTCTACAGTTGGGTGTTTAGGTTTCCTGTTCTTCAATTCTTGGTTTTCTTTGAACTTTTTCAATATCTCATTTTTTACTTTAAATGAGAGTTTATCAGGCTCAACTGAAGCTTTGGATGGTACATGCTTTCTAGTCGTTCTTTGAATGAATTCAAATTTGTTTGGTTCAGTGCTTGACTTGATGGTAGAAGTAATTTTTGCAAAGTTGTTCTCATTATTTTTTACTATACGAGGTTTAATTTTTTCAAAATTCTTATTGTCAATATCTAATGATTCAGTTATTTCTGTATACGGTATGCTGTTTATTACTGCTGAATGAATCTCTGTTATGTCTTCTCGTCCATTTGAGGCAGATTGTAAAAATTTGTCTCATTTTCATTGTCTGTTGGTTCTTCAACTTCATCAAAAATTGTATAGAAATCCTCAAATTCTTGGTCAGGTATATAATTAAATTGTGAACTAATTGGATGGTTGAACAATTGTTGTGTATTATATGAATATAACTGGGGTGTTATATCACAATCTTGGTTGTTTAGTTCTTCGCTAATAAAATTTCTTTTCATATTAGGATTATTTTTGAAAATATTATTATTTGGTTGTATCATTGTTGGATTTCGAGATGTAGTTGACATAGGTTCAACTGGTGTACTCATTTGTTTATTCTTTGGTTTCCAGACGTTTTGTGGAGGACCAAATACTTGTTTGTTAGTTGGAAATTTTTGATTTATAACTTGAGGTTTAATCGTTATTGGTTGACTTGGAAATTGATTCCTTACATGAGACTGTATCATGCCATTTTGATAATGTGGTTGGAATTGTTGTTGTATTTGAGGTTGTATTATACTACGTTGATATTGGGGTTGAAATTGTTGTACATGAGTCTGAATCATGCCATTTTGTTGAGAATATTGCGGTTGTTGGTAAAATTGTTGTTGTACAGTTTGAGGTTTTGGAAACTTTTGGGGTTGTTGGTTTTGTAAAGTCATATTTTGTATTTGTCTGAAGTTTTCATCTTCGAGTACTAAATTCATAGCCTCTTCTAATGAATTTGGATGTTGAACTAAGATTTTATCTTGTAGACGAATGTTTAAGTTTCTCAAGAATACTTTCAATGATTGAGATTCATATTGTCTAATATGAATTCTTTTTGTTGGTTGATCCATATCAGGATCTAAATTTATTCTGAAAATGAGTTTACTTCGTAAAACTTGAATTCTTTTTCCAAAATCTAGTATATGTTCATTTTTATTAGGTATCAAAGTAAAAAGTTTTTGTTCTAAATTATCAAGACTTAATCTGTCACCAAAAGTGTTTCTTAATTCATTTTTTATCAATAGCCACGTATTTAATTCTGTTCGTGAAGTGATCAATAATTGTGCTCGATCTTTTAATTTACTCAAAATTATGCTTACAATACATTGGTTGAGAATTTGATCGTTTCCATGATATCTGGTATGGAACTTATCAACGGCATTTACAAAAATTTCAAGGTTTTCAGAGGATCCATCAAAAGTAGGAATGGTATCTGAATAAATTTTGAACAATGTGTAATTGATTTCTTGGGCCATGTTTGTAACGTTCAATGATGAAAAAGATTCAATCAAATTATCAATTTCAGTCATAAAATAAATAGGGATTAAATATTTCCTAAATCTATTTGGTTTTTTCTTAAATCTACTTGTAAAATCACTCAAGAATTCACTTTGAAACTTGGTATTTTACTCTACTTGGTTTGTTTGTTTCTGGTTTTGTTTTTGTTGATCTGTATCACACAAAAACTTTGGTTTGAGTAATCTGTATCACTCTGTTTTGTTCTGTTCGTTTTTCCTTAACCTAAGCTCCTTTGAAATGTTTATGATAAACAAATCAGGAAGTACAAAGAGGATACTCGACTCACCGTGATGGTACGACGTAGCAGCTCTAGGGGACTTCGGGATGATCAGCTTGTATTCACCAAAGGTCGCCAACTCCTTCTTGTTTCTTCGAATAGCGGACTAACAGCTGGGCTGACGTGTTTTCTTGATGAAGGGACACTTCCACTATCCTACTGACTGCGCCAATTAAAGTTGCTGGGCAACGATTTGGTTTTTTAAAAATTTCGTTTATTTTTAAAATGAATACAATTGCTCGGTAGCTGTGCTGGATCAAACGTAAAAATCGAACAATGATGTGTTCTCGCGTTTATATATGGAATATAATGCAAACTCAGCGTCTACGAGCATTGGTAAACACTTGGATTATAACAATGGGTATATTCATTAGGAATATATGACTCCGTCGGCCTTTCAGGTATCGCCCCAAATTCAAGGCCGGAGCACATCATTTGTATAAACCTACTAATTGATTTCAATAAAAAACAACTACAAAATAAAACTTCTGTATCGGTATTTATGTGTTTCTACTTCATCCCTCTAAACACTTTTGTTTATGAATATACAAGTTTTAGAATACTCACCACAATAAAATCCCTTCTCATTCAGATTTCTTCTGAATAATCTGCTCGTGTTCACCAGTAAGTTGAGTTAATGAGAGAAGTCAAAGGATTTCGAATGAAAAAAATTATAATAACAAAAAAACTCACAGAAAAGAATCCAAAATTTTTCTCAAAAATGTACAGATCTGGATTTTTTATCTCCAGACAAATGTCAAGTATAGGAATTTCATAAGTTTCGCATTGTAAAATTATTTTATGAAAGGGTTCAAAGCCTGAATAGGAATTTTTCGTGCTTCAAAAGTTGAAAAATGGCAAAAAAAATCGCTACGAACAGACCTAAGTTGGGTTCATCAAAAATTCAGAAATTCAAGTGGTGCTCTTGAAAAAAAATTGTTATTGAACACGGAAATTGTCAAAGTCGGAAGAAAAGAGGGAAAATTTTTGTTAGTTGAATGTCAAAAATGAAGAAAATGTCAAAAAAATGGCAATCAAATCAGAAAAATATCATTTTCATTTTCCGTGCGATCACGCCTGTTGCTCGTTCGCGAAAATCAAGCCGGCTGTGGAAAACAAGATACGCGCGACGTCGGAAGCTGCGATACTGAAGTTCGCGAGTGAAGCTCTCCGATGCCATGTGGAGAGATGTCCAAATACGGCGGCGCAACGAGAAAAGCGCTCACGGGAACAACAAACTTTTCTTTGCGGGTGATTCGGTGAACTGTTGTTTTTCAGGTGAGGGGTTCAGCTTGATCGTAAAAAAACAATTCAGTTTTTGTCAAAGTTTCGAACTTTCTGAGTTCATCCTCAGGACAGAATACATTGGCTTCCTCGTGTGCGGAAATTCAGGACCTCGTGAATATATAACGGGTGATTTTTTCATATGATGAATACAATTTCAACATGAAATCTAATAACTATTTTGAATAGTGTTGTCCTCAGCCTATAAAAAAAATTATATCGAATATTTTTAAAGGATAATGATATACAACCCGCATGTGAATACACTAGCAAGAATTCTATTTAAAACATCTATATTTCCTAATAAACGTCACTCGCTTTGGAACGCTCCTACCAAATAAATCAAGTGATTTTGTGCATCGAATATATTTTTACGTTTCTACTCTGGATTGAAACAGTACTCAAGTGCATCGATGTTTCAGGAATCTTCGTGATAATTCTCCGTTTGTGAAAAAGGCGATCATAATACTTTTTGAAAATTCGCAATAAATCGCGATAATGGTCAATGGGCGTGGTCTTCTCCGTAGAGGAAGTCATGAGCGTAGGGAAATGGTTTCATTGATTTGCAAAATCGTTGTTGATCGTCGAATTCATAACTGTATGAAAGTTCGGTAGGTATGTTTTGATCCACTTCTTTCAAGAGATCTATTGGTACGAATTCAAATTTTTTGGTTGATCTATTGATGGTTTCAGGATTGGAATTCCAGACGGATTGGATCTTTATTACATACTTATTATATTTGATTGCTGTTTTCGTTCGCTTTCAAACACCTATTAGGGCTCTTAGGTTGATCAACCGTAGTCAAAGGAATTCAGCTCGTAATGTTACTTCCAAAATTTCCATATTATTAGTGGAACTTCCCCATAAAATTGCTCAGATTCTTGAGGATATAAATATGTTACTGACATGAAATTGATCGAAATCAATCATATACGTTCATATCACTCTAGCAAAGTACATATTTATTAGTTATTCGGAAAGTAGGTTTCCTATTATTCGCTAATTGAGAATTTCGAGATGACGCGTAATTTGCTAATTATTTGAATAAGAATAATTCCTATTAGTTTTGAGAATCGACGTGAATCATTCTACGAATAAATTGATTCATCATCTTCCATGTTAGTTCGATGATTGAAATATCATTTAATATGTACATCGCTTTTTGTTTAAATCTGGTTGAAACTGCCCTATTGGGTTGGAGTGCTTGGAAAAAAATTTAAAAATCTATATAGGTCAAATAAAAATCAGAGAACCCGAAAAGTGTCGTATTGACCTGTAGTTCGAAAAGAAAATTTGAATCAAAATCAATTTTTCTTGAGAAAAAAACTTTTTATGAATGTCGAGATTATATATGGTTGAATGTTTTTCGCGATTTTATTCAAATTTGCTTACGATGTTTGTTATTTCCTGTGAAATACAAAAGTCACTAACAAGGAAGCACCGTAGCTTACAGACACCCTGAAAAGATGATGATTCAAACGAGACAATGCGTACAATAGGTTCAAAAACTTCGAGAGATTTCTACAAAACCTCACGTCATGAGGTGACTCATGTAATCAAGCGCGAAAAAAGAGTATACATTGAATTTAGAGTTACTCAGGCAAACAGTAATATGTGGAAGGAGTTGAAAACTTGGAACATTACTACGAATAGGAAGGGGTTCGTCATTCCGAAACATCTTTTCTCATGCATTGAATAAAAATTTCATTGAAAATTTCACACCAACAGTTTTCGACCAATGAAATGTGTATTTAGTTTCGTGTTACCATGGCAACTCAGGTATTTTATCGGAAAATTTTTCCCGCAGGGTGATCTACAATGAATTATAGTGAATTTTTTAACATGAGCAGAGAATATTCTCTTTGCAATATATATATATATATATATATATATATATATATATATATATATATATATATAGTGTGCCCAAGATAAGGATGAACAGCATGAGGATCGGTAACCGTAAGAGTTACACGGTAGGTCAAATGGACAAAAAGTTGCGCAATTAAGGGGTCAATAAATAGATGTTGAGAAATCCCAAAAATGTTGTTTACTTCCGGAGATATTCGGGAAAAACCGAAATTTGGCGATTTGGTTTTTATTTTTTTCCGAAGTTATTTGAAAAGTTTCGAAAGAACCAAAGGCACTTTCTCATTGCCACTTTTTTACCTCTACAAAATGGCGCTCACAAAATCTCCGTACAACGTTTCGTTTGGAAGAAATCATCATCAACTTTGTTTTATATATATATATATATATATATATATATATATATATATATATTTGTGATGTATTCTCGACCGTACTTTATAAACTAGATTTGGAAGTTCTCAGGTTTGCGGTCTGTTTACTAATAAAACTCATTTGTTCTTGATCTCAATATTTCGCTAGAGTTCATTAGCTTCATCAGAAGAAAAGCTACAAAGAATATGACAAAATTGTACAAGATCAAATCGAAAATAACAGTTCTACTTACGATCATAGAATTAATATTCGTGGTGTGTTCATTGCCTTGGGAAGCTGAATCAAAATAATATATATATATATATATATATATATATATATATATATATATATATATATATATATATATATATATATATATACAAAGAGAGAGAGAGAGAGAGAAGGGTAGTCTCTTGACTGGACTAGTTGAAAAAACCGTCTAAATTTGGAAAATCCTCATGCAATGAAAATTAACCTTGGGGTTGCAGTCATAAATTGAGTTTGGCCTGATATAGTGAAACTCTTTATTAAATTGTCGAGCTTTCGAAAATCTTTATTTTCTTTTTCAAGACATCTGAAAAACAGTGTTTATTGTTACTTGAAGCACTAAAACATGTTAAAATTGAACTTACTAATGTGAGATTAGATATAAAACAGCAGACAAAAAATCCTTGTCCATCACAAACAGAAAAAACATTTCTTATCAGAAACATTCATAAAAACTACTGAATATTTTCGGAGACATGTTTTCCAGTAGTTTTTATGAATGTTTCTGATAAGAAATGTTTTTTCTGTTTGTGATGGACAAGGATTTTTTGTCTGCTGTTTTATATCTAATCTCACATTAGTAAGTTCAATTTTAACATGCTTTAGTGCTTCAAGTAACAATAAACACTGTTTTTCAGATGTTTCGAAAAAGAAAATAAAGATTTTCGAAAGCTCGACAATTTAATAAAGAGTTTCACTATATCAGGCCAAACTCAATTTATGACTGCAACCCCAAGGTTAATTTTCATTGCATGAGGATTTTTCAAATTTAGACGTTTATATATATATATATATATATATATATATATATATATATATATATATATATATATGTTGTTGTTGAGTTCGGGTTGAACCGCGTCTGGAGTTTTGTTCTCGACGTTTCGGCTCCGATATTGGAGCCATTTTCAAGAGGTAAATGTGACTTCACGCTGAGGTCTCAATCTGCCTACTCCTCAGGTGTTGTCACAGGGGGCAAGGGTTTGTGACTTGACGCCGGGGCCTCAATCTGCCTACTCCCCAGGTCTCGTCACGAGTTCTTTCTAAGGTCTCAATCTGCCTACTCCTTAGATCGAACTGAGGTATGGAGGGATGTTGGGTAGGATTTATAGCAGCGGGTGCTACTAAAGGACCGTCGGATGTCTTGGTGGGGACTGGGCATCTGGAAATTACGGGTTCCCATTCAGTTGGAAGTCTCTGGCCGTCGTCACGTTTATTTAAACAGGAAGGTCGCTTCTCGATTTCGATGGCCTCGCGAATTATACGAGCTTGTAGTGTTTTTGCTGTGGCGATGGTCTTAGTCTTCGCGAAGTCTATATTGTGTCCTGTCTCTTGATGGTGTTTGGACAGAGCTGAAGATGGGTCTGATTTTCGGACAGCAAGTTGCTGTTCGTATACTCTACTCGTCACACGTCTGTTGGTCTGGCCTACATATGTTCTATGGCAATCAGAACATGGTCTTTCATATATACCCTGTGATTCGTTGACAATTTTGTCCTTGGGGGAGCGGAGGAATGTGGAGATTTTGTTGCTGGCTGTAAATATCGTTTTTATGTCCTGTTTTTTGAGAATTCGGCTGATTTTGTCAGTAACACCTTTAATGTAGGGAAGAAAAGCTTTGTGGGGAACGTTATTGTCTGTTGGGTCTCTGGGAATGGAATGAGAAGTTTGATGGCGGCGGATGGATCTGTCAATTTGATGGTCTGTGAATCCATTTTGAAGAAGGGCTGATCTGAGTTGGGCTAGTTCCTGTGGTTTGTTATGGAGGTCTGTGAGGTTGATGGATCTGTGGATGAGGGAATTCACAACGGAACTTGTTTGTGCTGGATGATGGTGGGAGTTTGCGTTAAGGTATCGGTTTGTGTGTGTTGGTTTCCTGTAGACCGTGTGGGTGAAGGAATCATTGGTTTTTGTTATGAGGACATCTAAGAATGGGAGGGAGTTATTGCTTTCGATTTCCATTGTCAACTTTATATTTAGGTGGAGGTCGTTAAGGTGATCAAGGAAATTATGGAGAGTTTCGGAGCCGTGAGGCAACTCTTCTAAATCAAAGGATATGCTCTTCCGTACAGAATCGTCCAAAATGGCTTCTAGGTTTGTTATTCGGGGCTTGCAGGTTTTAAGGCCTCACGTGTCGTCTTCAACTACGGTAGATATAATCAAAGGCGATTCGGAAATGAATGAAGTGTCCTAACATGCCGTTTTGCGTTCACTGAAAAGTTATTTCACAATGATAAGTACTCAATAAGCAAATATCGATGGAAATAGATCTGGTGATACACTGCCAGCTTTGGAAACTCTGCCCCATACCAGCTCAAGACCAGGGTATGGCGTAATCGGTTCTCTCACAGGATGCACTATAGTAGTTTTTGCTATATCCTACTGACAGACAAACAACGCACGGCATTCATGAAATTGGTAGCTTCAGGTGTTATTGCTAACGAATTTCACAATGTGACTATCATTGTATCTTCTTACCTTCATAATAAACGATATTTCGATCACTTGATTATAATCTCTAGTCAAAATAACGATAAAATATAAATACTACAGAAAAAAAATAAGGATGAGTTAACAATGACCACAATATTGGTGAAAGCAATCTGAAACTGATTAGGCATGTGCATGACACAAGGCTACTCGATGCATGCGAGAGTCTAGAAATAGCAGAATGTAAGAATATATTGAATAGTGAATAGTGACAAAAGACCTATAACTTTCAACCCGCGTTTTAGTTAATTGTTGAGAAATTGATCGCGTTTTTGTTAATTGTTGAGAAGTTGATCAGAATAATCAGTAGTTACAGGCGAAAACCATACCGAATCAAAGAAAAAAATTTAAAATGGTAAGTATGCAAATTGCTAACCCTAGTCTTCAGACTTAGAATCAGTTTTCTTCTCCTAAATATGATAACCTCGTTAGCAAAACGCGCGTCGAGTGCAAATAGTATCAGTTTGGTGTTAGGGTAATTGATCTCCACAAAAATTTCAAGAAAAATGTTGAAAAATCACAGCTGTAGAGGAAATAAGGCGTTTTCTCAAGTTCATGAAACAAAATATATGCTCCTCTGGTCACAAGGAATTTTGATGCAATGGATATATCACCACTTTAACGATTTCTATATCCCAGCTTCTTTCCTGTTCGATAAAAGTAGTTCAGGAGAATAAAGAGCTTTCTTTTATATTTTATTTGAGGAACGAGATCGATTCAGCTTCTGAAAATAAAGGATGATGTTTAAAGTCCCACACAACGCAACAATACAACATCCCATTATCGATTCTGCTAAAAGGCTATATATAACGTATTTCTGGAACGGCCTTCTCTCTTACCTCCCCAAGATCAGAGGAAAACATTCCGAACACAATGGAATCGAATCTATAGAGGAATGCATCAAATGATCTACGGATTATTTGGAGTTTTCAAATTTATATCGGGGCCCTGATGAAACGGATTTCATGACTTAGTTCGTTCTGAATTCAGATGAATATACTAATAAAGATATCTTCTTCTATACAGTGTGTCCCTCGACTTCCTATTTTCCTCTCTGATGAGCTTTCATGCAGGAGTCAGTTGTTTTGCTACACAGTCAGGAACGGACATCGATGGTCCACACCTCAAAACTTTGAAGTGACAAATATTTTTCAATATTTTCCAAGACAATTTTCTGAATGAAAGTACTCGTGTGAAAAATCGATTTTTGATACAAATCCACTTTTGTTCGACGATATCCAACCTGAGATTGGTAGAGGTGGGCCATATGCATGGCCACTGCGGTCTCCGGACTTGAGTCCATTAAATTTCTTTCTGTGGGGCTACACCTACTCACACAAGAGATGCCTTGTTGAATGCTCTTGAGGCTTGCGATTGATATTTACACTATGAGTTTTGTTAAGTCAAGGTGTTTGCATTACAAAAATTCGTTATGAACATTTCACCTATAATTTCCATTTTCATTAAGAATTAATCTTTTCGAGTCATGTTAGATATCTCAAGCTGGATGTCGTCGAACAAAAGTGCAATTTTATCAAAAATCGTTGCTCCTATTGATTTTTTACACGAGTAATTTCATTCAGAAAATTGTTTAAGTAACCTGAATTTTTTGAAAAATATTGAAAAGTATCTATCATTTCAAAGTTTTGGGGAGTGGACCATCGGAGAGAGTCCGTTCTTGACTTTGTAGCAGAACAACTGACTCCTGAAATTGAAATTGTTTGTGTATTCATAACTCAAGATCGGCTGAACCGATTAGGCTCAATATTTCCCTCAAATATGAAATGTCCCATAAGAGCAATGCAATTATCGAAAACTTACAGGGGTAATTGCATTGTATCAAGTCACCATAACAACACATTTGAAACCGTATCGTCAGTAAACAACACAAATAAATGTCTGATAGACTTCAAAAATATAAAAATATTTCGCGTTTAGGTGAGTACTCCATACAATCTATAGAGGAAAGTATAAAAGAACAAAAAATAACATTTCCTTGAGAATTTCTTTATTCGTGAAATATTCCGATGAATTAAAATCGTGCATTAAATGACCAGATAATTTTGCATTCAAGCGTGATATCTTATACAAATTGCTTTCGGCTATTTTCATATTTTGTAAAAGAGCCCTCCTCCTTCGGACTCGGACATTTTTGCCAAAGTATGAAAATAAACTTGCAATTTTTAGATATCAGGCTTTCTTGCAAAATTATCGGTAATTTGTATGCACTCGTGCAATTATAACTGAAAATTGGTGGGAAGGTAGCTTAGAACCAGGAGACGGACATAGGATAATTTTCAACCCGTTTTTTGTATAAGAATTATTTCACCGAATTGATGGAAGACATCTTCTGTATTTTATTGAAATTAATCGACTAACGGGGTCGAAAAGGGGTTAATCAACGCACAGCTCAAACCACTGATCGTAGAGATCTGAAACTTGGAGGTTGTTTTCTCTGTATGGCGATAAGAAGAAGTTCTCCGAATTCAATCCCGTAAGGGGGTGAAAAACGTAGTCAAAGTTTGTATGGGACAACGCACTCCATTGTCTGACGGGGTAAAAAAGAGGGTTTATAACATTTTCGACTTCTTTCAAAAGCTCTTTCGAGTGCGCCCAGAAGACATAGCTGTACAAAATATAATTACATCACAAAAATAATCAATGCCCAACGAAGTGGGCACGGGTCGGCTAGTAGAATTATAAAACTGTAGAAAAGCTGACCTCTACTCTACCCCAGAAAGCAACCACGCAAAAGAAAACCTATTCCTGAATGGAATTGTTGAAATTCTCGGATTGTTCATCCTCGAAATTAATAGATGATTATTTTAAAAAATTAAGAAAACCTTTTTTTTGTGATTAATTATGAATGACCATTCAAAAAATTATTTTTCCAATGACTTTTGTCACCTAGAGAATCGAAGAAAGTGAGTCAGAAATAACATTTTCCACTGCCACTGGCGGACACCGTCAATTTACAATACACGAGTACTGTAAGTGAGCCATTACGTTACAGTTGTCGGGATGGTGGGAGTAGAAAAAGTTCAGTACGCAACTCGGGGATAAGGCCAATTACGTGCACTCGCGAATAACCGCACTCAGACAAGTTTTTGCTCGTGCGTAATTGACACTTATCCCCCCACATTACGTAATATACTATTATATAACATCCTCCAACCTCCAAACTATCCATTAGCGATAGCAACTTTATCATCGACTTCCTGTTGAGTTTTTCATTCGTGCCCTTCACTGCGTTTTCTCAAGGTTCATGTTCTTTTGACCTTCGTTGCTAACATATCTCTGCTTAACGTTAGTCGTGAAGACACCAGGTATATTTGGAGCATTGCCAATTGGAAAATGAACATGGCCAAGGTATTTCCTTTCATTTTTTTTCCATGAGACGTAAGTTATTGGTCGGCAGTTACTTCTGCTTCGATGAGTAAAGTCAGTAATAGTTGCTCTGAGAGACGATGTTCTTTCAAGGATATTTCCAGTGTGATCTTGGAAAACTAGCCTATTCATTCCCAAACACCATCGATAAAGGGTGTTGAATATTCACTTGATTTCATTTTTCGACAAACCTCTGATAATCTTTCCCTGATCCATATCTTCCAAATTTCATTTCCTCAGCCCAGAATGTTTGTATCATTATACCACAATCCCAGAAATTGTCCTCTTCTGGCATTGAATCGGTGATGATCCATTAGGGAGAATAAGTAAAAAGAGACAAGGATAGTTCAGTATCAATAGTATAGCTCCAGTACTGAAACAGTTGAATAAAACTCCGTTTTTTTTTCTGGGTACTTCTTTTCTCATTTGCCAGTAATGGATTGAAATGATCCTCTCAACAATAGCTTGATGACCTTGTACATGATTTCAGTGTAGAAGATGCCAATAGAGATATTTCTGGCTGAACTCCCTTCACCTTTTTCATTTTATAAATTGATTTCAGCGTTTGTCTCGAAATGATCACCTATCCAAAATTTTATTCTCAAATAATTAATGACAGTTTCTATTGCTGTATGCCTCAATTTCTCGCGATAATGTTGAGAGAGAGCTCGTATAGTTACTCTCTGCTAGAATATTCTTCTTTTTTTTTTAAACTAATTTTCATATCCAAGTTTTCAGCTTGCATTCTCTCCACCATAACATTTCTGCATATTCATCTGACTCGGACACAGTTCAAGCAGTCTCTCGAGTTGTTCAGGAGATGTTTTTGGTCTCTTTAGCCCTCTTACCAACTTCAGCCAAATGGAAAATCAATGAGGATTTGGTGCACGAATATCTGCTTGTTTCAGTAAAGGTGGTCTGTGTAGCGACATTTCGTTTATAATTAAGTTGATATTTGATTCTTTTCTGGCAGAGTCCGTTGGAATCAATTCTGGAAGTACCCATATCGAATTGGTTTGTCGTTGTATTCAACGACCTTGAAATTATTGCCAAATTTGTCCCCTATCTGTATTGAAGATTGTAATTTGGGTTCATTCATTAATCTCCCACGTCTTGCAGCTACTACAGCTCCTTGTAACTCCATTCTCGAAAAGAACGACGTTTAAATGATTTTTTTTTTCATTATTCGATACATAATACCCAACAGAATAATGAATTTTGAGACTTGCGTGGAAAAAAATACGTAGAGTAAACCAAAATATATGATCTAGAAATTCCGAAATGTTCGATATCTTTCATAATCCCACGCCAACATTTACTACTCCAACTCTCTTGCATCAACCACTTTCCAAGGACAACTAACAAAGACAGAAACCCAATTGAATCGAAATTTGTTATTGAAATTCTCAGAATTTTCCGTTTTGTTGGAGCATTTCCACCAGTCAGCAAATTTCCTGGAATTTAATTCGATTTGGAATCGAAGAGAAGAATACGAGCACATACCACAAAGAAAAATCCAAAGCAAAAATGCAAGAGTTTCAATTGAACTTTTGATTCGTGATCTTTTCTCAATACTTATTCCAGTTGGGATGCTACGCTTCTTTTGAAAATAACAGTTATTTGTTCCAGTAGGCATGAAAATAGTAGAATGACTGCCTTGGCTGATAGTTTATGGCCGGACGTAGCGAGGCTAGGAATTCAGCTAAGGCAATCTACTTTGCTGCCTAGTTGGACACATAATTTTTCCTTCGATTGTTTTTAATGATATATGTAGGATATTGTTTTTGTAAATCATTACCAAATTTGATAGGAATCGCAAGTGTTGGAATGGTTGGTTGCTATGTGTGTATGTTCATAGTTATAATAGTTCGACAACATTAAAGTGATAGCAACTCAGAGGTACTTCTTCCTCCTGCCTAGACAGAAAAATTAATACTCTGCTAATTGATATGTGTTTACAAATTTGATATTTGCTATGTCAAGAAGTTCAAGGCAACCATTTCGTGCATCTTCTAAACTGAATTCAGCTTATTTCCTCAAATTAAAAAGTTAAACGTCGATGTGTTCAGAAAATTATTAAATGTTTCGCGTTTTTGTGGTAGGTGAAGATATTGACTACATTTTGTACGGTTGTACAGTATTCATCAGCAGCTTCAAAAGGATATGTCAGAAGACCCCCCTTTTCATTAAATTTTTTTCCCAGATTGGGAACGGTCGCCATTTTGAAATTTTCATCTATCAAATGTATACTTAAATATAGTATTCATGCATCAATTTCATTATCTCAACTTCAAATTTTTTGAGTTGACCCATTCAAAAAATAAAAGGTGGGAGGACATTAAAGAAAGCCACTGTGGATAGTTTTTAGTAATAACTATTGTGCTGTTACTCGTTTTTTTACGAAAAATGAATGAATTATCATTAAAGTTAGTATGCAAATATTATATATTAGATATAAGTCTCTGCTTTGAAGTATTTTTCCTTGTCTGTCTCATTTTTTATTAAATTGTTGTTAAAAGTTGTTGTTATCAAGATGGCACATTTTTTGTTTTTCAACTTCTTTTTTTGGGCTTTCAACAATGCAGTTCAACAGCAGTTCAACAGCTTTCATGAAGATCTATAGACCTGCCCTTCACTATCAGTTTTAAGCAATGGCGACCAGAGGCGTCTTTACCTATAGTGCAGGGTGTGCGGCGCACACGGGCGCCGGGTCTAAGGGGGCGCCGAGCGTCGAGCGCCCTGACACCATTGAGCACGCGCGCCCTTGCTGACGTCGGGCGCACGGTAGCACTAGCAAATTAAAGCAAGGCTACTTACTCCTTTTCCTACTCTATTTCAATATACACAATAACTTTTGTTTCAACGTGAAATCAGTCTCAAAACGGATTATCAAAGATTAAATTGGCGTAATGTCGCATCGCTACCAAAAGGCGCGAGCCGGCATCGGCCTGTTTGTTTTGATTCGTTTCACACCATGCCGACAATCATTTCTAATACAGTCGAGTTAGTTGAAATTGAAATTCCCGGGGACGAGCGGCGGTCACTTTCAAAGGCTTGTGTGCGCGTGCCGCACTTTTGTTTTACCGCTATACCGTAGTTTTGCGAAATAAGCCTTAATGCAATTAATTAAGCATGTAATTATGAAGTAAATCGGCTTTCCTTTTGATAGAAAATACATAAAAGGAAAGATTAGGTGTTTTGCTTCCACAATTATTGCGACATTCCTTGAGGTCGGAGGTCATCAAAAATAGCTAGTGAAATACAAAAACAAAACATCGAGTGATAGATAGTACCTAATATCGAAGTTTCGTCGTACCTGTAGGTACGACCTAGGATTTTTCCTACTACAGAACACACAACGGTAAGTTAAAGGATATACCTGACACTTCCAATCACGGTCGCACATAGCGAAAGGTCATTTTCTAAACTGAAAATAATTAAAAATCACCTTAGATCAACATTGTCGCAAAGTAGATTGACAAATTTATCGTTAATAAGTATTGAAACTAACTAAAAGTAACTTTTGTAAATACATTTATGTCTAAGATATATGCTTGTGTGACGAGCGTCCTGTTATGTTACTATAAGTAGTTTTTAAAATAAATATTTTTGAAAGAACTACAAAGTTGTGATTTTTTTCATTCTTAAAACACCTTCCTTCCCATAAAAAAATTTTGCTTTCCGACATAATTTTAAATTGCACCATTTGCATACGAATTTCCGATTGAAAATATGTATAAATTGTGGCTTCTACTCCTGATACTGAACAACTTTCCCCAAGGAATGCATGGTAAATTCTCAAAAAAAAAATTGGACTTTGTATGGAGACTTGGTCATTAGCTGATCGATCTCCATACTAAGTCCAAATTTTTTTTGAAAATTCACCATGCATTCCTTGGGGAAAGTTGTTCAGTATTATATTTAGGTGTCACAGTTTAAAAAAAGTGCATACCTTTGTGAACAGCCTGTATAACTGTTAGTACTTATTCCATTTTGACCCCGCTCCTACTAGACTAGAGGGCGCCAGGGTACTGGTTGCACACGGGCGACACAGGGGCTAGAGACGCCTCTGATGGCGACTATTCCTTTGAAAAATTATATTTGTCATTTGCAAGGTAAAATATCTTTATCAAAGGGAGTCTAATGAAATGAGTGATGAGCAATTTTGCAGCTGTTCCACAGTTTGTAGTAACACAAAATTTTCCATGAATCGACGGATACAGATACTTTCACGAGAACTTCCTTTCGGGACAAATCAAGATTGATGTAAAATTGGTTAATCTCATCAAATGAATAACTTGCGTTGTCTGTTCGTCTAGCTGATTGTCAGTCAATAAAATGCAACCAAATCTTCCGAAATGGTATTGCAACGCAAGCTATTTAAAATTTGGCGGATGCGCAGGGTTGTGTTTGCGAATAAACAAGATGTTTCCAGCTTCCAGCAAGAGTTTTTTATGATTCCAGTGATGAAAGTTCGAACTTCCATTGTACATTCTTTGATCTAGTGGCTCTCAAACTGAGATACGCAGGTAGGTTAGATGATGAAAATGAAACCAATTTTATTTCTTCCAGTTGTTATATCTTGTTGCGTTAACCAATGTGTGCAATAGTTCTATCTCACTTTTTCGTAGAAATAAGCTCCAGCAAAACTGTTGAAAATGGGTAACTGTGGTGGGGAGCGCTACCTGACAATTTCTCATGAATAGACTTATGAAGCAATACAAGAAAGTCCATGATTTGGATTACAAATTGCTGGCTCAGTCCTCAGAAATCGTTAATTGCGTCACAAATGACTGGAATATTCATGTTTTTGCCGACGATGTTCAGCTATATGGTGCCTGTGACTTCAATAATGTCAATGAAAGAATTCGGAATCTGAATGAAAATATCCAAAATATATGCGAATACTCTGAAGAGCATGGACTGTTGATTAACCCAACAAAGACTCAAGCTCTGTGTTTGAGATCAAGGTCATTGGTTGCCCGCTGCAAAGAAAGTCAAACTGTCAATATTTCTGTAGGTGATGTAAATATAGAGTTAAGTAGTGAATCCAAAAACCTCGGCATTTCTCAGTTTTGAAAATCATGTTTTGGGCAAGCTGAAAGTATGTTACTTTATACTACCCCTATTTAAATGAAAGAATGAAAAATCGTTTACAAGTTCTTCAAAATAATTGCTTACGTTTCGCTAATGCTGATATCTGTAAAAGAGATCACGTGACACCTTTTTATAATGAAATGAAAATTCTTAAAATTGAGTACAGATTTGCAGTGTTGTACGGATCAACCATCTACAGTATTGTTAACTCTCAAATACCGGAATATCTCTACGAGTTACTTATCAGACGTCGTTCAGTTCATAATGTTAACATAAGAAAAGGTGATTTATTCACAATTCCACAACACAACACTACAAAATTCGAGAAATGCTTCGAATACGTTGCCCCTACCATTTTGAACTTATATAAAGAACTTTTCGAACTCAGAACATTGAGGTCCTTCAAATCTAGTTATAAAAAACTTTTGCTCACTAAGCAAATAGATCTCTCCCGATGAAGGGTGAATCAAAATAATGCTCATTATTATTTTTTTTGTTATTATTATTGTTGTTCTCTAATTATTCTATCTCAATGTCCTTTTGGTGGCTGTATTTAGTGCCAGAAAATTATTTTGAGTCTCGGTTTGAATACACATTTCAAAATTTCACTGTTTGTATTTTAAACATATTTAATGTATTTCTATTTTTTTGGGGCAGAATTGAAAAATGGCTTGCCAATATTCTGCCTTTTGAAGTATATCCAATATGTTCGAATAATGTTATGTACCTAATATGATGTATATATACTTCAATAAACATTATTATTATTATTATTATTTTCGTCAAAACAAATCTAGTCGGGTCCGTACTCCCCACTGCTCCGACCCAGTGGGCGAACGCGCTAGTATAATTAACCAATGACCACTCCCCGCACCGCGGGGTGAGTGGTCACTGGCTCCGAGAATCGTGAGTCCTGAGCAGACACAACGAACCGAGAATAACGGCCTTCTGCATGCGGCCGGCCAAGATCTCTGCCGCATTACGGCATGCCGGTATGATCTTGAGCTCCGAGAGTAGCGTTGGTTTGGAACCACCGAGAACACCTATAATCAGAACCACTAACTTGACAGAATAGTCTGGGTGGAGCCTGCGGAGTTCGTAAAGTAAATCCTGGTACTTTGTCCGTTTTTCCTTCTCTTTTCGGACGATATTCGTTTCGGCAGGGGCCGAAAACTCAATAACGAATATCGTCTTACTTCGGTGGTCGAAGAGGACTATATCAGGCTTATTGGCTTGTATTTGCCTGAGGGTGGGGAATGAAAAGTTCCAAAAAATACGACACCTTTCATTCTCCACTACGGACTCAATATCCCCTGGAGCGTAAGGCAGCACCGGTGTCCTGTCTATTTCATACGAGTGCCGAAGAAAATAGTACAGCACTCGTAAGGCCGCGTTATGGCGATGGATATAGGCCGAGACAGCAAAAACTGCACAAGATGACAGCAGATGCAGATGTTCTTAAAGAAGACTCCATGCATGGGCTTGTCTGTATGCAGCTGCAGCATTTTAGCATCATCTGCAGCCTTGATGTGAGCTTTTCTCCGGGCGGGCTCCAACTCGGTGACAGAGAGTTGGTTTACCCGCTCGGTGTCGAAGACTATACCAAGTTCATCAGCAGCACGCCTTGCTGCCTTGAATAAAAAGGCTCCGATTCCTGCATGTTCATGATCTCGGACCATGCAGTTTAGGGGATCCGAACTCCTGATGACTCTACAGGCTCCATCCAGTACCATTCTGTTGTGAAGACACTCCAAACTCAAAAGTCCACGGCCCCCTTGTTGTCGAAGGAGGTATAACCGTGGAACGGACGATTTGGGATGCATGCTTCTGTGCATATGCATCATTTTGCGAGTCTTCACGTCAAGTTGCCGCAACTCTTCCCGAGTCCACTTGACTACTCCGAAGGAGTAGAGTAGAATCGGAATGGCAGGCATGTTGGTGGCAGAAACTTTGTTCTTGCCCGACAGCTCTGATGACCAGATCTGCCGTAGTTTCTGCCTATACTTGCCACGGAGAGCATTTTTCACCGAGTCTACCTCCTGGGTGTGGCGTTGTTTCACACCCAAATAGGTGTATGTCTGTGTATTATTATTATTATTATTATTATTATTTTTTGGTATCACTTGTAATTTGTACTGAATGAAATTATGAAACTATTCCAAATCTGAAGTAATCAGTCTCACTTATTGCTGTAAGTACCTGAAAGTAATAATAACATATTAATAATTTACGCACACTCAACACGAGTTTTAAATTTGTACTTGTACAGGCATTCATAATCCTAACAAGAAATAAAACAAGAAGCATTTATTTTTTGCAATGCAAAATGCAGTGGATATTATTTCTGTGTCTGAAAAGACGATCTAAGAAACATATAGTGTTGATTGTTCTGTTCCCTAATCTGCTTCTGATGGCAATACAAATATAACTTGCAGCTGAAAAATCCCTTTCTGCTTCAACACTGGTTGGCCTAATCGCCATTAAGTAACTGTATGTCAGCGATAAGTGTTTTCCTTTTACTCCTAATTCATACGCAGTATTTTGTCATAATCTGTTTCTATGTTAGCTTTACCTTTCCTATCCTTTTTTTTTCTTGCAGGATTAGATTTTCCAGTTCCTCTTTTAATGTTTTTTTTTCTATTGGCAATAATGACGAGGAATCAGAATCCATATTTCTAAAGATTCGGCTTATTATTTTTTTCATTTCCAGTCGCATGGTATTTTTTTATGCTTGTCCGCTTGCCTCAAATACTCCTCATTTTGGATTATGTAAGTTAATATGCCAGTTACTGCTGTGCGACGCTCTTGTATTTTTACACACGCGCGCTTCGTTACATACAGTACAGTTTTTCGATTTTTTTTTCTTTACCCGAGCCCATTTATCGGATCCGGTAAGTCCAAAAACACGCCGGATCCGCCGGGTTACTATCAGATCAGATACGCTCTACTTTTTTCAGTGTCTAGTCAAGTGGGCAACATTTTTTCATTTCTCTCCTGAAAATAGACGAAAAAACAAAAAAAAATCCAGGGATATTTGTTCATTATGTTACCTCCTTAATAGATTTGTATTTTCTTTTTATTCGTAGGAAAAAACTTATAGTTTCAAATATTTACCAACTAATTGAAAAATATATTATTCCATATCAAAGACAGGTAAAGGGTTACTAGCAATAGAATAAACTTGTGCTTATGTAAATGTGGAGAAATGCAGACACTATTTGTTATCAATTGTTATGTCCAACATACATTTGTTACATTTCAGAAATGAAATACCACTTTCAGACTTGAAATAGCATTTGCGATAGGGAAGATCAGTTGTTTAGTCGATTTCCGTCAAGTATCTGACTGTCATCGTGTCTATGATCTGTATGACTTGCCGGTTACTTGAGTTAAGTTTCGACCTGTGAGCGTTGACGTTTGTCCGGGGGTGTCAGCTGGTTATGCAAAAAATAACTCATTTTGAACCGATTTTGTTTTTTCAATTCGATATTCAAGGCCTTTGCTGGAAAATTGTTTACCAAAGTATATGCGGCTTTGAAGTAATGGAATTCGTGAAACTATGTTGAAAAAACTAGCCTGAAAATCTTTTCAGTAAACTCCAATAGCAGCATGCTACAGAAGGTCTATATAGTAAACACATTTAGATAGCTAATAAAGAAGAACTATTATTCAAAATACATAACAGATACACTAATATTATTCATTACATTTTCGATAGAATATCCATGACTGTAAGTTTCATTACGTAGAAGTTCTATCGCCTATTTCCATTGGACATTATGTCGATTTCAACCCCTCCAAATAGATCATCGAAAATGGTGTAATATCGAGAGATTCCTCTGCCACAGTGGGTTATTGATATGACGGGATTTTCTCCAAATGAAAAGTTATTTCAATGAATTGTGACAATAATGGCATCGAATAAAAAATGGTTTTTCAATATTGAGAATTGGGAATATCAGTCGGTTATTTCTTTCAGCTTCTAACCTGCAGAACTGAAGTAAGAAAAATCTCAAACGAACAAAATATGTGATTTCATTATTGGAAGAACAATGTTATTTGATATCGTGAATCGAGAATATTAGTAAGGTATTTCTATTCATCGAGACCTCTCTCGAAGATTCTCCATAGGCGTACGCAAGTATAAAAGGAGACACTTCATCGTGGAGCGGATAGTTAATCAGAGATAGTAATCAGAGTTTCTAGCTTAGTGGAGAGGCAGAAAAAGTTTAACAGTTTCTGGTAGAGAGAGCATTGGTATTTCTAAGAAGTCGAAGTGTAGAGAGTTTTAGTGCAGAGTGTTGAATAGTTAGCGGAATAGTTGGAGTTTTAATAAAAAAAAAACAAGGATATATCGTAACAATAAAAATATCCTATGGCAGAGAAAAACGTATATTTCTAGAAATATCGATATTACTTCGTTTGTATTCAGGTAATTATCAAATGTTCCGCCATTTTGTGGTAGGTGAAGATATTGACTTCATTTTCTAGGGTTCTCAAGAATTCGTCAGTAACTTCAAAGTGATGTATCACAAGATTCCCCTTTACATTTAACCCACACGTTACAAAATTCTTTTTTTTTAAATGGATTTAGGATTCATTTGATGCATGTTTATGACACCTGCTAACACGTCGTTGTACACACATTTACACCATGTTTATAACACTGGATAAAATAAAATGTCCCATAAATACGAACTGGCATTCATTATTGTTTTACATCATAATGAATTGATGATCAATCGAATGATTTGGAGTTGAATCATGAAACGCTTGTACTTCCAGATTAATAGTTTGTTTTCATGCACACACCTGAAAACTGTGAAGATATAAACACTTTTTTGTCTGATAACAAACAGTGTGGCCCATTCCAAATCTGAGTACGCTCATAAAACATATGTTTTTCGACCGATTGATTTTTTTTTTTCATCAGGTAGACATTTGAGAAATAGTTGGAAATTCGTTAGTATCTATAACCACAGAAATCATAGGGGTTGAAAATATGCTTTTTAGGGATCTCTACAATTCAGTTTTGGAATTTTTACCAAAATTTTCACTAATTTATTAGATTCAGAATGTTTTGTTTGGAATCTGTAAATCCCAAAAAAAAATAATAGAGATAGTTTGAAAATATAATGTCTTTATTAATGGAAAATTAGGAAAATTCAACAACATCACTTTTTCAACCTACGACTTTTTGAGATGAACACATTTCGATTAGATGCTGCAATGTAAAAAAACGAAACCAACTGAATCCAGTGAAGATGTCAGAAATTTAATAAAAGTTCTAAGACTGAATTGTCGTGATAATTATATGACATATTTTTCAAATTCTATTCCTCAATAACCTTTTTGATGACAAAGGCATACGTAATTTTAAACTGAACCATTTCAAAACGACGTGATTCCAGAGGTGAAGTTTGGGTGAAGTCAAAAGAGTGCCAACATTTCATATTGTATATCCTTTCGGATAGTAACATTTTCCTCTGTACATCAAGTGGATGTGTTACCTGAACTCATGCTGAATCTTTGAAAGGTTATGAAAAAATAGTGGCATTTTGCCAGTGAAATTATTTCAATTTTCAGTTTCCGCTTTCCTGGATCACAAAAAAGAGTAAAAAGAATTTAACCTTTTCAATATGCAATTTTTTTTTGAAAAAGTCGAAACAAATTGTAATTTGCAAAACATGGTACACGCTGCGGGGTACTACATCTAGAATAATTTGCATCTCCATATCACGAGAAAATAGTTCAACTGTTTGTTGAGTTGATTTTCATTACATTTCATCACAATACATTCGTGCAACTTGTAAAACGTACACTTGTTTGTATAATTTGAACACTATGTCTTCATAACTTGTTTGAATTGAGAGTTTTTTCATGTATAACATATGCAAAAGGCGGATTATGCAATTCCATTCATCAAAATTATTGCTGAACTTAATGGTGTAGAAAAGTTGAACATCTGTTTTGCGTTTTCATTGATTTAATTATTTCGATTATTTTGATATTTCATGATTCATTTTCTTCGTCTGTTGAAAATGTATATTGCAACGACATAAAAATTTTCTTTCAGTTCGAAAACTATCCACCCAATATTAGAATTCTTTCAGCATTATTATTGGTAGGATGAATATTTTCCATTAAATATGTTAATATAAAAGTCCCTCAAAATTTCCGAAAGTAGATAGTGCACGGTCCTAATAGCCTTCCGAATAGTGAATCCAACCTAATAAAATCACATGATCAATATTTCATTTCATTCAAAATCAATAAGCATTGAGGTAGTTCAGCAAATGTGTTCTTCCCTCTGGCCTGAAGGCCAATCTCATTACAGTGTCAACCCGTGAAATCCATTTATTGCCCCTTATAGCTGAAAAGGTCCAAGAGCAAACGAAATCTGAGAAATAAGCCCTCTATAGTTTACTCTTGTCGAGTTGATTTTATGCAGGCATTTGTCTCTAACAATATCTTCATGAATAGAATTTTTGTCCAATTATATTTTTCTGTATATACCTACCCCAAATATGTTTCAGGACACTGCACCAATATGCATTGGAAAACATGAATGATACACTTGTCATCGAAAGAGTGAATAGGTACCTGCAGCTGAAACAAATCGTAATCTGTGAAAAAGTTACGTTTGTTAACTTTCTGTTAGGCGCGCCACCATATATTGTAACGTCGTTAGTGGCGCTGGGACTGCCAGTCCCATATCAACAACGCAGCCTTATTTTTGGTCATATGAATTCTTTTGGCTTAAAATGTTTTTGGTGAATTAGTTCATTACTAAAGCGAGTTAAATTGCATTTGCAATTGCATTATAATTTTATTGTGTTTTATAACTAGTGTTTTTATTGTTTATGAATTATTTTTCATATTTATACCTCTTATAGTAGTATTTGTGGATACGACTTTACACAATTCACGTGAAAATATTTAGGGAATAGAAAAGCAAGTAGGTAATAAATGGCATCAATCCGATTTTATTGTAGTTTGATTTATTCAGATTCACCAGCTGTTTCCTCTTCAGTTATATTTTCTAAGCAATTTTTACATATCACTTGGACATGTTTTTTCAAACATATATAGTTATCACACTTTCGACATGTATAGGTTGTTCTGGCGTCCTTTTTAGATTCGTTATAAAAAGGTTCGCAACGTTTTTTCTTTACCGCTCTTCGGCTCGTCCCAGGTTGAAAGCTAAACGATTCAATTCTTCCACCTCAGCGGGGTTATCAAAATTATAACGCTTTGTGTCCATAATTATGCACTTTGTTTCAAAAATACACGGCACAGTAACAAATGAACAAGAAAAAATAACCTACAAACAACGAAGCCTACAAATACGGTACTGAGACGGTTGTTCAATGTACGCAACAAAAATGAGTCGTAGGCAGTCGCGCTGCTGGGACTATCAGTCCCAAAGCAGGTACCTGACGCACTCTTTGCAAATTTTCTTAGAACTAAAACTATCCCTTCGCATGAAACTCAGGCAACTGGCTTCTAGAAGTTTACTGTGAGTTGTCATAAAGTTACGACGCTGTAGCTATAATAGTTTTGATATAATTGAGAGAATTGTAAATCATGGGACTGCCAGTCCCATGCGCGACTAACGGAGGGTTAACCTTCCGTTAGGCGCGCCACCATATGTAACTTCGTTAGTCGCGCTGGGACTGCCAGTCCCATATCAACAACGCAGCCTTATTTTTGGTCATATGAATTATTTTGGCTTAAAATATTTTTGGTAAATTGGTTTATTACTAAAACGAGTTAAATTGCATTTGCAATTGCATTATAATTTTATTGTGTTTTATAACTAGTGTTTTTATTGTTTATGAATTATTTTTCATATTGATACCTCTTATACCTAGTAGTATTTGTGGATACGACTTTACACAATTTACGTGAAAATATTTAGGGAATAGAAAAGCAAGTAGGTAATAAATGGCATCACACCGAAATACCCCAGTATATACACATCGTTCAAAGTAACGATATTTGATGATAACTTCAAAAAAGCGATGAATCCAGAATTATGGCCCGATGGAGCTTGTGTAAGCAAGTTTTTTCAAAAGAGGACATCGCCTTCCACTACCGTATGACATGGAAAGACGACGTAGAGACAGCAACTCGGAATACTACTTACAGCAGAGATGATATCTTTTCAAATTCTCTCTATGCAGAAATAAAAAAAACTTTTGACGAACCTGAAACTATGAGTGTGTTTCACCTGAATATCCAAGCAATTACGATCAAACTTGATAGACTTCATATATTTTTAGAGCAGTATAAGTTTGACATTATTTGCCTAACGGAACACTGGCTTGATGAAGATTGTTTGTTTCTATGTAAAATTCCAAACTACAAACTGATTTGTAACTATAGTAGGACTAAAAGCATACATGGTGGGGCAGCCATATTCGTCAAATTAGGGAGTAAAATTGAGGCGAAACAGCTGGTTTTAAAGGAGTTTTGTGTTGAACGAGATATAGAAATATGTGGAATAGTATTCCCCCAAACTCGCATGGTAATTATAACGATTTACAGATCGGCTTGCGTCTATGATTGTGCAGTTTTCTTGCGCAAGTTTGAAGATCTTTTGATGTTTCTCACAAGTAAGTTTTCAAAAATAATAATCGTAGGGGATTTCAACATTGATTTTTTAACTCCTTCGACAAACAAATTTAATCTCTGTCTCCTACTGAATTCTTTTGGTCTTGAACCCACTATTTCTTGTCACACGAGGGTTTTTGATAATTCTAGAAGTTGCATTGACAATATACTCATCAACTTGCAGAGTAATGAATATAAAAAAATTGGGGTTATTGACCCCTGTCTCTCTGACCACTATGGTCAATATATATTATTAAATACTTTTTTATACGAGGACAAACCAATGAACAATATGAGGTTTATCAACAGTGTTGGGCTAAGAGAGATGAACCGTTCTTTGAGCGAAGTAATTTGGAATGATTTTTATCAACAGGGTTCCATCCAGCACATGACAAATTTTTTAATAGATACATACACTAAACTTGTTGATGAGCATTTTCCCTTGAGAAAAATGTCTGGCAAACTAAATAAGCCCACTTGTTGGGTAAACGAAACACTCGTTATGATGAAAAATAAAGTTCAAGCCGCTAAAACCAGGTACGACGTCACGAAAGACTGTACCCATAAAGATATTTTTTCAGCCCTAAATAGAGAATATCAAAATATGATTGCAGCAGCAAAAAAACAATCCTATGATCAATTTATATTCAACTCAGACAATAAGATCAGAGCCAGCTGGAATCTAATAAAGTTCGAAACGAACAAAGAACCTGTCAGAGATAATAATTATAAATTCACAGCCCAAGAGTTCAACTCATATTTTGCAAATGTCGGGAAAAATATCACAAAGGATATGACAAATGTGCCTGGTGCCATCCCTGTTTCCAGCGAGGCCAAACCGAAAATATCTGGTTCGTTTTTCTTGGAGCCAATTTCTGAAACTGAGGTTATAAATGCAATTTCTGATCTAAAAAACACTAGTTCTTTTGATGTATTCAACTTAAATAGTAGGATCATAAAAGAGACGGCAGACTTTCTGATTCATCCACTCACTATCCTTTTTAATACTTGCATTGAGGAAGGAACTTTTCCAGATGCTTTCAAGATAACTAGAATTGTTCCAATATTCAAGAAGGGAGACGTAGAAAACATAGAAAACTATCGCCCCATAGCGATTATTCCCATATTTGGGAAAATCTTTGAAATTATTTTGAAAAAGAGATTATACATGTATTTTCACCAAAATAATTTGTTCAACCCTAATCAATTCGGTTTCAAAAAATCAACATCTACTATAAATGCCTTGAGAAAAGTTGTTGACAAAATTGTTGAAGGTTTCGAGAATAGAGAACATACAGCAGCTGCTTTGTGTGACCTGACCAAGGCGTTTGATTGTGTGGCTCATTCCATATTAATAAGCAAACTCGAATATTACGGCGTAAGAGGACTACCTTTGTCCCTTTTCTCGTCTTACCTAACGAATCGAAAACAGTATATTGCAATCGATACAGAAAATATGTCAAGTCTTGAAAATATTGAATACGGAGTTCCGCAAGGCTCAGTCCTAGGACCCCTCCTATTCATAATATATACTAACGATCTCTTTTCCTATATGTCACCAAACGAATGCATATGCTTTGCAGATGACACAACCCTTTTCAGTTCAAGTAAGAATGAGACTGAGTTACGCAATGACATTAGCACAGTCCAGGATAGAGCCACCACTTGGTTCAGGTGCAACAACCTTATGCTGAATGCCACAAAGACGCATGAAATCTATTTTTCCACTCACGCCGCCATAGCAAAGGGACAATGCGTTAAATTGCTTGGTGTTACACTGGACGACTCTTTGAATTGGTCTGCTCACATAGAGCAGCTGTGCGTTAAAATCTCGAAATACATATTCCTTCTTCGCAGACTGCGGGGTATCATTAATCTACATGCACTAATCACTGCATACTACGCTTTCTTCCACTCAAATATTTCATACGGGGCAATCCTATGGGGAAATAGTACACACGCAAATAAAGTTTTCATTTTACAGAAAAAGGCAATTAGAGTTATTGCTGAAGCCAAGCAATGCGACTCTTGCAAACCTCTCTTCTTGAAATTCAACATAATGACTCTACCCTGTATTTTCATTTATCAAACACTACTAGATATTCATAAAAATAAAACCAATTTTGACCTCAATGCTGATATCCACGATCATTACACAAGGAGTAGTCAGTGTATTAGACCAAATAAATTCAGATTAGAGAAATCAAAAAAAAACTCCTTGAATATCGATTTATACAACATGTTGCCCACAAAAATCAAAACTCTCAATTACGATCTCTTTAAAAAACACATAAAAAACCACCTGATTTCAGGTGCATTCTATTCTACTGATGAATATTTGATGACTTCCCTACACAATTAATTCTGGCATCATATCAAAATACCAAAGACTTTGTTTCCTATTCGTTTCAACCATCTTTTGTATTTTTTTTTACCTATTGTTTTACACCTACATCTTCAAGTGATGATGTATTTTAATTATTGTGAATTTGTAAGCTGACGTGTCTTATTTGTGAAACGAACATTTATGTACTGTTTTACATCTAAAAGATTAATAAATTATCTATTTATCTATCTATCTATCATCAATCCGATTTTATTGTAGTTTGATTTATTCAAATTAACCAGCTGTTTCCTCTTCACTTATATTTTCTAAGCAATTTTTACATATAACTTGAATATGTTTTTCCAAACATATATAGGTATCACACTTTTGACATGTATAGGTTGTTCTGGCGTCCTTTTTAGATTCGTTATAACAAGGTTCGCAACGTTTTCTCTTGACCGCTCTTCGGCTCGTCCCAGGTTGAAAGCTAAACGATTCAATTCTTCCACGTCAGCGGGGTTATCAAAATTATAACGCTTTGTGTCCATAATACACCGCGGGCATGTGACGTCAACTGTCAGTCAGCCTGCTGGACAAACAAACCCTACTTCCATAAGCAACAATGGTAATTTAATGAGATTATTATCGTAATTATGAAGAAATTACGGGTTTACCCTAATTTTCGGTATACCCTTAGTGTACCTGACATATATATAAATGTATAAATTTTGCAATCAATATTCATTATTCTTGCTGCTTGCAAGGAAATTGTATGTGAAATGGCTGATAAAAGTGATTATTTCAACACCTTGTCTATGGATATCCATAAGAGATATTTAGAAAAATTGAAGGAAAGTAAGGGATGTGATCCTTATTTATTGAAATTTGGGGATTGTAGTAATGCTGTGAAATACTTTCCAGAAGTGACATGTTGTACGACATTATAAACTATTTTGTATATGAGAGTGCATGCACAGAAGACTTCAAGACTATAAAAGTTTGGGTTCATACAATATGTTTATATCTAAATGGATTAGAAGGATTGGAATGAAGCTTGTGAAAAAAAATACTGATAATGTACTTTAATAAATAATAATTTTGAAAGAACATATCCTATATAAGGCTCTACAAAATTATAAACCACAACCATCCTTTCATATGGTAATCCTGTATAAAAAAGACATTTAGATGAGTTATGCTTTAAACTTCCCAATGGGAATGATTAAGTCTGCAAAGTTTCCCGGAGATGATGGATTTCACGATAACAATTCTGCAACTCGAAATCAATATCGGGACATAGGTGTTCACCAGAGTTTTGTGCATGTTCCACTTCTTCAACTGGTTAAGTTATATCATTCAGAGTTTGATTTTGCTCATCAATAATATTCAAGTTTTGAACAGCTGGATCATTCACGCAAAGAATCATCATCAATTTTATCCATATCAACTGGAATATTTGCGACGTCATTTTTATCACGCTGCTCCCTACGATACAATCTCTGAATGCTTTGAACTGCATTGATATTTGTTTTGCAGCCAAGTAATTGATTCGGTACCCAGTCTATATTGTCAACATCTTTGAGTGCACTTGGCTTGTCTGAAATGAAAAAATAAAATTATGTTTCCTAGATTCTTTGAAAATACCTCTTACAAAATGTTTTGAACACACCGTTGCCCATTTCAACTTATAAGAAGTTAAATCTGCTCTTCTAGTTGCCTGAATCCACAATTCACATCTCTTTTCAGCAAGAGGATTGATCTTTTTTCTATTGTCGAAAATAGAAGGGAATCGATGGAACGAAACATTATGTCTGCCGCTATCACTTCCACATTTCACGATCGCACAAAATTGAGCCTTTATTGAGAAAAAAGATTTTAAAATATGACATAAACACACACTAAGCATAGGTAAATCAGATTTGTATGTCCAGCAGGCTGGATTGACAACTGTCATTTACTGTCGTCTGTCAGATATGCCCGCGGTGTATTATGCACTTTGTTTCAAAAATACACGGCACAGTAACAAATGAACAAGAAAAGATAACCTACAAACAACGAAGCCTACAAATACGGTACTGAGACGCTTGTTCAATGTACGCAACAAAAATGAGTCGTAGGCAGTCGCGCTGGGACTATCAGTCCCAAAGCAGGTACCTGACGCACTCTTTGCAAATTTTCTAAAAAATATAACTATCCCTTCGCATGAAACTCAGGCAACTGGCTTCTAGCAGTTAACTGTGAGATGTCATAAAGTTACGACGCTGTAGCTATAATAGTTTTAATATAATTGAGAAAATTGTAGATCATGGGACTGCCAGTCCCATGCGCGACTAACGGAGGGTTAAAGTGATCAATCGCCGACATCTAAGAGGACATCCTCGCCGGGCCACCGTTCTGGGTAATCGCACGTTAAAAGGTAAGGCCTCGTTGATCCATTGCTCGCACTAGTTTCGACTTCTGAGGGTTGACGTTCGTCAGCTGGTTAACGAAAACGAACAATTTTAGAACAATAAATGTTGGACTCAGTGAAATAATTGATGATAAAATCGTAAAAACATAATCGAATGTCGAATGATGTTATGGGAGATTTTCAATAGCCTCTGAGGTGATTATAGTATGTCATAAGTAAAATAACAATACTTGTACCGTAACGTACGTATTGCGTCTTAGTCGCCGACATTGGGTTACACCATTTATCGGGAGTAATTACACAAGTGCTTCAAAATTACCGATAATCTTCCATGAAAGCATGTTGTCTAAAAACTGCATGAGTTCATTTATATAGATACACGGACCGAGTCGGTATTTTTCGATACCTACCGGGTATTTACCAGCCCGCCGGGAATTTATCGGGGGTTATATCCCGAGTGCACCAAGTTTAATCGGTTAAAATGTGTGCTGCAATTCCATGATTCTCGAAATTTTGCTCAGCAAATGACTTGAATGTATGATAATTTGATAAAATCACGAGACCGCAGGTCGAGGGATTTTATTTTAAATTATTATACACTAAAGCATTTGCTTGAAAGCAAAATTTTGAAAATCATGGAAATGCACGCATTTTGGTCGATTGAACTTGGTGAAGGAGGGATATATGTTTAGATTATTTCCAGAAAACATGTAAACTCAGGAAAAATCAAAATCGAACAAAGGAACAATATAGTACCAGAGATAGTACCTGAAAAGTGATCCAAACGCCCGGTTTATTTCGAACATTTTAATCGGTTAAAAGGTCTAGTGCATTTAATCGCTGTAAAACTCTGTAAAAGCAGTCTAGCCTTCAACTGTTTCATCATTTATTCGCATTGAGGGAAATAATCGCTGTAATTGATCGAAAGTGTCCCGCTTCATATGGGATTTTTAACATACGATGGAAATATTCGTTATAAAGTTGTACGTAGTATCGAAACAAACCGTTTTTTTGTACTTCCATCTGATAATTTGATGGAAAACAGTATGTCGATAATTGGTACCAAGAAATTTGTGAGTTCGGAAGAGGGTCTGAGAATCAGCCATGGTTGAATATATGTGATACCTTCCACAGTATGCGATACCACGTGCTCAAATCATCTCTAAATAATAAAAATAATATTGTGGATTAAAACAAATGTAAATCCATCGTAATCCCAGATAATATCCTATATCAATACATGAATGTTCAAGAATGCACTGAAATACATAGCTTCAACACATTGAATGGTTCAACAGTAATGCAGTAAGTCGATAAGTAGGCATGTATATAGACCAGGGAATTTGATCTATTAATCATTTTCCTGATTTCTCTGCTTCATAACAAATACTTCTGCATTATCTCAAAATTGTTTTCAGGGAAAAAAATAAAAGCTCTCTAGTGGTTGTCGCCATTTCAACTTCGACGCCGATATTTTGGAAGGCTAAAAAGGGGTGGAGTTATACTACTGAATATACTCAACATGATGCACTACATCAGAATGTCTCAAGGACTCGTTTGAAAGTTTGTGGAGTTGACCAAATATATCTTAAGCCTTTGGAAATATTACAAAAATCATGGTTTTTGAAAATCATATTTAACCCGGGAGAACTCGCGTACTATTCAACGACGTGAGAACTCGCGCCTATAGATTCTTTCTCACGCTAGCTCGCGCTTATAGATTTTTTCTAACGCGAGCTCGCGCGTATAGATATCTTCTAACACTGACTTTTCATGATGAAAACTATTTAATATTGATTCTAGTTGATCTATTCTAAATTCTGAAAACAACAAAGAAAAATGTATAATTATTCAAATTTAATCGTCACTTTCGTTGCAATTATTATCTTCACATTTATAACAAGTGGAAGTTGTTCTAAACTGCTGTTCAGTTTTAGAATCCATTTTTTCTTCTGTAGAAAAGCTCAAATAAATGAAGGAAAAAGCAGAAAAATTAAAAAAGGTACCTGCTAATTAAAATTAAAATTACCAACAATTTGGAGAAAAGCACATATGTGATCGCTCGCGCGTTAGATTATTACTAACTTTAATTTATTTGTAGCCACCACAACCCCCCACTCTCGCCCCAACAAGCATGAACTGGTAAAGGAATTCTATAGAAGGCATTCCTAAAATATGAAATCAATTTGACAAGAGATAAAAAAAAAGTCTGTAGTGCAACTGAAAATGTTAGATTTTATCTAACAGTGCGAGTCCTGCCGGGTTAATAAAAACCTGAGATATTCTTCTGATAAATTATATTCTGACTGTAAAATAATGGATATTAGGCAATTATTCAGTTTCAAGATACTCACTTATATATTTTCTCATAAAAATTGCATTAGTTATAGTAAGCATACTCATGATACGCGAAATAAAAATGAAATAACTGTTAAAAATAACATATGTAAAGTAAAGTCACAAAAATTTTTTCTATATTTAGCTCCATTCATTTATGATAAGTTACCAAATTCAATCAAAATTACCAAATCGAAATACACTTATAAGAAAAAAGTGAACACATGGATTACTGAAACTCCTAGACTATATTTCCAAAATATTATTGAAAGAAAATATCCAATATAGCCTGTGTCATGATTATATTGTATCTATTCATTTTTTATACTACTATTCATCTTTGATATTTGTAATTTTTTGTTTATATTCTCATATTCTCATATATAATTATATAAAAATCTAATTTAATGTTCCCTCACAACAAGTGCACAACTTCGTGAGGTTCAATTATTTATTCACATATTGTAATGTTTCTTTGCATTGTTATTAATATTTATTGTGAATAAATTGTTATTATTATTATTATATTATACTACTAAATATACTCTACATGATGCTCTACATCAGAATGTGTCTCAAGGACTCGTTTTCAGGAAAAAAAAATTAATTCTTTCTAGGGGTGTTCGCTATTTGCTATTCGAACTATGACGCCGATATTTTGAAGGGCTGGAAATTTGTGGAGTTATACTACTAAATATACTCAACATGATGCACTACATCAGAATGTCTCTTAAGGACTCGTTTTCAGAAAAAAAAATTCTCTCTACGGGTGGTCGCCATTTGAACTATGACGCCGATGTTTTGGACGGCTGAATTTTTTTTGCCTTGTATAACTATATATACCGAACAATCTGCATCATCTCAAAATCTGTCTCAATGAATCGTTTCCAGGAAAAAAAATTAATTCTCTCTAGGGATGGGCGCCATTTCAACTATGACGCCGATATTTTGGAGGGCTGAAAATTTGTGGAGTTATACTACTAAATATACTCAACATTCGGCATTACATCAGACTCTGTCCCAGGACTTGATTTTTTTTCATTTTTGAATGAAAAAATAGCTATTGTTTTTTTATAAATTGATTCCACCTGTGAATTTTTTTCCTAGAAATTTTAATAAAATATTCTGTCCTACGTGCAAGTTTCTAACGGGAGATTGAATTTCCAAACCCCTTCAAATATATTTTTCTGGGTATGTGTACACAATCCATTATTATAAAAAATATATCACAAAGTCCTCTTTAATGATTGAGTGTATTGCAATGATTGGCTCATGTTCCATCACTCTTTGACTGAACTTAGAGGGAACACAAAATACCTCCGAGCAAGGGCGCCGTTTCTTGAGGGCAAGGTGGGGGGCGCCCACCCCTGGTTTAGATTTTTCAGTCCATACACCGCGTGTAAGACACGATATCGACTTGATTTCGCAATTTTTCCTTAACCACACTCTTAAGTATTTCAAATAAATGCAATACTTTGATTTGGAAGAAGATGCCCCTCTCTAACATTTTTTGTAACGGCGCCTATGCCTCCGAGTCGATTTGGCGATCTCCACAATACCTCAATCCACTACAGTGGTCTAAACCGGACTTAGGAGTGGGCGCTGGCGCCAGATGCTTACTTCACACAAGTGACTGTACCTTATCAATTCCTGAATGACCTGTTTTCCAACACAGGAAGGTATTTTAGGATGACCTTGGTAGTTGGTAACAAGGCCTACTTGTTGAGGGCGTTCTGTCGAAATCAATTTCTCTTGTCCATTCATCAGTGGAATAAGCTGAAATACGAATTTGCCCTCATGGCTACATCTTATCAGTTTCTGAATGACCTGATTTCCAACACACGAAGGTATTTCAGAATTGCCTTGGTAGTTGATAACAACGCCTACTTGTTGAGGGAATTCTGTCGAAATCATTCTGTTATAGGATACCAAAACATTTACCCTATGACCTTTCTCTCCTACCGGAAGATTGGTCCTCATGGAGATCATTTCACGTTTCTTGCCCATTCAGTTTTTTTAGAGACCTTACAATTCCTCTTATCCTACCTGGCAGCTCTATCAATAGAGATAGTTTACAGTGCCCCATAAGCCTTGAGATTCCATACAGAGGTGGGGCTTTCCTGCAGGAAACGGAAGCAGGGCATGTCTGCAGGCCCTGATTTCATATACAAGGAGTGAATACACAAGGATATATCAGGATCTGTTAGAAAAAATTGTCTCTTTCCGGAAATACCCCAATTAGCAGTCCATGCAAAATGAAACTCAAAACATATTAACTGGCATCTGGGATGGGTTCTTTTCTTAACATGAGAAGGATCATATTATCTATAATGATGTTTATTATTGCACAAAATACAAAATATTTGTGCCAAACGGTGCATATTACTGCATTGCACTTTTTCAAATGTTTATGAGTTTCTTGCCCTCTTCTATTCACTGCGATTGATAGGTTTCCTAGGTCATAGTTCATAAAATGAACAATGCGGTTGATAGGATCTCTAGGATAAAATTGTTCATGAAACAAACGAACATAATTCATATTCACTAGAATAGAATACAATATAACTACCTGTATACCGAACATCTTCAATTGTGGTTGGAAGAATCTCTAACAACATTTTCATGTTTGAGTTTCTGGTCCTCTTCTATTCACTGCAATTGATAGGTTTTCTAGGTCATAGTTCATAAAATGAACTAACATTATTATTGAATACTAGATTAGAATATAATATACCTACCACTGCCAAAAATCTCCTATTGCGGCTAATAGAATCTCTAGGAAATCATTGCTCATTAAATATTCAACCTATCAATGCCGAAAACATCTCATATTGCGATTGATAGATTCTGGTAGTTGATTCTCAGATCATTGCTTATCCATGAAGCAGGAGGATCATTGCTAATCTGCCGTCGAACCTCTCGTGTTACGACAGGCAGGTACTGTCGAACGTCACCCATTGCGACAAGTACATACTGCTTTACGATCATGAACAGATCGTGCTTCAGTCTCAGTGTCTTGGATCTTGGTGCGATCTGACTCGACATGCGACTGCATAGTAACAGAGTCATTGACGGGTACGATCTACCCCTGTGACCTGTAAGTTTCACATGGGGTATGCAGAAATACTACTCGACCTAGCATCACCCAATGTCTACTCTAATCTCTTGAGTCTTCCTTCTGATAACTTCGTTTTTCCATATTTTTGTCCCCCTGAAAATATTTATGAAATGCTGAAAATTGGATTGTCTTAACTATGAAATCACCATATGACCATCAATGGACGACGCACGCAGGGTTGCCATGCCATCCAGTACAGAACAGCTCTACTACCAAAGATTATTGTTTTACCCCTATTCTTTGGTACTACCTCTTGTGATATAGAGGACGAGTCGCTGAAATATAATAGGGTTTACAATAGAAGTTTATTCAGGAAAATGAAGTTTAGGTACTGAAATAATGTTCAAAGATGCATGATCTAAAACATTGACAAACATGTTTTGGCATTATGTATAAGGTATAAAAAATGCGATTCAAGCTAGGACGTCCGAGGAAATGAAAGAGACATGACTTGGAAACGAAATCACTAGTGCCATCTACTCGAAGTATCCATCCCCCATCCCCACAAATAAAAAATCAAACAATCTGATCGCATCCCGTGTTTGAAATTATTTTTTAGTGAATATCGTCAAAAGTCCAGTAGTGAATTTTGCGCGACTATTCATATTATACATAATAAAGAAAAAACGAATGTGTAACAAAAGATCTTTTATTAAAAAAAAAAAACTAAGACGAATTCAATTCGTCTAATAAAGAAATACATTTATTCTTGAGAATGTTAACTGCTTCCCTGAAAATAACATCTGGCTGCATGGCTCCTACGGATTCGATAGTAACTGAAAAAGTAACAAAACACTGTAGCTCCACATCGCAAATTCGACAAGACGCATTTTATAAATCTCAATACTCACAAATAAAATGGTCCTGAATTTTTGTCATTACAACTGCATCTTTGAGGTCATCGTGCATATATACATTCCTACTGCCCATATCATACCGAGCACAATTGACTACGGCATAGTTTTTGCCATTGCTTTCCTGTTTTACGTTTATAACGCCGGGCGAAAAACTCTTCTGTAGACGATAAGCTGCTTCCCCTTCTACAGACCTCACTATTTGGATGTCAGGCAGGAGCCTGTAGAATGCCGTAGCTGAAAAGTCCTTTTTCATTTAGTACAACTCTTTTTAGGTATAACATAGACTATCATTCGTATAGAAATCCAATGCGGAGGTATATATATATATATATATATATATATAAACTCATAAGGGTCGGTTTTTCAATCTACTGAATTTTGCGATAACACCATCTGTTATACCAAAGGAGGACATCATCACCAACGTGGAAGCGGGGTTGCGTGGATTACCAGCTACGATTGCGGAGGAAATTCGTATCGAGACAACAAGAATCCTGAAGCGCGCAAAACTGCCAAAACCCAACACGACACGTGCTGAGCAAGCGGCGTTGAAAGCTCTCAACAGGGGTGAGAGCATCCTAATCCTACGTGCCGACAAGGCGAATGCTATAGTTGTGATGGACAAAGATGACTATAAGGATAAGGTAGTAGAGCTGCTTGATCCCAACACGAATAATGTACTGTGAGATCCAACCACGAGCATCATGAGGAAAACAAACAAAATGATTCGTGACTCATCGATCAACCAAGATGAGAAAAAAGGATTACTGAAAACAGAAGCATTACTTCCCAGGCTATATGGACTTCCCAAAATACACAAACCCGGGGTTCCGCTCAGGCCGATAGTCAGCGCTATAGGGTCTGCGACTTATGATATAGCTAAATACCTATCGGGCCTGCTACACCCAATGGTGGAAAACACCGAGTCTTTCGTTAGAGACTCTACACATTTTATAGGGAAAATAAAAGATCTGACATTGAACCCGAATGATATTGTTACGATATATCCCTGGGTTCGTCAATTAAAACACCAAACAACACTAAACTACTTTTATTAAAACTGACTATCACAAAACAATACAACACAGTCACTTAAATCACTCCGATAACTTTCCAATGCTCGCTCGCTACTAAAACTCTCTGTACTAACAATTCTGCTGCTGGCGTGAACGGCTTCCGCTTATATATACGAGCTCATACAGTGGAGAACCATCTAGACAAATCTTCACAGTCGAATCTTCTGGATGAGCCGCGATCACGCGAGTATAATCGTTCCTGGAAATTCGCGCTAATTCGCATCGATAGGCGGCAGGGCCGGCGCTAGCACATTTCGTTACAATATGCTGGTGAGCTTCGACGTGGTTTCCTTATTCAAAAATGTTCCGATAGATGAAACTTTGAACCTTATCAGTACTTTTGTTCCTCTAGACATAACCGCCCTGCTCAAGCACTGTCTGACTTCAACATATTTTCAATGGGAAGGAAAGTTTTTTTAACAGAAAGAAGGGGTTGCTCTGGGGAGCATACTGAGCCCTGTGGTGGCAAACTTCTTCATGGAACATTTTGAAACACAAGTTCTAGAACGTTGGCCGGTCCGACCATCCTGTTGGCTAAGATATGTTCACATGGGGTTGCAAGCAATTTTCAAGCCCACGAGGAAAATTCAGGAAAGCCTCAGATCCGCAGAAGACCCAAGGGATCCATTATTTACCTCAGGAGTGTACCGAATACCGTGCAGTTGTGGTTCTATCTATATCGGAACCACAAAAAGGAGCATAAAAAGGCGGTTAACCGAACACAAAAGAAGTTGTCGATATAGCCAAACCCAAAAATCTGCGGTGGCCGAACACGCTCTGTTGGAAGGTCATGATATTGACGCAACGCAAGTGCTGGACACAAGTAGGAGCTATTACCCCAGGCTCTATAGGGATACCATAGAAATTCAAAATAAAAACAACTTAAACCGCAAAGAAGAGAGCCTGAAAATTCATAGAACAGCGGTTCAAAATGCACGGACCCTCCCAATGAGGGAAAAGAAACTTTCGAATAATCAATAAGAATCAATCGACCGTCCGAACCCAGATTCGATAAAGGGTGACTCATCATTTGAACCACATCAGATCAGAGCCTGGCAGCAGAGACGGATACTTCGATCATTGCCGCATCGCCTTTGAGAATGTCTGCCGCAGATGCAGACGAAACGTCAAGCCTTAAAACCTGTGGACCACGGCTCAAAAGCCCGGAAGCACCTAACAATTCATTAATTGCCGGCCGTGAAAGTCTTCAATTTTTGATGAATTACAAGATAGCTGCATGCTAGTCTAAAAAACCACATGAAAAAGCAATTCCTTCGCTCGGAGCTTCATCAACTAAGATCAAAGTAATTTGATACGATTCTCGGAAAGATATTGCAAATGGAATGAGATAGTGCCAACTCCTCAATACAATTGGCCATTTTTTAGTTCGAACGAAATTTATAAGCCTCGCTATTGAGAAAACTATAATATCTGTTTGGGTCTCTATCTCCTCTCCTAATCCCTAGAAAAATAAAAAACTTTTTTTTCCTTTTTTTTATCCCGTTATAATCGTCGGACGTCACAAGAAAAATATGAGAGTAGGGGCATTTGGAAATTTAATAGTCATATTTGTAGGTCACATGACCTGCTAACTCCCTCAAAAAAAACATTTAAATGTGTACCGGGCAAAATAGAAGACGAAATATGCCCTTCTTCCGAACTTTGAGGGAGAGCGTCGCATTTTGATTTCGGTTTGTGCTTGACCGCCCAAGATACGCGAGTAGATACCAATTTCATTTTGAAACGAGGTGCTACCTGATAAATAATACTTTATGCGAACTGCTCACCGAATTGTAAAAAAAATCTAGCGATTTCACAAGAAAACACTTACCAACTGGTTGAAACTTTGCGTGATCCCTCCCACAGCTCTTAATTGCAACCAATCTCAAATCCAATTCTTGACCAGGCCTCATTACGTTGATAAAAGTATTTGAATCTATAGGACCAACATCCGATTCTTTGAACTTTACCTTTTGATTTCCTATGGGGACCCATTTGATATGATGTGCATAAACTAAAGAAAAAAATCAAGAATTTATGGAAGGTTATACACTACATTTAGAGTCCAACACTGTTGCTGGTTTCGAAAAAAGTCTATTGAATTTTCTAGATGATCATTGATCTTATTGCTGGTTAATATTTTATTATCCTTGTATTTTTTTGTTTGTAATGTACCTATATCCATGATTGATATTTTATTAAAAATTAGTTTAGTTTCGTAAGACTATCTGCATGTTCAATGATTTTGTGAATGATTATTTTTGAGAAATAAATTTATCTGTTTCAAATAAACTACTACTGTTACAAATCTCGCAGGTTATCCAATCCATCTTGACACAGAACTAATGACGTATATGCCGGCAATCTCTGTGAAGTATAGTAAGATAAAAAAAAACACCTATTATATGTGTTCACTGTGTTGAAATTTATTCCTAGTAAGTGTTTTTTCTCGTCATAGTCTGCACTACCAGTATGCAACTGGAAAAGCAGCTGAGTTTATGCCAGGATGGATTGGATAAGCTGTATATATACACACCTTTACTATTTTTGTATATATCTTCAGCCCTGGACGAATCTTTTTTGCTGGTTTCTTTATTGTGTGTACATTTTATCTTCAACTCAAATTCGAGCGAGTTACTCTCGGAGTTCTCAGCAGCATCTGAAAATAAACAAGTAGTAGCGGTCAGTGATAGTGTGTTGGTTTGTAGGGTACTGGGCAAAATATAACACTTTCATATAATTATTTTCATGAGCTGTTAGAATATGGAGACAGGACATATTGAACATCATGAAACCTGCTTTCAGTAATTACTTTCGTTGGTGCCAAATTCCAACGCTGATGTGCAATACATATCTGGCTAAAACTTCGGTCACAGTGAGCAGCTGAATTAAAAAAAAACGTGGAACCTATGTAATTGGGTCTCCTCTACTAAAAATCCAAATGAAATTTTTGTCTATTTTCAGAGATACAGGTCCAGTTTGTTGTGAATCTTCACCATTTTTCAAATTTCTGTTGTTTTTTTAACACACAAAATTTGTCCTTTTGATTATAACACCAAAAAAATTCAAACTTCTTCAAAAGTCAACATAAATATGTTCAGTTCTCATCAATAAAAAAGAGGGCGGCAACATTGCAAATAAATCAGTTTTGAATATGATCGAACTATGACATCCTAATGAATCGGTGACGATTTCAAACGATAAGTTTTTTCTGCTTAAAAATGTTGAAAATGAGTAAATAAGGGCGTGTGTGGTATTTTGATAGGGCGTGTGTGGTATTTTGATAGGGCGTGTGTGGTATTTTGATAAAAAAAGACAAATTTTGTGTGTTTTTCAAGGCAGAAATTTCATTTGAAAAATGGTGAAGTTTTACAACAAAATGGACTTGAATCTCCGAAAAATGACGTGACCGCAGAAAATTTCAGTTGGCTTTTTTGTAGAGGAGACCAAATTACGTGAGTTCATTTTTTTTAGTTTAGATAGTGTAACCGAGTTTTAACCATATCTGAAATCGTTACTCACGGGAATTCGAAAAAACTAATGATATTTACGATAAGGCCAAAAGAAATGATCTCCTGCTTATTATTCTGACATGTGTTACTTGCGAAAGCAATAACATAGAGAGAGAGAGAATATTATCGATTTTACTGCAAATTAAAAATCGACCTATCCAAGAATATAATACGTTTGACAGAAGATGAATTAATCCAACCTTCAAGTTGGATATAGCCCTAACACTAATTTCATGTTTCTGAACAGTACGGTCCGGTTAATTCAATCGTTCCGTTTTTACCGACATTCACTGGCAATTATTTCGCGCCAATTTTCGAGACACCTTGCTAGAGACTAAAAATGGTCATGTAGTCCCAATATCCCTTCCCCAAATTGAAATTAGTTGAGTTATTTTGTAAATTCAAATGAACACTATCATCAGAGAACAAATTTATAATTGGTTGTCAGATCACTGCAAAATTATTATTCTCTCAAAATTGTTTATAATCTTGTCAAGGATTATAGTCATGAAATTCTCCAAAGATCCATATTGAGTAAAGTGAATAAATCTGAGAGGATGCTAAAATTCAGGTTGACAAAATAGTTGAGGCTTTCGCGGCCGAGGTTTTCAGTATCACTACTTTTATTCGGGTTTGAAGGCCGTCGTTTCTTGGAATTTCTTCCTGACGTTTCGCTGGCTCGAGTGGCTAGCTTCTTCAGAGGTTCATTCATCTTGGAATTGGAGTCATCGGAGTGAATTCCAAGATGAATGAACCTCTGAAGAAGCTAGCCACTCGAGCCAGCGAAACGTCAGGAAGAAATTCCAAAAAACGACGGCCTTCAAACCCGAATAAAAGTAGTGATACTGAAAATTCAGGTTGTTTCAAAAATTAGTGACTCACTTTTAGTTGAATAAAAACGAAGAAATTACCATGGATAGTATTTGCTCAGTTTTTCTGGGCGAAAGAGTGTTTGCTCTAAATTAAAAAAATGAGTGATAGTAAACAGCTTTTGAGTTTGAGACTAACAATTGAATTTCTCACACAATATTTTTTACCAGAAAGTCATGAGACTCTTGGTCAAGTTTCCATGTACCGAACACAAAGTGAATGGGGCAAAACTTTTGTGGCAAAAATCCGCTTTAATATCCCCCCCGGTCATAGGGGCTCTAGACTGCACTGTGAGAGTTTCCTTTGACAAAGTCCCTAGGACCATCAGCTGGCTAAACAAATGAAGTATATGATTTTTTCATGCGAATAAATTTTCAAGTTTTTTGATATTTGGAGAATTCACTTTGCAGGACGGTCTCATTTTTATCCACGTCGTTTTCAGAAAATGCTCCAAGCACTGGCAAATACTTGGAAAAAATTCTTCACCAATTAGAGCTCGAGCTATCTGATTTTTATGAATTTCTATGGCTATATCATCTAAAAAAAATAATTGATTTCAAAATAATAAAGTTTTGTCACACCGGTCGCCGCTGACAGTTCCTCTGACAGCTTCCATTCCAATATCATCAGAGCCAGAGCAGAAATTACTATCACTGTTAAAACGTACCGAAATTTCTTTCTGTGGTCAGTAATACCAGCAATATAGGAACATGAAATAAATGAACTACTTACCATCTGACATATAATCAAATAATCGAGGATCAGCTCTCAGGTTTATCAATCCTAACTGTTGTGCCAATACTTCATCTGGTATAATGGATGTATTGTTGCTGATATATACTTTTTCGATTGCCATAGATGGAACATCGCTCAGTATGAGCCTCCGAAAGGCATTGGCAAGGAATGGGTGGATTCCAATCAAATCGAATTCCATTTCGTAGTTTTCATTACGAATTATAACAATGTTGAACCTTTTTTTGAAGTTTTTGATAGTGAAATGTTCATTCAGAACTGTAGGATTTTTGGCTCGATTCTGTAACAGATAATATCAATATCATCACGGTGGTGTGTACAATGTCACGATTCTCATTGTACGTCTATAGATAAGGAACAATTCCAAAATGTTTAAATAAACTCTTCACATTTCAATATAAATGTTTTCAAGAACATTTTGAATGAATACGCTCGAGCACATTGTTCTGTGGCATCATGGTGAAAATGATAAATATTTCTCGAGACTGAGTAATTTAGAAAAGTAATAAGGTAAATGACTGCAATCATATAAAAGTTGTGATAATGAATGTATTTATCTTGAAAACATTCAGTGCTATTTTTTAAAATTGGCAATGAGATTGATGCCTTTTCTCGTAGTGACAAGTTCCTAACTCAATCACGATAATTAGAACAAAAGCTTCCAGCCGTCTTATGAAATCACATATCACGGTATCTCTCAAATATTCACAGAACGACTTGTTACGATATTTCTTTGGTTTGAAAGATCGGGATGCAAAGCTCACATTCTTCACAAAACCTAAACCTCAAATATCTCAATTATTATGATGATTGTGAACACACAAATAGTCTTTGTTTAGTATTTGGAGTAAATCATCTTTCGAACAATCTGTTCAGGCCAGTCTCAAATTACCTACACAGTAGGTTTCGGCTGGCACCCGTCAGAAAACAACTACTCCACTGGCTAATACCACGAAGGGCATTGAATTATATCCGACCATGTGCCAGTGCAGTGCAGCCGAAACCCACTGTGTAGGTAATTTGAGACTGGCCTGAACAGATTGTTCGAAAGATGATTTGATTCAACGCCAGTCTTCAAGTATGCCCAGTGACTATGTCAAGTATTTGGAGTAGTTACGTTATATGTACCTTTCGCTATATCTTGAAGTGAAGACTCATTCTCTGCCTTTCTACAAATACCCACCACTCCAACAATCATTGCATCCTAAAAATATTCAATTTTCAAAATATTACAGATAAACCCTTGCCATTAGTGTCTTTACCTTATTACTTGATCGGGTATCGTTTAGAACGCTTTCAAAAATTTGGTAAAGGTTTGTTTGAGTTACATCACATAGTTTTGAAAAAAGTTGTAGGTATTTCCAACCATAAAAACTGCTCATATTAGCGTCGACAAGCTTCGTTAATTTTCCATTTTGAAATGGACAAGTTTCTCTGATTTCAGAGTTTCCATAAGAGTTTACCATACATTTCTAGACTCTTCAGATGTAATATGAAATTTAGGTGGAGCGTTTTCTGTTGTCTTTTCCGCTTCTTTCAGTAAACCGTATTTGTCTTTCAGCAAATATTCACTTCCGGTTTACAACCTTGTGAAAATACTTTTTGAAAATTTTTGAAGGGTCTTTACCATTAGAAAACGCGATATAGCTACGCTTGTCCTGCAGAAATCACAGACGTTACACAAAACTATTTTTATTGCACAAATAACTATTCATAGATAGACAGACTTTATTGTCTAAATTGCAAACATTTTGTCAACTAAGTCTTTACAATACTTACCAATGCAAATGGAATGATGTGAAGTCAAAATAGAATCTTTGTAAAAACTTGTATTTTTGGTATTTGGAAAGGTGAAAACCGTGAAAATATAACAAAAATAATCAAAAATACATTTAGGCAACAGTGAATTTTTTCTCTTTTCAATTCTAGTATGATGGAATTACGTGATAATGGGTTTGCACCTAGTTTTGTTAAAGTTATTGGCATTTTGATAATTAGTACACTAATCAGCAGTGAGATTTGGGATCAAGGTTTGATTCTAATGATTGAGAATGGTTATAATTAGAAAAAAGTAGTAACTGAAGAAAGTGAATCGATTTGTAAATGACACCTAATAAATAAAAACGTGTACTTTTTTTGAGCAAAAAAACGGTGAATGATGCCCTCTTCTTTTGAAGAGGAATGACTGGAACGAGGGAAGAGCGCCAGGTTCATATTCAGTGGCTTAAAACAAGTAAAATAAACCAAAACTAGGTGCTGTATGATTAATGAATATTCACCAACAAAAAAAGGGTTGGTTCTAATACAAACAGTATTTTGATAAAGGTGTAGAGTATGGGTCCTCACGGATTTTGTTACGTTTTGGGGTTATGAAAAAACTTTGAAAAGCCCAAATTCATCTGAATTTATGGCATAGTACTGTTATTTTATGAAATATAAAATCTGTGAGTGGTATTCTGAGAAACTAGTAATCAAATATGGAGTTATAGTTTTTTCAATAATTTACATTTCACTTCTGAAAATTTATAAATTCTATCAGGAAACAAGGAAAAATAAAAATTGTCAGCTGTCAAATTCAAATTGCTGCTGAATTAAAATGCAATCTTTCCAAACTGCATATATTAATCTCAATTTTCAAATTATAAAAAACATTTTCTGAAAGCTCTTTTAGTTGAGGGCGCAGACATATGATCCACCCTGAAAAGTTGGGCTGCCTCAATTGAAAAAAAAAATTTTTGAATGGAACAATAGGTACTTGTTTTTTTGAAGTTTCGGAAACCAAGTGCAATTTATATATTAATACAGGTAATAGAGGATTTTGTTTTGCAAAATTAGGCAGGAGTTATTTTATCGCATCGATAGTTGCAGTCTGACATACTTAACCTAAAAACACAAAATACTTACAAAAATGGCGAACGGAAGTGCCGCCATTTTGTGAAAAACCGTTTGGGCCTGTATCTCCGTAACCGTGCACTTTAGGCCCACAATTATCTGGATCTTTCTTATAGATAATTAAATTTCCTATCTTTTTTATTCAATAATTTTTCTCGTAGCACTTACCGTTCTCGACTTATATTATTATTACTTTTTGTTTATTCACTTTTTTACCGATATCTCTTTAAATAATTGTTTAAACAATAAATTGTTTGTGATAAAACTTTTGAATCGATGAATTTTCTACAACTTTTATTTAAAACTTTTTTCTCCAAAGTTGATATTTTTGAAGTTACAACGCGTTCAATGTTGTACTACCGAGTACAAGGTTATTAAGAACGAAGTACGCATAGCGTAATGATGCGAATCCGATACATAATAAAAAAAATATGAATTTTAGAATTTTTTTGATTCAATAAATGATTGATAATTCATGTTCTTACCTGCAAGAAATAGCGAATACCCATTAAAATTTTTTCTTTGTATTTTCTTTTATACAATTAAATATTACTATAATTAATTCAAAAACTACCGCCATAATTAAACACGCAAATAAAAAAATGGAATATTCATTGAAGAATATATGTGAAATTTATTTTTACAAATGTACACCAAAATGAATCATATGTCTTCTCTGACTCTTTGGCGTTTCGAGGGTGGTGAAGTTTCGATGTTGGTTACATTCCTCTTCCTCTTCTTTATCTTCGTCAGTGGCATATAAAGATGCTTACGCCTCTATTAATTTGTCGTTAGAATCATCACCAATGTCTTCATTTTTCTTTTGGACCGATATTACACCTTCGCTTAACGGCTCATTACAAATAAAACAGTTCTCCATTTAGATTAACTTTCACAATTTCTTCACAAAAATTAATTATAAGACTTACAAATCTGTCACACGTAAATATCGCTGTTAGATCTACCGTAGCACAGACTAATATAAGCATACTGAGCATAAAAATGCTCACTATGGTCGTACCACTACCCCTCCTTCGGTTGAAAATGTAGTTTTTGGAAGGATCGGACTATATATATATATATATATATATATATATATATATATATATATATATATATATATATATATATATATATTATATATATATATATATGTATATATATATATATATATATATATATATATATATATCTATATCTATATATATATATATATATATATATATATATATATATATATATATATATATATATATATATATATATATATATATATATATATATATATATATATATATATATAACCGCTACAAACTGGCGTTGATCTCCCAGATACAAGACGATTGAAATTAACGCGTTGTAACTTCGAAAATATTAACTTTAGAAAAAAAAATTTGAATAAAAGTTGTAGAAAATTTATCGATTTGAAAGTTTTATTATAAACCATTTATTGTTTAAAAAATCATTTAAAGAGATATCGGTAAAAAAGTGAATAAACAAAAAGTAATAATAATATAAGTCGTGAACGGTAAGTGCTACGAAAAAAATTATAGAATGAAAAAGATAGGAAATTTAATTATCTATAAGAAAGGTCCTCATAATTGTGGGCCTAAAGTGCACGGTTACGGAGATACAAGCCCAAACGGTTTTTCACAAAATGGCGGCACTTCCGTTCGCCATTTTTGTAAGTATTTTGTGTTTTTAGGTTGAGTACGTTAGACTGCAACTATCTATGAAATAAAATAACTCCTGCCTAATTATGCATTATGGGCACGAGTAGCTCGCTCCCTATTACCTGTACTATATGAACTCATGGAGATGCAACTATCCTCAGACAGCATGATAGAAGAAGATTCCTTCAGTATCAGTTTTCTACCATTGCTCTCCTTTGCCATCATTTTATTGTAATTCCATTCTACTGTGTTATCTTCATGGTCATTAAGAATGTGTTTTGATAGTTTAGAACTGCTTGTATTTTATATGATAGGCAAATTTGAGTTATCAATAATAATTGATCTTGTTCCATTCAAAAAAAATTGTTTTTTAATCATCAGACTTACAACTTATCGGGGTAGATCAGATGTCAAACTTTCTACACTTGTATAGATTTTACTTACATTAATTATTGTTTTTTCTCAAATTGTGTTAGGTTAAAGACCCAAAAATCTACAAAAAAACAAATTTATTAATTGACAACTTGTTTAGGACTTGCAATTTGGCGAATAATTTTTTTTCTTTATAAGCTTACTACCATTTATACCGGTTCTACTTTAGGGTTACACTTAGTGAAGTATCACCTAGAATCAAAAGAAATACAATGATTTGAGTCGTACTTAGGTTCAAGATTTTCCTTAGTTGTAGTAGTGCAAAGAACCATTAGGCATTGAACAAATAATGTCAATCTATTTATTTCTCATAGGGATTTTGGCAACTTTCAGAAAGAACATATAAATTATAGGGACATTGTAGCTCAATTTCTGAATACCAATCATCTAGAATATTGTGTACAGATTCATGATTTCATAAAATCCCATATCTACATACCATAAATTCAGCTGATATTGTTGCTTTCAACATAGGTTTTTTCTTAATGCCAAAATTTAATTTGTTAACAAAATAGTTTTTCATCGTTTCAGATTAAAATTTTTGACAATAGGTATATTCATTTTATGTATGGTGTTTTTCAACTTTCCTGAAAATTCCATTCAGTGAGAACCCCATATCCTACAACTTTTTCATCATACCTGAGTAACTTTAAACTCCTCCAATGTTAATCGTGGCCTGTCTTCATTTATTGAAGCCATATCTGCTTACAAACTTCAGTATTAGTTTTCGTTTTACCAAAAATGTTTTCTAAAATGCAAACGCTCCCCTTTTCTCCTAAGTTTACAGCTAAGGTTCTGGGTTCCGGTTCTACGTTCTACCCCTACCCCCTACTAACTAAAGTTGATGTTGGTTTTGAGGTTAAGGTTTATCTTCTTCTTTTCAATTTATTGGCCCTGATACTTGGTGGTGCAATAGGCCAGCTCGATAAGGGGGTTAAAACGTTTCCTGGTTCTCGCTTCGGAGTGCGAAGCATTCCAACGAATAATGATGAGGAACTTCGGTCTAAGTTGCCAATCTGAAATATTCCTGAAAATGACTGACATTTTACTAAGGTGAAATGTCATATTCTGCTCAGTGGCTTTAACCACTGTAAACTGTTAGACGGAGTCAATGGCCGCGTCTAACAGTTTAAGCTGCTGCACAAAATTTGGCAGTTTTCCATGGCGAAATGTTGAATTTCATGAAGCGACTTTAACCGCTGTATTCTGATAGACGCAGCCAATGGCTGCGTCTAACAGCTCACAGCGCTTAAAGCACCTGCACAAAATTTGAAGTTTTTTCATAATGGATGTTCAAATTTTGTGAAGCAGCTTTGAGAGCTGCAAGCTGTTAGAAGCAGCCAATAGCTGCGTCTAACAACTTACAGCGCTTAAGTGATGTTGAGGACGAAGCGGAGAAACTAACAATATCGTATTATCGTAACCTATAAATATTCTTCCGAATCACTTTTATACATTTACGTCAATGCTTTTATATTATATTTTCTAATCTATAACGGATTTTTACAAACCGTTTCCAGCAGACAGTAACTAATGCTGCTCAAGTTCTATGTACAGTAGAAAAATTCGTTCATATTCACAGCAATTGGAGGAGAGGTATACTATTCTTCATGGAAATTTGAAAACTCTGGAGCAAACATGTGAGATAAACGATGATAATTTAGAATTAATCAACACAACATGAATCGTCCAACCTTCAATCTAATCTGTTCGATAGTCTCAAAGCGAATGGTCTCTACGGCGAGACCCTATGTTGTCCCAGAAGAATATGTTATCAGTAATATCGAAAATAAAGTTCACAAACCAAGAAAACACCCCGGAATCATACAACCAAGAACAGTACTCACTCCAGAATATTTTATCAAAGCAGTCATTCATGCAACTGAAGATTATCCAGTTAAAGCCCTTGTGGAAGGTGGTGAAAAACTTGGCAGGCACTTGAAAGGACGTGTGCCTCCAATGGAGAAAGAAGAAATGAAAGAAAGAGTGCAAAGCATACAAGAAAAGGTTCTGTCCCGTTATGACAATGTGACTATAAACAATGAAGAGGATGCTCGTAGGTTTAAACAAACGATTCAAGACAAGGTAAAAGCAGTTTTGAGCGAGAAAATTTACAACTGGAAACCAATCAAGTATGATGTATACAACTCCTTGCTCTATTTGTTGAACAGGTCAGCTCCCGAGTATGCGGTTTTAGTGAAGATACTGGGAGAAATTGTAATGAGAGATCCAGATTTCAAGCCTAGAAGTTTATTTGATTTTGGATCTGGTGTTGGAACAGCAACTTGGGCAGCTAATACATACTGGAAACAAAATATTTTTGAATACTTCAATATTGATATTTCGAGGGACATGAACGATTTAGCCCAAACCCTGTTACAAGGTGGTAAATTTACTGGGAAACTCAACACGAGAGGAGTTTTTTATAGACAGTTTTTTCCTGCTACAAAAATAACGTATGATTTGGTGTTTTCAGCTTATTCTATGCTTGAATTACCATCTCTACAGTCTAGATTAGAAACTGCATTGAATCTTTGGAATAAGACTGAAAAATATCTCATTATTGTTGAACAAGGAACTAATGCAGGGTTCAAAGTTGTGAATGAAATCAGAGATTTTATTCTTCGAATTGACAAGGAACCAAATGTAGGTTCAGTTTTCAGCCCTTGTCCTCATGATGTTACGTGTCCCCGGTTTTTACTAGATGATGGAACACCTTGCAATTTTGAAGTGACATATTTCACTCTCCCAGTGGGAGCTGCTTCAGAACCCAAAAAAGAGCTATATTCTTATGTTGTTTTGAAGAAAGGAAGGACTGAAGAAACAGAGAGGTGGCCGAGATTGGTCAGACCAACACTTGTGAGGTCAAAACATTCAATTTGCAGGATGTGTTCTGCCAGGGGAAAGCTGGAAGAAGTAATATTCACAGCCTCGAAGCATGGAAAAACAATGTATCATTGTGCAAGAGCTTCGAAATGGGGTGACCTTTTACCTGTGAGACTTGAAGATGTGAATGAAGAAGTAGATTGTGATACAAAAGATGAATGATGATGAAAAGAATCATTTTATTAACATCTCAAATGACTTACTGATTGTTGACTGTATCAAAGATGTTCCTGATGAAGGTGAATTGTTGTCAGTACCTCCAAATTAGAGATGGAAGATTTATTTGAGAATCTTGAGTTCTAGTTCTTTGCCAATTTAGGACCTTGAAAAACAATGACTGAACAAATTTCATTGCAATTTAATATCAGCTGATTAAAATCATCTTCATTTCCAGATATTTTTTCATTCAATTGTTTCCTGATCTTTTCTACAAGGTTGAAAATTTACTCTCTCAATGGTCTCAACTTCAGTTTAGTAACCAGTATATATTAATAGGATGTTACCATAAAAAAGTGGTGGTATTATTCTATAGGTGACACTGTGCAATACAAGAAAATTCAATAAAAAACTTTCAACAATTTATAATTTCATTGATTCATTTTTGTTTCTACAAAAAATGTTGATGATATTGGGCAACAAGGTTATTTTAACAGGTTTCACTTCATACTCTTCATTATCAATGGAAAACCAAATATCCTTTTCGTGCACCTCTGGATTTATGTTGATTGTTCTTGCTTCGATAACCTCACTAACGTCTTTCTTTTCACCCTTTTCCAGTTTAAAACCATTTTTCAAGAAGTCTAGGTATTGCACTTTATCTGGTCCTATTTCCATTACCAATCTTGGAATCTCATCAGACTTTGATGAATTTGGGACAACATTAAGTGTTGATAATGCTAGATCAGCTGTTGAAATCCTCTTCTCGTGAGATTTTTCACATTCAGGATTATGTATGGATAGGTATTTTGCTTGAGGATTATCTTCTTTGATGAATCTAAAATGAGAGGGATTCCAAATTTTTAACAAAATGTGTGAAATGAAAAGAATTCCGGAATACATTTAATGAGCTCTCACATGGCACTGAAATAATATTGTTACGTACTAGCGCCGGCCCTGACGAGATCGTAAACGCAGATGAGGGATCGCGTCGTAGCGAACGTCATTTTCCAGGAAACCGCAAATCGCGTGTGGAGAATTCGCGAAGATTCTTCATAGGCGTACGCAGGTATATATACGGGACAGACTTCGTCGCGGGCAGAGTTAGTTAAGTGTCGTGATCTAATATCATACTGTATGAGATAGTTACTGTTGCTTGTTGACAGACAGTCGTTGTCAGATTCAGATAGTATCAAATTGTAATTTACGTCGTGGAATAAAGTATCGTTTTTTCTAAAAGTAGAAGTGTTTCACGTTTATTAAACACAGATAAAACAGTTGGCGACGAGGAAGAAAAAGTTCAATTCAAATTAACGATATGGATGCAGACCAATTCCAATTGTTGTTAGCGACGTTTCAAAAATCGCAAGAAGTTATGTGGTCTCAAATCGCAGCACGGTTGCAGCCCGAATCAAAATCTCCTTCGAATTTTGCCAGTGTTTTACCCTTCGAAAATTTCGACACACGGAAAGAAAAGTTTGCTTGCTATCTAGAACGATTCGAAAATTATTATACAATGAAAGGTGTTACAGATCCAGAACAAATTGCACAATTATTATGTGTTAGTATTGGTTCAACTCATTATAATAGTTTGGCGGCATTCTTGGGACCTGAAAAGCCCGTGAAAAATCTCAAATTAGATGAACTCACCCAGGCATTGAAAAAAATGTTGATTCCAAAAAAGAGTGTTGTTGTTGCTCAACATTATTTCTTGAACGTTTTTCAAAAGGATCAACAGACCATAGCCGAATTCGTTGCTGCTCTTCAACGTGATTTAGCTGAATGCGAATTTTCTATTACTTGCTCATGTAAGAAAGACGTTTCTATAGCTGATGTGTTTCTAAGAGCGCAGTTCATTCGTGGTTTGCGTGACGATTGGCTTCGAGAACATATTTTACAGTCTGATGTTACAACTTTCGATGAAATTCTTGCCAAAGCTATTGCTCTAGAAGCATCAAAAATAGAAAGTAAGGAATTTTCACACCCAACCGGCTCCAGAAATATCAATTACAACGCTAAAGACATCAATAAAATTGAAAGTTCATCAAGTCGGTATTCCAATAGAACCAGAAATAGTTCCACTTTGAAACGAGGTCACAGATCATCTAGTAGATATAGATATCCACATATAGATTATGTAGCATTGGGTATAGAACACTTATGTATCAGATGTGGCCGAGGAAATCATAAAATCCAGGATTGTCGGATAGAAAAATCGAAAATAAAATGTGGATCATGTGGAAAGGAGGGGCATGTGTCGAAAGTATGTATTTCAACTTTGATCAAAATGTCGAAAAATAAAACAAGTAACACAAATTCCCTGAGAACTTGTATGTCAATGAATCCAAATTACCCCTCCTATGGTCTCAATAAAATATTAACCGTTGTTGATTTATTCGAAATGGTCGATAGTGACAAATATATAATAACCGTTCAACTCAATGGAAAAAGCCAGCAGTTCGAGGTCGATTCTGGTGCAAAATATTCCCTTCTCTCTGAGGATGATTTTATCAAGCTCGACCTGAAACCTGAATATTCCAATCGAAGTATCAAATATTGCTTTCAAGTCCTACTCAGGTAACATCATTCAACCGAAAGGCAAAATTTATGTCAATGTTTCTTATGAAGGAAAATGCATTATTGGAGATTTGCATATCGTGCCATCTGGCCATGAAGCTTTGCTAGGGCGTCAATGGATAAGAGGTTTAGGCATAGAACTGCAACAACTCGACTCAGAAAAAAATATGTCACCTGTAGTTCCTCAAATTCAATCAATCAGATCTGATGAAGATATTTTCAAAGAATTTGCTACCATTTTTGAAGAAAAAGTTGGCTGTGTTCAGGGATTTCAAGTCACATTACAACTCCGATCGGGAACTAAGCCAATTTTCACAAGAGAACGCAGTGTCCCATATGCTCTCATTGAACTTGTCGATAAAGAACTAGATTCACTTATAGAAAATGGAATAATTTCTCCAGTTGTATCAACAGATTGGGGTTCTCCTTTGGTCGTTATTCGAAAACCGAATGGTGGAGTACGCCTTTGTGTCGACTACAAATGCGGTGTCAACGAAAGATTAGTCCAGGTGAACCATCCTATTCGACGCATCGACGATATCCTGAATAGTCTGAGAAATTCGAAGTATTTCTGCAAATTGGACCTCTATAAAGCTTATTTGCACCTGAAGGTTGATGATGAAAGTAGCATGATTCAGACAATCTCAACTCATAGAGGCACATATCGCATGCATCGCCTTAGTTTCGGGATTAAGACAGCTCCATCTGAATTCAATAGAATTTTATCTCAAATCTTAAAAGGGCTTCCCAAAACAGAATCTTTTTTCGATGACATTATTGTCCATGGTTCAACATTGGGAGAATGCATCCAAAATCTTCAATTATGTCTTCAACGTCTTTCTCAGTACGATTTGCATCTCAATAAAAATAAATGTTCATTTTTCGAACCAAAGATTGAATATTTAGGACATGTGGTGGAATTCAATAAAATAAGTAAGTCCCCATCGAAAGTTTCAGCCATTCAAAACATGCCAAGTCCTTCGAATGTTGATGATATCAAACGTTTTCTTGGTTTAGTTACTTATTACTCCAGATTCATACCAAATTTCTCTACAACGTCCTATCCACTTCGTTTCTTGCTAATGAAAGGGAAACCTTGGATATGGACTTCCAGTTGCGAAACAGCATTCATTAAACTGAAAAACGAACTATGTAGTGAACGTGTTCTCATACCGTTCAATCCGGATTTGCCACTCATTTTGACAACGGATGCCAGTCCAACAGGTGTTGCCGCAGTCTTGAGCCACACCACTGAAGGCACAGAGCGACCAATTGCTTTCGCTTCGCTTCACGTTCTCTAACTACTGCAGAACAAAATTACAGCCAGCTCGACCGTGAGGCTCTTGCTATCATTTTTGGTCTTATTCACTTCTATAATTACCTCATCGGTAAGCAGTTCGAACTCATCACTGATAATGAGCCGTTGTCCAGAATATTCCACCATAATAAAGCATTGCCTCAAATGACATCAGCTCGTTTGCTACGTTATGCATCTTTTCTATCAGGTTTCAATTACTCTGTGAGATGTAAAAGAGGAAAAGAAAACCAAAACGTTGACTGTTTATCCAGAGCCCCAGTTCAGCAGTCTATAATTTCATCTGACGAACTGATTGGTGAAGAAGTGAACCAGTTATATGCTGAAACAATTTTCCAGATCTCCGGCTATGAAATCACATCCATAACAATCAAGGAAGAAACATCAAAAGATCCAGAGCTCAGTGAAATTGTAAGAGAACTTCAATCAAATTCAATAGATTCCGAATATACATTGATAGACGGAATCGTTTTCCGACAAGATCGAATTTTTGTACCAAGCTGTTTGCGTTCGAAAATTTTGGAAGAGCTTCACCACACTCATCTTGGAATCACAAAGATGAAGCAACTTGCTCGCCGTTATGTATACTGGCCAAATATTGATCGGGATATTGAGAAGTTGGTGAGAGAATGTGAAAACTGTGCCTCAGTTCGAGCTGATCCTCCAAAAGTTCAGGTACATCCCTGGGAATTGCCTCAAGAAAACTGGGAAAGAATTCACATCGATTATGCCGGCCATTCGAGAATCGATTCTTTCTGGTAGTAATGGATGCAAAGTCCAAGTGGGCAGAAATCAAAACGATCAAGAACGCGCCTTCAACTTCTTCTACAATATCACTATTGGAAAATATATTCGTGTCGCGTGGATACCCTCAAGTCATTGTGTCGGACAATGCTTCGATTTTCCAAAGCGAAGAATTTCATGGATATTGCAGAGCAAATGGAATTTTTCAAAAATTCATTGCATCTGGTCATCCAGCCACTAATGGTCTAGCAGAGCGCAATGTTCAAACTCTCAAAAATAGACTGAAAGCTGCGACAGACGAAAACTTATCAATCGAAAACAAGGTACAAAACATTTTATTTCGTTATAGAGCGACGCCACTCGCTTGCGAAAAATCACCAGCTGAATTGTACCTTCATCGAAATTTTCGAATTCGATTGAATGCAATTTTTCCATACAAACCACAACAATCACAATTTCCTACGAAATCCTGTCCTTCTTTTCAAGTGGGGGAGAGAGTCCAGATTCGATTATTCATTAACAATCGTCGTATTTGGCGGTTCGGAGAAGTTAAGAAAAAGTTAGGTTCACGTCATTATATAGTTGTATTGGATTCCGGAAGATCGTTGAAACGACACATCAATCAACTTCGACCAACTATGATAAGAAAGCAAGAAAAACATGTTACTTTTGGTCCATGCCAATCCTTCGATGTTCCTCAAGGTCCTCCCACCGCTGAAATCGAGTCACAACTTTTGAATAATCAGGCCCCTGAATCTATACCAGAAGCAGTTTCAGAACGTCCACGTAGGGAGCGCAAATTACCAAGGCGTTTTGAAGGTTTCCATATGGGATCAAGCAGATGAAAATAGTCGATTGTGTTTCATTGACATTCCTTTATGAGAGTCCACAAATAAGTGGGAGAGAAACTGTCGTGATCTAATATCATACTGTATGAGATAGTTACTGTTGCTTGTTGACAGACAGTCGTTGTCAGATTCAGATAGTATCAAATTGTAATTTACATCGTGGAATAAAGTATCGTTTTTTCTAATAGTAGAAGTGTTTCACGTTTATTAAACACAGATAAAACATTAAGTGGCAAGTTTTTATTCAGAGCTAAGTGGAGCGAGTTTAGTCGAGCTGATTTAAGCGGTTGTATATATTGTATTGTGATAGAGAGTTATAATAAAAGAAGTTTAGTGTTGTTTGGTGTTTTAATCGACGAACCCTAGGAGTATCCTAACAGTGGTGTCAGAAGTTGGATTTTGCAAGGATTATGGTAACAATATGAAAGTGCATAAGGATGGAGTAATAATGAGATCTGATGAATAGAAATTCAAAAGGTTCATACTCACTTGGAAAACCAACCATTGTTGTGTGATTTCTGTGGTTGTTTATGACAGTTAGAGCATCCTTCACAAGGGCTACTGTAACTTATGACAGCTTCACAATTCCATGATAATTTACTCTTGAACCTGAAATTTTTTTTTTGACAGCTAAGGACATTGTTGGAACACATTGCAGACTTCCAAACAGTGTATGAGTGTAATGAATTTTGATCAATTTCATGATATAACTATTCCAAGTAGTGTAGAGCATACTGAGCACAATTAGTTTTTATTAAATTTTCACAATATGCTGCACATGAATGAACTGTAAAATCTGTTGGGTAATAACCACTGTCATTTTTATTATCAATACATACTCCCAAGTTCTTGTCACCTTGTATTATTCAGAACAGTATGATTTCATGAAATTATCGTTAAACTCGAAGTCTGAGTTTTACATGAAGAATCAGACAGTGTAATTTTTTTGCAGATTACGATTTGTTTAAGCATCAAGCGTGTTCCCTTTCAAAAGCAGACTAAAATATTGGTCCAAAAATCTGCCAATTCTGCCTGATCTAATAAAAATGAAGATATTTATCACAAGCAAAACTCCAGAAATAAAAATGTTTAGCTATTCATTTGTAGACATACCCATTAAAAATGTAAGTAGCATAACTCCTGAAGGGTCCAAAATACCAATAACTGTCTTTTTTGGCTTCTGCATCTCTGTAAGCACCCCACTTCAGAGAGCCCACAGCATAAACTGGTTTGTTAGAAGTAGTTGCCTCATTCATGACCTCGATTCTCATAACATCAGCAGGTTTTATCGACTCCTCAATTACTGCCATGGTAGCTTCAGCTAAAGCTTTGACTTTCTCATATTTATCACCTCCAGAGAAATTGACTTTTGCCACTGTATTGGTCTTTCCAAGTGGTAGAATACCTTAAATATTCAACATTACTTGAATTCGAAAACAAGTCTACAAATTTTTTTGCATGATAACACCTACCTAATGGAATATTACTAACATTTTCATTATTTTTCCTCAGTAGTCCTGTTACGACTTCTGATAACGTGCCATCTCCCCCTGCAATTACAATGGCATCTGTTCCAACAATTTCTTCAATTAATTTTTTGGCATGCCCTTCAGATTCAGTTTTTTTAACATCGACAGAAATGCCTGCTAGGTGCAAGAGTGGTGCACAATATTTTTCAAACTCTTCAGATGCCTTGCGCTTGTTGGCATTGGGATTTAATATTACAGTTATATGACGAGGATCTATATTCAAAGGAATGGATTGCTTTCCATATTTTGCAGCCTGCTGGCAATAATATCTCATCAACTCTTGGGTCCTACAAAATTCTTATGGTACACTTAGCACAAGAGTGGATTAATTTATACTGATGAAAGTAAGGCATAAGATATTTCAAACAATTCCATATACAACATATTTCTCAGTGGACTCACTCTAGATAGTTTCTTGTATATATAACACCATAAGTAATTAGAGCAGTGGCAAATGCTGATTTCTTCCAATGATTTCTTATTGTTTTAGCAGTTCTGACAATTAATAGCATGATTTTTAAAGCGTGTCAAAATTTATAAAAAATTTAAAAAAACTCAAATTGAAATTGACTGAGGATTTGTTTTGATTGACTTGGCCCTTGGCCTGCCTACCCTAGTGCCTACCGAAATTACATGACTGCGAGGCTGCGTCTAACAGCTTGTAGCGGTTAAAGCTGCTGAACAAAATACATTTCACCATGGAAAGTTTTGTACAGCGGCTTTTAGCGCTGTAATCTGTTAGACGCAGCCGAGAAGCTGCATCAGAAATCAAAGGATATAAGGGGCAGCACATTTCAGATTTTATGTTTTGTGGATGCCAAAAATTGAAATAATCTCATTTTGGGGATTTTTCGTAGTAATCAATTATCTATTGACTCTCGTGAGTTGTGAATCCTTAACACACTGGTCTACGGTTAGAAAATAGATTTAACGAAATGTCACCTGTGAAGCTCATCGGAAAGATATTATTAAAATACGCCTTGTCCCTGGATATCACTAGTAGTAGGTGATCTAATATTGTAGTATTTTCTAATAATAAGCAGAGACTCTCTGCTGGTACCTTCGTTATAAGTGAAGTGGAAAAGAACCTGTCTAGGGGATTTCATTTGTGTTTGACTTTTATATACTTCTCAGCTGGAAAGTGATATTTACGAACAAGACGCCTAACATATAATTGACTTTCATAAATAATCAGTGGTTAAAAACTAAAAAACGATATTTCAAGTACCTAAATAAACGTCATGTGGTATTGGCCTCGTCTAAAAGCTTACAGCGCTTAAAGCCGCTTCACAAAATTTGACATTTCACCATGGAAAACTGTCTAATTTTGTACAGCGGCTTTGGCCGAAATCCGATCGGTCGTCGTACGATCGGATTTCGGATCTGTCTGAATCCAGCCTTTAAGTTGTTAAACCATTGGTTGCGTAATATTTAGGTATAACAGTATAAGGGCTCATTCCAACGGTTTTCTTCAACGAGAAATTGGCAGCGTCTAACAGCTTACAGCGCTTAAAGCCGCTTCACAAAATTAGACAGTTTTCCTTGGTGGAATGTCGTGAATTTCTCGTGAAAAAAATGCCAAGTTCGGATACTGGATGATATGCAGTTCCTTTGGTTTTTGGCGCCAAATTTAAAACAAGACCATTCTCGATTATATAATATGTGTATTCACATTGTCAGCTTATAATTTCACATATATATCTACAAATCGATTCTCACTACTCTCACGACTAACTTCTAAAATGCTTGATAAATGAATATTGAAATTAGTTAGTCATAAATTACTTTTTCAGTGTTTTCTCCACCAGTTTCAATATTTTTACAACTTCAACAGTCGAAGACAGAAGCTTATCGGCGAATGTTTCTATATTCACGGAGGATGCAATCCTAAAAGTTCTAGCTACACCCTTCAGTTCCTTCATGGCATCTTCATCTGTAGTATCATCACCAGCAAAAATGACTTTCACATCATTTTTCCAATTTGCCCCAAATTTTTTCTCTAGAAGTAAAAGAGCCACTTTTCCCTTATTCCAATCTACCTTTGGCCTTGCTTCAAGTGCACAATGAGACTTTCCAACTTTGAAGTTTGCATCTTCTATAATTTGATAAGCTGCTTGTTCCAGTTCTTTTCTTAGGTGCTCAGGTGTTGCCCGAAAATGGTATGTCAAAGTACTTCCTTTGTTTTCTATCCAAGCACCGTCTCTCACTACCTTTTCCTCCAGTTTTTTAATCAAGAGTTCAGCTTCAGCATCAAAATTGTCTGGCAATTTGTGGCTATAAACAGAGCCATCAGGATATAAAACTTCCATTCCATGATTCCCAGCATAGGTTACGTTATCAAGTCCAACCATTTCCTTGACATTCGATACTGATCGTCCTGATATCACAGCAAGAAAAACTTCTGGTCTTTGTGAAAGCCTTTGCAATACACATTTAGTTTCTGGTGGAATCTTAGCCAAGTCTGGATGCGCAACTATGGGAGTAAGAGTGCCATCGTAGTCCAGCAATAGTGCTATTTTTGACGAATCGTTTAGGTAGTCCGTTAAATATTCTTCGTAGTCATCGAATTGTTTTGACATTCTGTTTTCTGTTCGAATATATGTACTAATACTCACCATAAACGCACAAAAAAGAATAATTTGAGAAAGATTGCTTGCCTGCCGACCATCAGTAATTATCTCAATATAAGCATAATAAGTTCACTGATAACTGATAAGGTCGTAGAGACGAGTTTTGGTATAATATCATTAGGAAACTTGTTTCTTTCAAATGTCCTATCTACTGTACTGTACCTTGTACATACACAAAAACAAGTAGTAAATGTGAGGTTACAGGGTTTTTGTTTTTACAATTTTACAGGTTATGTAATATTTCAATGAAGTCATGACAAAACTCTGTTCCGGCAAAAAGAAAGTTGAAAATTAGTTATATTCTTTCCTAACATATCAGGAAATATGAGAGATACCGCCCCACCTTGCTACTGAGAAAGATGGCTTCAAATACACTCGGACAGCTTCGGTGCCTCAGTTACAATTCATTCAGGACTTGGTATGCCAATCTAGTCAAACCGAAGCCGAAAACTGCGCCTTATAACCATGTAGTTCAAATTGGCGACCCATCTTTGAGAACGGCATCCAAATTAGTCCCTCTTGATTCAATAAAGTCCAATGAGATACAGTTCCTTATAAAACGACTGAAGCAAGCTTTCGAAAAGTACAATTGCGTTGGACTTTCTGCTCCACAAATAGGAACGCCTGTCCAGATATTCATTGCGGAGTTCAATGAAAAACATGGAAAACTGTACAGTGAGAAGGAATTTCAAAATAAGGAAATGACAATTCAACCCCAGCGAGTAAGTCCATTTGCAAACTCGTTGTAGCAATATGTTGAAATTGATGAAGCTAGAAGTGAAGAGAAAATCTTTCAATTCGGTGTACCGCAGGAAACCGTTTTAGGGCCACTTCTATTTAATATTTATCTCAACGACCTTTTTAATATTGACACTGTAGGTGAAATTCATAGTTTCGCAGATGATACTGTCATATTATATGGGAAAAAAAACTGGAATGAATTACAAACCAAAACTACATTAGATTTCGAGAATATTAAAAATTGGTTTGATCATAACTTACAGTAAATTTTGAGAAAACGAAATATGTCCCATTCTCATTTTATAATATTTCCCTACCGGACTTAGGACCACTAATACTTCATGATAATACTAGCATTGAAAAAACTGATAGTATCAAGTACTTAGGAGTTATAATTGATAAACATCTGAAATGGGACAAACACATAGTGTTCCTTTTGAAGAAATTACGAAGTTTGTTATCAAAATTCAAGTATCTCAAAACATTTATGAGCGTAAAAACCCTTAACATTCTTTATTTTTCATTAATACAGTCCCAATTGAATTATGGGATTCTGGCTTGGGGAGGGGTCATGGAATCCCACATTAGAAATCTTGAAGTTCTTCAGAAACGGTTTTTGAAAATAATATATAATAAGTCTTATTTGTATCCAAGTGAAAATTTGTAGATAGAAACACATTAAATGGACATAAGACAATTATTCGGATATAACATCACGATTTATATCCATAAACACAAATCAAATATAAATTTCAATAACCATATTTATAATACAAGGAATAAAAATAATATCACATTGAAAAATAGAGTTAAAACAACAATGTCTCAGAAAAATTTTAAATACTTATTGCCATTCTATTATGATTTGATTCCAAATCATATAAAAATGATGAAGTCATTATTAGTATCTTTCAAACTGCAGATAAAAAAATAGATTCAAGAATCACGTCGAAATTTATTTCATGAAATCTCTCACTTCAGTTAAGAAAATTAGTTAATTTTTCAATATTATTTTGTTGAATTCTTCAATTTTATCAAATATATTATACATAAATGTAATTCGTATCTCTCGCAACAAGTTTTTAACTTCGCGGGTATAATTGAACTGTTTATTCACATTTTTACAAATTGATGTATGCTCTTTTTTATGAATTTTGAATACACTTTATTATTTTTATTATTATTGTTATATCACTTCACATTGATTTGAAGCTATCATGATTACATCAAATTTTTGTATTAAAAGGATATAATGTTGCCCGATATTTCTGTTATTACAAATTGATCTGAGAGTTTACAACATATAAAATTTGGCAGTTTTAGATCATCATAAATCCAGAAATGAAAGTTACTGATTACACCAAAGTGGTATTCCCAGAATCTTGTGAGAGCATCAAAGGGTTCTATGCTGATGTTCCTAGATACCGGGCAATAGAACTCAAAGGTACTTTAATCACTAGCACTTCAAAAAATGTTGCTTGAAGATGAGGTAAATAATACCTGCTGATCACTCGCTGTCGTTTCAGGTATAGATGAACACGGTGAAAAAATATTCCTCAAAGCTCATGGATGGTGGGCAAGAATAATTCAACATGAATTGGATCACTTGAATGGAAGACTATATACAGACATCATGAATTCCAAATCGTTAACGTGTTCTTGTTGGAATGCTGTGAATGAACGGGGAGGACGAGTCATTTTATCCTTCAATGCTGATTAGTATGATTTTTCAATAAAATTTAGAATTTTTTTTTTTTTGAAAAATTATGTCTATAAGTTCCAATGGTGTGCTGTGTGACCTGCCTTATTGATTTTTATAGCAGGAAAATGGAATGAAACAAAAAACTACGATTGTTTCTTCAATATTTATTTTAAGAGAAAAATGTTGCAAAATAAAAATAATTCACGTGTATATATACATTAATTACTCGAATACATAATAGTTATGTACGAATTCCATGATTTATGCTAATTAATCAATAATAATATTGGGTAGGTACTTTTAGAAACTAACAAAATTATGCATTCGAAGTGTGAACCCACGTAGAAGCAGATTGTGGTTCTCCAGCCCTTATTTCATTTGGATAAGTAACCAGGAACAGTTCGTGACCATTAATATACCTGAAAGAAAAAAAATATGTCTAGTATCTCAATTTGAAACTATTTTCAATTCAATCTCCAATGAATTTTAAAGCCCTCTATACAAAGAATTGCTGTTCGAAATTTTGGAAATAAGTTTATATAAGCTCATTTTATGAAATCTTAATCGAAAAAAAAATTACTCAATTGTGTGACTACTAGACAGTTTACAAAACCGCTACTCATGTTTTACTAAACAATAGCTTCTTCAGGCATGGTATGGTTATACTAAGGTAACACACCTGAAGAAGTTATTGTATAGTGAAACATGTTTAGTGAAAATGTTTTGTAAACTGTCTAGTGAAAATCACATGAAGCCTCTTTTTCAAATTACCTTATCATGGAATTTTATAGAGTATCTGTTAATTCCATCAGTCATTCAGGGTATTGTACTACTAGACAAAAAATGGGTTTTAAAACTCCCCCTTGCCAAATCTATCTGCTTCCAATATTGGCCGATAAAAGCCCAAGAGTCGCTACGCCCAGACCTTCGTTATTTTATAGAAGCTGAATGTTTCTCTGTGCATGTCCCCAACATAGGTAAGAACAATCAGCGAACATGGAGCTTGAATCTTGTTTAGGAAACAGACAGCAAAGATTATTTTCCCAAGTCATGTGTTTTCTTACATTGAGTCGCACATTTTCTTGACTGCTTTTACATAATGCCAAAAGATGGCAATCAATTCAGGAACAAAACTAGATTATTTTTTCAATATCATAAATCATTCATATGTTTCAGGAGTATGAAACTTTAATTTTCCATATAAACTTCTATTGTCGACATTGCTTTGAAGTTTCATCAGATAACTTTATCTTATCACTATAGAGATGATGTTAGTCAATGCCTGTGTAAAGAAAATTTGAATGGTTTTTGTTACACCATATACAGTATGTCGTCGTTTCCGTTTAATTGACAATGCACAACAAAGTTTCCTACTCTGAAGGGAAAAATAGGTGCGAAGTTCTGTCTGTCAGTTTCAATGACATGTTTAGAGAAATATAATGAAGCTTCAAAATAGAGTTGACGATAGAAGTTTATGAAGGAAATGAAAGTTAAAGCATGAAAATAATCTTGAAAGCATGAATGATCTACGACATTTGTGGGAATAAATATTATATACCCTGTATTCATATCATCATTATATCCTCACCATGGATATAAAAATATAAATAAGCAATTGTTATTGTAAAAATAAAGATAAACGGAATAAAGATAATTACTATATAAAGAACATTATTATAATATGGCGCAGTCGGTAGGATAAACATTGCAAATCAATTATGGTGGAAGCAGTGGATAAGGAGAATCTATTGGAACACATTTATTAATTGGAAAAACTGAACTTGATGAATTGATGTCAAAGTGGCTGTCAATGGCGACAGAAAATCGCATCGCGCGTTCTACTGTTTTCCTAACCTCGAATTTCTATGACGATTTACCTTTTAGAGTTTTGTAGTGAAAAATGGAAAAATGCTTATAATTCTGTTGGAAAGTGATGAAGAAGGATATATAGAATGAGTATATTGTGCTGATAGAAAGAAGGAGGAATTTCGAGCGGAATTGGCTGAGAAACAAACATTGGCGTAAAACCCCGATTTCCTGTCTTTGGGGGGCCGTATCTCAGAAACTAGTTGCGATCCCCAAAAACTTTATGAGAATTTTTTGTTCAAGAGGCCGAAATACGTAAGTTCCACCAAAAATTTTTTAATTTCACGATGGAGCCCGCTTAACAGATAATTACCGAAAATACTTCAAAATTAGCCGAAATAAAACCATTCAGAATCGAGGGTGATGATTAAAATACATGGATGAAAGCATTTGAAACCATATCCAATAAGTGGACTTCATTTCACCAAAAAATTCAAAATTTGCGATTCAACTTGTCTGGTATCGCTACACAATGGTATGACCAAAAACTGAGTGAATCAAGTATAAATTCATGGTCAGAATGGAAAGATTCCTCCATAATGACATTCGACGAAGGCAGTGTCAGCAAATGGGATAAAGCTTCAGCTCATAAACTCCAGCAAGAGCCGGTTCTACATTATTTTTATGAGAAACAACGATTATTGTTCTCTGCTGATAATGATCTATCTGAAAAATCTATTATTTCACTTATAATATTAGGCCTTCCCTATCCGATGTAAAAGCAATTAAGCTATAAAGACAAAATCAAAAATGGAATTACTACAGCTGCTGAAATACCTAAAATATGGAAGAAATTCATCAGATTTTCATAAGAGGAGTTACAGAAATGATACACCAGGAAACCAAAATGCAGAAAGTGAAAGATGACAAGCTGTTCCTCACTTAGGAAGAATAGGAACCTATAAATAAATTAAATTACAACCATTACAATGAAATTGTAGATACAGAAGGAATAAATGATTTTGAAACTTATCCTATTTACTCCTATATTGTTATAATATCAGTTATAATAATAACGTAGAAATAATTGATGTGAACGGATTTGAATTGAGAACTCTATATGACACAGGCTCTGATATTGATTTGATAAATGAACAGATAGTTGAAAAAATGGACTTATCTACTTTTCGCAAAACAATACAAATAAGAAGCTCGGCTGGTGTAACAAAATGCTTTTCCAAAGCTGAATTGGAATTGGTCGTTGGAGGAAAAGCCATAAAAATCAATCCTGCAGTTATTAGGGATTTGTCATTTGATCTGACCCTAGGCAATGAAACGCTAAAGGAACTTAAAATCTTCAATAAGTCACCTTTTGGCATGAATGTATTCTCAGAAAAACAATTAACAATAATCTACCCTAAAATCATGAATGATTTGAATCATAAACCATCCAAGTATGAAACTGAATTCGATCTCAGAGAAAATCCAAAAGTTATAAAGTTGAAGCCATATAGATTTTCTCAAGTAAAAAAAATGTGGATGAAAGACAAAATAAAGGATATGTTGAATAGAGGAATCATTAAACAGTCAACATCACCATTTGCTTCACCATGTGTTCTCAATGAAAAAAATGATGGAAGTTTCAGGCTATGTGTTGATTACCGTCAAATTAATAAAGAGACAGCTTGATCCATTTCCATTCGCGATGATAATAAATGATATTATTGAAAAATTTGGTGGCTGTAAATACTTCACTAAGACTTGAAAGTTGGATTCTGGAATATCAGTACAAGCAAAGGTACTAGAAAATATACAGCTTTTGTCACAGAAGAGGGGCAATATGAATTCCTTAGGCTTCCTTTCGGATGGAAAAATTCAAGCGCAAAATTCCAAAGAATTATACAGGATGTTCTTGGAGAACTGTTGGATGGGAATGTGGTAGCATTTATCGATGATATAATGTGTGGAGGTTACACCTTATCGGAATGTGAAGAAATCACTTCTAAAATTTTGAAAAAATTAAATGATAATAATTTCAAAATCAATTATAAAAATTTTATTTTTGTGTTAAAGAAGTACCTTTTCTTGGAAGAATAATAGATGGAAATACAAAAAGAACGAATTAACGGAAAAAGTTAAGAACATAAAAAACCTCAAAATATTAAATCATTGCAGTGTTTTACGGGATTGACTAATCATTTCAGGAGTTTTATACTGAATTATAGTCAAATCGCTCGAACACTGGGGGAACTGAAAAGTAAAAATAAAAAATTTGTTTGGACTAAGGAATGTGAGGAGTCATTTGAAAAACTGAAAGAAATCACATCTGAACCCATACTGAGAATTCCAGATCCACGTCTACAGTATGAACTATCAACAGCTTCGTCATATTACGGTTGTGGTGCAATTCTTTACCAGAGAGATCAGGAGGAAATTAAAAACAAACAGCTGAGAGTCATAAACTATTATTCTTACACCTTTTCGAAAAGTGAAATGAATTACTCTGTAACTGAAAAAGAATCTTTGGCAGTTGTGAAAGCAGTAACGCATTTCAGAACTTATTTGAAAGGAAGAAAATTCAAAGTGCATACAGATCACAGGGCATTAACGCAACTTTTAACCACTGGCGATTTGAGAGATAGATTGGCGAGATTTTTTTTGAGAAGTTTCGAAATGAATATCAACCACAAGATTGGTAAGGAATTGAAAGATGCAGATGCTATATCTAGATTATGCATTGATACACCCGATGATGTTCAGGATTCATTTTGGTGTAACCACATTGTTAATGATCTAGAAAAGTTGGAAAATGGAAAATATTCAGTCAAGTAGAGGAATGGTAAAAGAAATTCTTCAGTTGTATCATGATGATCCGGCTTCAGGAGGCCACCATGGATACTATAACTCATTATAAAATCAAACGAAGACTTTTCATTCCGAGTGTCCCGCTGCAAGCAGCCGAGTGTGATTGTTGATTATGATGTCTGGACAATTGTGAGGTTAGTCGATTTGGGGGGACTTTGCCCAAGCTTTTGAATTTGTTTCAACCTAGTCCCAGTAATTATAACTACTGATATCCTGTCGTGACTGAGATGCTATAAAATATATTCTGTTCCAGGCAAAGTTTACACTATTCCAAATAAATGAATGATATATATTATACGAAAGAAATGGGCGTTTTCAAAATTTTGCAAGAGCCATCTGCTATCTGAAGATGGATGGATGGTGCATCGGTTGAATTATTCCTCAGAAAAGGAAGGATAATGAACTTTTTTTTATACGCGAATTGTTAAAAAAAGTTGTGCCTGATTTTGAGCTTGTGTTTGTGCCATATATATCGAATTTACTTTCATTCATTTCTTCACATAATTTTTTTATGGTTATTATTAGTTTATACTCACCTAGATGCATACCTATCCATTTATATAGGCAAAATTGTTGTTTAAAAAAAAATCGAGACATCGAATATGAAATATGGGTCAAAAAGATTTTTAAATAACAAAATAAATGAAATAATATTGTGACAAGAAAATTGAGGTATCAAATGTTAAATACTAGTCAAAAAATGTAAATAATATTGCTGGTATCCGCAATCGTCTTTTGGTGATGACACTTTCAAGCAAAAATAGCTTGATTCGATGAATTTTTGTTGGATAGTTTGCAAAATAAGTCCCCAATTTTACGGTTTTACTTTCAGCTTTTACGAAATATAACGAAGGTCTGGCCGTCGCGTACTCCTACTCTATAACCTATCGACCCCGCTCGATCCCCTAAACGAAAGCGTACTCACAAATTCCTGTTGGGCACTCTGACCGTCCTCTCGCCGTTGGCGTCTATCTCGTGCGCCGTCGCGTACTCGGTGAACAGCTGTCCGGCCGCCTCCTCGTCCTCTATGTGCAGCTCGCTGCTCAGCTCCTCCTCCTCGATCAGCTCCTGCTTCTCGACCGTCTCGACGGCGGCGGTGGTCAGCCTGGCGAGCGAGCGCGACGCCTTGCCGCCGCCCCCGCCCGGAGCTTTGTTGTGCGTCCGCTGGTGGCGCTTCATGTCGGAGCGCACGCGGAACGGTTTGCCGCACACGGAGCACGTGTGCGGTTTCTCGCCCGTGTGGATCTTGCGGTGGTTTTGCAAGTAGGAGGAAGCGCGGAACGACTTGCCGCAGAATTCGCACTTGTAGTTTCGCTCGCCTGGAAAACATATGGATACATTATGAATGACTGTAGGCGTTTTCTGGCGCTCATGTATTGAAAACGTATTCGTCTGTGATTCTGAAACGGCGACGTCACATAAAATATGACTCGAAAAGTATTCAAGATGATTAAAAACTAAAATCACATTGTTTTTGTAACGGATTCGTCCATTTTTGAGGTTATGCGTGTTTTGCGTTCTCTTTTCAGGGGCGAAAGTAGACAAGTTTATTTTGAAATGAATGTTCAGTTTGAAGTGGTTCCATCAAGGATAGACAGAAAATTACGAGATGGTATATGTCTATCTCTTAGGAATAACCAACAATAACCATTTCTTATCTCTGCGAAGCCAGGGCTATAGTCTAGTTCTTAAATTGTAGATAGTGACTCATAGGTTGTACGGTTCATAATTGATATGAAGCAGGTCCACAAATAGAGCATGAATTAGCTAGGTACTCAGGTTTTGAATCAAGTTTTACTCCGCCACTTTGTGACAACCTCTCCGCTGTTTCAAATACAGTGTAAACCTACAATGAGTCACTATCTACAATTTATGAAGTAGAGTATAGCGACCCGCTCCGGCTTCGCACGGATATAATATGGTTATTTTGGGTTATCCCTAAGAGATACCATGTATATCATTTAAGGTGAACAATACTGTACAACATTATTTTATCTATCTTGTACGTTAACGTACATTAGTTTAATTCGTTTCATTTCACGTTGTACTTTCCACTTTTTTATCGTTGCTATATTTGTGTGATTTTCTGATTGTTTTCCAGAACCTCCTAGTTAAACATATTTTTTCCAACATCAGTGACAATGGTTGCTATGTGCCTAGTGAAAAATGATGCAAAAATTATAGTTGAAAATCATGGAACAAAAGTATTTTCAGGAAAGTGTTTTCAAATGCCTGTAACCTACAAAACTGCCGTCGGACGTGCAGGAAATGTGACGTTACGTTACCAGATATTTATGTAGTGCGACTGCGCCTCTGTCGGCAATCTCTCGAAGGAATTTCTGCAGTTAAATTGCTCCACATCAAGAATCAAAGATACTGAGAATTTGAGCTTATAATTTTTCAGGTATAAGTCGACGCACCAGAGTGACTGACTTGGCTGAATGCGCCGTACGGAAGGCCAAGAAATACGAGAGAGAGACTGACTCTCGTCAGTTTTTTTTACCTTTCTTTTAATAGCGATAGATATGCGACAGTGTTGCCAAGCGAACTTACAAATTTCGGAGAAACAGACCGTATCCGTGTAGTTTCATTTTGCGAAATATTTTGTTAGAGGTGTCATTTAGTGAATAAACTCGTTTTGTTTTTGTTATACTGAGTGTCATATATTGCCGAACCCACAAGAAAAATGTAATACATGTATAAAATACAAATTAGTGTATATAATTGGATTATCTTGTGGAGCGAATGAAGTTTGAGGAATCATTTTCTGACTTTCTCCTCTGAATCGAAAAATAAAAAATACAACTTCTATGAAAGGAGCGAAAAAAACATTTTTAAACACTCTTTGTTGAGAGGTAAGTCATCTATCATTCGAAGACGTTTAATTTGCTTGTATGGCACGACGGGCACTGGGTGACATAGAAATCATATCTTGACCAAGAAAAATTGATTTCTATGTGACCCACTGATAGTTGTAAATCCAGCGTGCTGGACAAACTAACGGATCTACAAATGCTTATTGTGCATTTGTGTCATATTTCAAAATATTTTTTCTCTATAATAACTCAATTTTGAGCGATTGTGAGCGCTTCAATCCATTGATTCCCTTCTAGTTTCGACAATAGAAAGAATATTAATCCTCTTGCTGTTAAGAGACGTGAATTGTGGATTCAAGTAACTAGAAGAGCAGATTTAAGTACTGATAAGTTGAAATGGGCAACGGTATATTCATGCATTTTGTATCTCAGAATTGAAATTATAATCTCATCAAATTACCATTGTTGTTTATGGAAAGACGATTTGTTTGTCCAGCAGGCTGATGCATGTGATGCACATGCCGCAGTCTATTTCTATTTTTCGATTCGAAGAAGTCACTAAATAATTCACTATCTTGACTATATTTTGTTCTGTTAAGTGTACTCTCCAATTGTGTAAAACAAATTGCGAAGTAAGTATTTTTAGAATTCGAATATTTTTGTAAATTATATCACCTAGGATAGATACCTCGGAAGAAAATTATAAAAGTAGCCCCCTGCATGTGAAGATATATCAATTCCTGTTGGTTTTGTTCAGACTGTTTGAAGCATTAAATAATCTATTAAATTATTTGCGCAGAATATCTGTATGATTAGTGAAAGATAGTTTGTTGTCTAATTCCAGGAAGTTATAAGTGTATTGCCGTCCACATTGAGCTCTGGGATATTGATATTACTCAAAGCGCTAGTTAATTCTACTATGACCATTTTATTATTGTTATTGATCATACGGTTTTTATCACACCGATAATAAATAAGACGGGGGAAGATGAGATATAGGTTGAAGTTAAAAATGTAACAGCCGCCTTCCCGCGTAAGATTTAGAAGCTTAGGGTCAACAATCACCGAAGGCGCTGATGGAGGTATTCCAATTCAGATTGAGAGTGAAGCTATTACTTAGACGATCATCTGACATGCAATACGATTTTGAATACTGTGAAGCATAAATTTTGATTTTTTTGGCGAAAAAGTTTTCTGTGGGTTATGGAACTATATTTCGCCAGGTAAACATAAGAAATCCTATACTAATATCACTGAAAATAAAAATAATGTTATTTCTCAAGCAATCGCAATCGCGAAATATCAAGAATAGCAAATCATTCACGTATTTTCAAAGTGAAAAAGATTGTAAAAGATACGATTTGACAAAGTGCCGAGGAAATGTGCATAGAACTCGTGCTGAGGTAGTGTTCGATGCATACCGTCTGTAGAATAAACAGGGCTATGTAATCTGTTAGAAACATGTGCATAAAAACTCACCTGTGTGTATTCTACGATGAACGACCAGAGAATATTTCCTGGCAAACTCTTTCCCACAGTATTCGCACTGAAAGTTCTTCTCCGTCGAATGCAAAGAGGTTATGTGATATTTCAAATCGCCCCACTGACGGAACCTCTTGCCACAGTGCTCGCAACTGTACGGTTTGTCGCCGGAATGTAGACGCAGGTGAACCTTGAAAAGGGAGCGAAATCGTGAGCTTTTCGGAAAAAATATTTATTCAAAGAGTTGTGACAATTTTCAAACGAAGTGTTTTCTGCCTTTTAGTCCTGATTGGAAACAGATCATGTTATTTTAAACAAGAAACCTAATTTCCATTCACCTTTTCACTCGTAGTTTTGCTACAAAAAACTAATGTATCAACTTTATACAGTCTGGCTTTGAAATAGGAAATACTTGGAGCTTTCACCTTCATTTTATCTGTAACTTTTGATTTAAGATAGTTACCCCATACGCTGTAAAAGTGTCGTGTAAGAACGATTCCACTGATTAGCATTGTGAGAACTTTCTAAGTAAGAGATAAAGTAAGAGTACCTACGCGCTGCATTTGCAGAATTTACTTCAGTTCGAACACACTGTATACTCTCAAAGAGTTTGCCCTATAAATTATCGTCAATCTCACGACGGAACTAGTTCAAGTTGTTATGGGCATACTATGAAGTTGTTTTTCATTACATTTTTTCGCAATACATTCCTGCAAGTTGCGAATCACCCAGTATCGTTTGAAACAGTATATTTTCATGATTTTTGTAGTTTGAACGATGGTTTTGTGTAGCAAATGCAAGACAAGAGAAAGGTTTCCAGCCGCCTTTGTTTTTTGACTTTGGCGCATTCTTGAAATACGAGGATGTTCCATATAGCATTCAGAAATCCCGCAAAAGTATTCTTCGATATTATTCAATAATCAAAAACCTGACTTTGTTCTTGAATTGCAGGAAAGAATGTAGAAATTGTTCTTCTACATTCCTTTCATGTATAACTGGGTAATAGTGCTTCGGTCGCTATGAGCACCTTTTTTTTGTTTTTTTTTTATGGAACTCACGTAATTCAGTCTCCTCTACAGAAAATCCTCATCACATTTTCGGCGGTCAAGTATATTTTCGGAGATACAGGTCCACACACAAAATTTGTCCTTCTTTTTTCAAATCACACAAGTCTTCATTTACTCGTTTTCATCATTTTTAAGCAGAAAAAACTATTTTTGTTTCAAAAAATTATTTCTTTTTCAAAACGTCAAAATTTTGTTGGGATGTCAAAGCTCGAAACTGATATAAGATGTAATGCTGAGCATTTTTTAGTGGACTCAATATAAGTATTCGCACCCTGTATATGAAAGTTTCATATACAATGTATCAAAATTCATTTGAGAATTTCTCTCACGAAATATTTATGAATAAACCATATAAGATAATCGGTAGACTAAACAAACATTTTCTCAAAATCAGCCCGACAAATGGTTCCATTCATCCAGCGTGGGCGAGATTTGCATCAAGAGAAATGCAATTTTTGCATAATCTGCAAAATTGGGTGGACGAAAAGTCGCTCTTGGTAGTTGATCTGGAGACACGGTTAAGAAACAAACTCGCGAACGCGAGGGGACGGCCTTTTCGGGTTTGTCTAATTACGGTCGGAAAAATCGGGAAAATAAATAACGTAAAATTGATTCGTGTGCAAAGTGCCATGCAAGATAGACAGAAGACTTGGTATGTCAATTTTGATGTGTGTTAACGTAAATAACCATTTTATTCACTTTCGGGAAGAGAAACCATCTTCAATTTTATATCTGTTGTTTGAATCACGAGTTGTGTTGTATCTTTGGATAATGGATACTCGTAAATAACTGAATGAATGAATATCTTTATTCATAAATATGTGACATCAACATGACATCTATCGTATCTATTTGTTTTCATAGCTACTCATTTTTTATGTATATAGTATGATATTAAAATAAGGTATTAAATACATAACAATCTCCCCCACATAATTGAAAAAACTCTAAGAATATCATTTTGGAACATAATCTCCTAAATAAGATGGTGCTTGTCTTCTTCTTGTAGATCGCCGTGGAAAGTGATGGTCAGGAATATTTTCACTTCGACGAATTACCCTCGGAATATCCCGCTTCTCAGGCAACAATGGAACACCCAGTATAAGACCTTCTTGTGATAATGGCACTGATGAGTTTGTGGTAGAATTCCGAGATGTTGATGCGAATGAAACTGACTTCTTGGGGACTAGAGTGGAACGTAGTTGATCAATATGCCTTTTTAGTTTTCGACCTGAATCTAAAATGACATTATAGTGAAGCTGTCCTAGTTTGCTATCAATATTTCCAAATTGCCATACATCCTTATTATTCACGTGTACTCGAACCTGGACTCTCTCCCCCTCATTGAATGTTCGAACGGGCTTGGAAATGGATTTCGTGGTTTTCATTGCTTTGTCATTCGGTCTGATAGCATCAAGTCGAATTCGTAATGGACGATGAAGATATAGTTCTGCTGGTGATTTTCCGCATGCTAAGGGAGTAGCTCTATAGCGAAATATAATATCACGAAGTTTCTCAGTGAGAGGAACAGGATCTTCGGCGGTAGCTCGTAACTTTTGTTTCAATGTTTGAACATTTCGTTCAGCTAATCCGTTGGTTGCTGGATGGCCTGGTGCTATGAGTTTTTGGAATATACCTCGGTTTTTACAATAGGTTTTGAAATGTTCACTTGTGAAGATAGATGCATTATCGGAAACGAGTATAGATGGGTATCCGTGTGAAGAGAAAATATCTTCTAATAGAAATATCGTAGAATCAGTTGATGGAGCTTCTTTTGAGATACGAATCTCAGCCCATTTAGATTTTGCATCTATGCATACAAGGAAATGCTTGCCATTGAAGGGACCTGCATAATCTATGTGCAAACGTTCCCAATTACCTTCAGGATCCTCCCAGGGATGAACTGGAGCTTTCGGAGGACTCGGCAAATTGCGGGCACAATTCTCACATGATTTGACAAACCGTTCGATGTCGGCATCAATTTTCGGCCAATATACGTAACGCCTGGCAAGTTGTTTCATCTTCACAACCCCTAGATGAGATGAATGTAACTCTTCCAGAATTCGGTTGCGAATATTTGCAGGGATGAAAACTCTGTCTAATCGAAATAAGATACCATTTTCCAAAGTATATGGTTCATTGGTAGAATTTGATTTCAAACGTTTCACGATTTCATGGAGTTCTGGATCCTTTGATGTTTCAGTCTGGATTGTTTCATATGTTATGGACTCACCGGATATTTGGAATATTTTCTGATCGCAGAGTTGTGATACTTCTCTGTTGAATGAAACATCCTTTGATGTACCTGATTTATTTAAAGGTGCACGGGACAAGCAATCAACATTTTCGTTTTCAATTCCTTTCTTGAACGAAACGCTGTAATCGAATCCTGATAGAAAAGATGCATATCTCAGTAGTCTTGCAGAGGTCATCTGAGGTAAGGCTTTATTTTGATGGATGATTCGTGAGAGCGGTTCATTATCGGTTATCAAAACGAAGTGTCGTCCAAACAAATAATTGAAAAAATGATTCACTCCAAAAACAATAGCTAATGCTTCACGGTCCAGTTGACTATAGTTCATCTCTGATGATGTTAATGAACGAGATGCATAAGCAATTGGCCTTTCATTACCATCAATCGTGTGACTCAAGATTGCAGCTACACCATAAGGACTAGCATCAGTTGCGAGAGTTAATGGTAGAGATGGGTCGAACGGAATCAAAATACGGTCGCTGCAAAGTTCATTTTTCAACTTCATGAAAGCGGAGTGGCACTTGGAAGACCAGAAAAATCGATGATTTTTACGAAGCAATTGACGCAAAGGGTATGTCAATGATGAAAAATCTGGTATAAATTTTGAATAATAATTAACGGCTCCTAAAAATCTTCTGAGTTCTTCTACATTAGTTGGTCGAGGCAGTTCTGTAACAGCACGGATTTTCTCTGGGCATTTGCTGATTTGGTTGTATCCAACAATGTGACCAAGGTAAGAAATTTTCTTTTTGAAGAAAGAGCACTTACTTCTGTTGACATGTAAATCATTTTGTGCTAGACGTTTCAAACATGCACGAAGGTTAGTTGCACACTCCTCTTCAGTGGAACCATGTATTATGATGTCATCGAAGTAGGCTTCAGCTTTGTTAAGACCATGAAGTATTTGAGACAAGATACGATTGAATTCGGAAGGGGCTGTTTTAATCCCAAAACTGAGACGATTCATACGGTATGTTCCACGATGGGTAACGATTGTTTGAATTTCACTGCTCTCTGTGTCAACTTTCAAATGAAGGTAAGCTTTATAAAGATCTAATTTGCAGAAAAATCTTGAATTTCGAAGGCTGTGAAGTACATCGTCTATTCTGCGTATTGGATGATTTGCTGAAACAAGTTTTTCGTTGACTCCACACTTATAATCGACACATAAGCGAACTCCTCCATCTGGCTTTGGTATTATCACTAATGGTGAACCCCAATCGCTTGTTGATATAGGTGTAATAATACCAGCAGTTTCAAGGGAATCCAATTCTTTCTCTACTCGTTGCCGGAGAGCATATGGAACATCTCGTGCACGTGTAAAGCTAGGTTTTGCATTTTTCCTAAGTTGAAGGTGGATTTGAAGATTTGGAACACATCCAATTTTTTCTTCGAAAACAGTTGAATATTCTTGTAGAATGGAATCAAAAAGATACATCGAATTGATAGAAGTAAATAACCTTCGATTTTGTGGCACTTCATTTTCTCGATCTATTTCATTCAGGTCAATATTGAGATTTCTTATCCAATTTCTTCCTAATAGAGATTGATGTCCTGTAGGTACGATGTAAAGATCATCCTCAATGGAGTTATTCTTGTAGGATATTCTGATGGTTACTTTTCCTTTGGGTTTAATGACATGGTCTGAGTAAGAACGAAAGCATATAGTTGTAGATTGTATAGGAACATTCAAATTCAGTAAATCGAAATCATTCTCAGAAATAAGAGAAAATTTTGCTCCTGAGTCGACTTCAAAATTATGAGGTTTATCATTCAATCTTACGGTAACGAAATATTTATCTGTGTCTGGACCTAATTCAAAAAGGTCGATTATACAAGTTTCCATAGTGTTTACCCCATATTCAGAATTAGAATCCTCGTCGAATTGCTCTTCAAGATGCTGGGTTGATGATGAAGCAGTTCTTTTATTCTTAAGTAAAGTAGTTATGCATACTTTCGAGACATGACCAACTTTTCGACACAATCCACATTTCAAACTTTCACGATCTGCGTAACATTCCTGTGATCTATGATTCGATTTGCCACAATTGAAACACAAATTATCAATTCCAAGAGAATGATAGTCGATCTGGCTGCGTTGATTCTTTCTTCGATGCTGGGATGAATCACGTCTGGGTTGAGACTGATGATGTGGATTATTGCGATATCTACTATTAGAACGACGGTTTTGGCTTTGATCACGTCCATTCTTATGATGAGATACCTTGAATGTATTGTAGGAACTTGAGTTTGTTGAACTAGATTGTAGGAAGAATTTTTGACTTTCGATTCTTGATGCTTCTAAAGCAGTGGCTTTGATTACGAAATCATTGAACTCGGAGACATCTGATTGTAGAAGCTGTTCTCTTATCCAATTATCTTTCAATCCCCTTATGAACTGAGCTCGTAGAAAAATATCTGCGACATTGACTTGTTTGTCACAATGACATTTCACGGAAAATTCACAATCGGAGATGGACTGGCGTAAAGTAGCTACGAACTGAGGAATAGTTTGATCTTCCCTTTGCGACAAATTCAAAAAATAATGCTGGTTAACAATAACATTTCGTTGAGGCGACAACATTTTCTTGAAATATTTCACCAAATCCTCATAAGGAAGATCTTTAATAGGATTATCATGTCCAACAAATGCTGCTAGGTTGTTATAATGTGTTGCTCCAATAGAGGCACATAGAAGTTGAGCTTTCTTAATGGCACTATCACTAATATTTTTGACCGCAACGTAATTCTCAAAACGTTCGATGTAACAATCAAATTTTTCCTTTGCTGGTTCATAATTTTCGAATGGAGATATATTGACTATAGCGGTGGATTCACGTTTCAGTGACTGGTTGAGAAGCGACATAAACTGTGCGAACTGTTCAGCATCCATTCTGATTCGAATTTCGTCGAAACTGTATAACGTCGAATTGCTGAGTAAAACGAATAACGAACGAACGGCAGTAGAATGATCTGAAGATTCTTCACCTCGTCGCCAATTTGTTGTATCTTTGGATAATGGATACTCGTAAATAACTGGATGAATGAATATCTTTATTCATAAATATGTGACATCAACATGACATCTATCGTATCTATTTGTTTTCATAGCTACTCATTTTTTATGTATATAGTATGATATTAAAATAAGGTATTAAATACATAACA